>JAENPR010000350.1:0-580000 GCA_018135685.1 Themeda triandra | reverse complement strand
GGATATATGATGATCTACCCTAATGGAATATCGTCTCAAGACCTATGTGAATGCTTATCATACTATCCTTGGTCAACTTCATACTTTAGGTTGACATAGTAATGGTAGCATTACCTTAAAAGAAGACATGTCAGTTGCAAGTCAGGATTGAAGATGCTCGCTGGGAGTAAGTATGAGCTAACCGACGAGAAAGAGCTGAACCCAAATTGTCTTATTTATTCGACATCGCCTGCCCATGAAGCTTCGACACCACCATCTGGACCACATGATTCTGTAAGTTGCAAGGAGAGGAACAGTTGGTGTGGTAAATTGGATTTTCCCGAGGTTACCAGTGTATGGTATGCCTCTCGAGTGGATTGTGACCTTGTCAAGACTCCAACACCATAACTCGAGCAAAAACAAGAGTGTCCTGAATGAAACAATATTGTGTCCTGGGGACACCACGTTGGAGCTGGCAAGTAATACTCGGAGATGAAGTGGATCTTAGGTATTGAGATTACATAACTTGGAACTGAGTCGCTTGGATATGGCAAGTAATGAGAAGTTTCTGGATAAACCTGGTGGCAGTGGTAAAACTTGAGCTAGCGCTATGTGAGATATCGTTTTTCGAAAATTAATCAACTTCTACCAAATCTCAGGACGAGATTTCTTTTAAGGGGGTTAGAGCTGTAACATTTTGAATGTTAATCACGCATTAAATCTGCAAATCATGAGCATAATCATATCATTAGCATCTAATCATCATCTTGACATGATTGCTTGATGCTTGTTTGCACTCTGTTTGACTTAGTCTATAAGTGTGATTGTTGGCTTGAACTAGAAGTAGTAGCTACATCGCTTATCTCGAGTCAGACCTTTAATAAAGATCGAAGAGGAGAGTATTTCAAGAAAACTTTATGTTTTGACTTTTTCATGAAAATGCCTAGAAGGTGCTCAAAACGAGTGACGAAATTGCTAGGTTTAATGACGTCGGCAGATTGGCATGCCGCGTTCTCCGATTTCCGTGAAACAACTCTAGTTGGTCCCAATAGGAAAAACATAGCTAACCCATTGAGGCACAGCATGCCAAAAGTTGGGAGCAATTCAGTCGAGTTTGGTCATCCAATTGCAAGAAAACCCGAGCTTAGGTCAGTCGTCATTAGTGTGTCGACATTGCCATGTTGGCACATGATTATCTCCTAATCCGCTGCTCAAATGAGAAAAATGTCTTAACGAAAAATGATGAGTGACGCGTGGGCTTCAAACTTTATTTTGGGCCCATGGCCTAATTCGGCCTGGAAGCGGCCCATATCGGCCTCCCACCGAGCATACCTCAACGCACGCCACCTGTTCGTGAAAATGGCGACGTGGACACCGAGCATGGTTGCCACCGCCGCGGACACGCACTGTCGTCGCCCTGCTGCCTTCGCCACGTGCCCAAGCGCCCTGCTGCCCGTGACCAGAGGGGGACAGCGCCTCCCCACTCTCCTCACTCACTCCCCATCTGCTCCTCCTCCCTCTCGGTTTCTCTCCCATCTCTCGCAAGCCGAACGCCGCCGCGGGCGCCGTCGCCATGGCTGCTCGCCGCCGCGGAGCTTGTGCTGCTCCCGCCGCCACACAGCCCCGCTCCGCCAACCAATTGCGCCACCATCTTCGCCATCCAGCGCTGCCTCACTAGCTCACAACCCCGCCGCGAATCGCGCACTGGGGAGTCCCGCATTAGGCGTTCCCGTCACCGCCGCACCGCAGCCAGGCCGGCTTCGCGCCGCTGCCTTTTTGAGTCCCCGTATACCATTGCCTCTACACCGTCGCCTTCGCCTCATTCCACCGCGCCGGTGCCCGCGCCGCCTTGAGCCCAGGGCCGCCGGAGTAGTCGTCGTCGGGCGGGCGGTGGTCCGCCGCCGCCGCCTTGTGTGGCCACGCCTGCACGGGCCATCGCAGGGCGATCCTCGGCCACCAGCGGGTGCGCAGGGGTCCCCTCGAGCCTCGTCGCCGCTCGCCGGTGCGGGGAAGCCACCCCACCGGCCGGCCCGAGCTCCTGCTCCTCTCCCCATCGCAAGGACCTGCTCTTCAGAATTGGACTAAGGTAGAGGTGCTTCATGCAAAAGCGCCAGACACGGGAAACTGCGGATTTGCCCTCGCGCAATTCGGGGAACCACAAGGACCTCTCTGCAAAGTTCCTGTCTTATTCAGATTTTAAAATAAATTTCCAGAGATTCGTTTAAACCTTGCAAAATTCATAGATGGAGCTAGAGTAGTCCAAATCCAGTGATTCAAGTTCCTAGATTTATCTTATGAGATGCCCTATGCATAGAAAATATGAAATGTCATGTTTGTTGTACTTTTATAATGAGTTTAGAATTAATTCTTAAAATGCCTTTAATCTTAGGAAATGCATAGTAAATCATATATTGCTCTGAAAAATAGGGTTCTTGTTGTGTTAATCTTGTATTGCCATGCCCTACCCATGATAAATATATCATGTATGCCTTCTGTGGGAAAAATTGGAGTTGTAGTTCAAGTGCCATTTGTTGCCTATGTCGAAGATAATTCATAAAGTAATTGTATAGATGGAATCTGAGGTTGATACTTTTTGTGGGCTACTTATATGCCACAATGTAGCTCTGCATGTGCTTAGATTCATGATAGGAGCAAGTTGGTAGTACAAAGTATTTTCAGGTCCCACTTTATGTGCTGCCATGTCATTTTTGTATAGGACAGTAGGATCATCCAATTGGGGTGAAACTTGGATGATGCACTAGCATTGTCATGTGTTATCTACTGTAATTTTATAGGATTTTATGATGTGTCTAGCTATGGGTTGCTGTTCAACCCATAGGTGGTTAATTTGGAGTCGGTTCCAAGATGCCAAGCCTGTCCTAATGATAGGTTGGTATTCTGGGAAACTTGTATTTATATGATTGGTTTGTAATTAGTATATGAGTCTACTGTTGAAATTTGGTGGTCATTGGATGATTAGTTTAGGAGCTATGGCTCTAGCAACTTGGTTAAAAGTGCTGTTTGGTTGCTGTTGGTTCAGAACCAGTTCTGGTGTTAACTATTTTAGGACCCGTTAGGTTGAGAATCATGTCTTGGTGTCTTGAGATGATTGATGGGCAATTTGATAAGCTTTTCAGATTGTCCTCATTCATGTTCATAGGGTTTATAGAACTCCAGTTATGATTTAATTACTGAACTGCCAATTATATGTCTATAATTGGTAGTGGAGCTCGATTGTGTGAGGTTGTGTATAGGACGTGATGATGATGACTCATAGTGATTAGGATTGTATGATTGATTGTTATTGAGTGTGTCTTGATGATTGAATTAGGATGGTTATGCCTAGGTTTACGTCTTTGACTTTACTGGCTTGTTTGCTAGTGATAAGTATAGCGGATTAAATAGGTTGTTTGCCTATGAACATCTATCGTCCTTGATCATTCATGATCATGCATATATCGATGAACGCGCACTCATACATATGCATATGCATCATTCTAGGATCACGAGTAGAACATTCATCATGAAGTCGAGGATCCAGAAGGACAAGTCGCGAACGGAGATCCGCCCGCGAAGTGATCGGGAACTAGACGTGAACCAGCTTGAAGATCAATCCAGATCGTCGAACTAACTCTTCGAGAAAGGCAAGCCCCGGAGCATCCCTCCTATGGTTTGCAAATGTTTTACCTTGCGTCCTTTTATTCTTTTTGATGCATTAAGTTATAGGCGTTGATTGGAACCGTAGTTGCATCAGGACTACCTTGCCACCAGAAATATCCTATTTTAAGTACAGGATCGACTACATGCTTAGGCCTGCTCTATTAATCGGTAGAAGCCGGATGATCGACCATCGTCCGCAGAGAGTAGGTGGTTACTACCCCTTTGGATTGAGGACTGTGATATGTTGGATATGAACATAACCATGTGGCCTTCTAAATCATCTCTAAAGAAATATGGCTTTGTACGTCCTCGATCATGTTGAATGCCGCCTCACAGATTGCTGGATAGGGCCTGAGTGCCTGACCGCGAAGCCAAGAATCTACTTGGGCCGGGTTTCAACGGCCAGGTATCCATGCCGGCGATGGGGGTGGGGTAAACAAGGTGCCCGAAGTAAGACCACCTTCGGGGAGGTGCGTTCCATGTCTATGAGTTCGCGTGTTCCATGTCTATGAGTTCACTTGTAACCTCGGTGTCCGGGAGCTTCCTTGGTCATGGTGGTGAGCCATTGATCCCACGCCTTTTCCCGAGTAGATCATGGTGACCTAATCGATTCCGACAGGAGTCGTGTGGTTTGTGTGAGGAATACCCCCTCAACTGAGTAGTAATCGATTATAATCGCCATCGTTCTGGACAAGTGAACACTTGATCGAGACAATGCACGGTCCGCAAATAATATCTCTTGTGCGAGTTGGTTATGTTCACTCATGTTGGTTTAATGATTACTCAATCAATGCGGTTACTTAATGTTGATTGCTTCTACCTTAATAATCGAGTAGTGCGGAGTGCTAATGTAGTAATGGCGGGTTCTACTTAATTGGATAAGCTAGAGAGTCCTTTTGTCACTAAGCGATTATTAATAAGCTCATCTTTTTGGCAACTAAGGAGTCAGCTACCCCACTATAAAGCCTGGCATCCACCAAAGAGTCTTTATTTTCTTTTAGTCGGATAAGCCTTGCTGAGTACAAAGTACTCAGAGTGCAATTCCCAATGTTGTTTGTTGTAGGTTGAAGATTACCACAGTGGTGACACGGTGGACTTATATCCCACTACGGGAGGAATAGACTTCGGGCAATTCAACTCTTATATCTTATCCTCATGCTTTTGAAGGAGTCGACCCTGGCCGGCACTATATTTAAATACTTAGGTGTGAGTATGTTTGAAAAGATAATTCTCTTCCGCTTGTTTATTTAAAAATCCTGAGTTGTAAAATATTATATTTGCAACGTGTGGTGTAATTATAAGTTTGTAAAAGTAACTTAAGTGAATGGGAACTGCTGAACTTTGTGATCTGGGTGTGACTCGAGAAAGTTCGAGATCTTTCGGGATTTCGTGGACTACCGGGCTGGTATAATTGCGGTTTACTACTTAAGCTGCCACGGTGGCTTGATTAGTGAACAGTAATTATATTAGTTGGTCGGTTCTGTTACAGATACATGCGGAATATCATCATCTCTATGATTACCTCTAGGGCATATTCCCAACATGGAGAACTTCTAACATTGAGAGGTCGTATAGGATGAGCATATCATGTATATCATGATATTTTAATGAAACTTAAAAATATACCAGGTCTATTGTTGAGTCTCGTTATTTTAATGAAACTTAAAAATATTCCCTTAGGGCTAAAGAACAGTTATTATCCTTTATAGCTGCTCTATTGTTGAGTCTCATTATGTACCAGGTCTGTATTTACCAATTGAATCTTTTATTCCATAAGTTTCTATTCTTAGAAATTTGTGGGGAGTACCTTGATATACATTATTACCTTAAAACTAAAACCTGGTATAAATCATTGACTCTTTTGTTAAGTATGTGTCATGTCTTGATTCCCTCCAACTTTGACACATGCTATCTCCTTGATGTCATTGATGACATATATCTCGTTTAAACATCATTACGTTTGTGTCCTTTAAGGTACCATGACCCAGGACTTGGAAATATCATTGAACCCTAGGGTTACCTGTGTGGTGTTACTACTAGGTGTTCACCGTTACCCAAGTCTATGATCGTGAACCCTTATAAATCCAAAATTTAGTGTGTTCTCATTATTTGAACACGCTAATCTTTTGATCATGATATTTGACAAATATTTGTCAAAAGTCATTTTGATGTGTTCTATAGTGGTGTCTCGACCCGTGACTAAGGTGCCATGTTGTTGGCATTTCTTAACGCAATCACGAGAATTGTTACATCCCAGTGGTCGCGCCAAGAAATGCCAGGGTTGATAGTCGTGTTCTAAAGATAATATCCGCAAGCGCACGGATCTATCATTGTAGCATTTCACCCGGGGAGTATTCTCAGGGTATCGTTATTTATATTTCTCATAGGAAGACATGGTGTAGAGGTGTCTAAACATCGATATGGATACTTGACTTCATATCATCGAAATGTGACTCTAGTACTATACAGGGGTAAGTATAATGGTTTTGCAAGATAGTGGACACACATTTGGCCAAACTCAAGGATAAAGTATAAAAGAAAGAATAAACGAATGAATGAATAAAGAATAAATCTAAGCGGAGCAGGTAGGTCATTTATAGCAATGTCATGAACGGCTAAGTCATATAGTCTATAGGGTTAGAGATAAGTCGAGCCTAAAGTAACAGGAGACCCCGCGGTGGTCCGCCACCGATAGAGGCATTTATGAACTCCTACACGACATACGGACATGGGGGATTACAAGGGACGGACAGGGCTATCACCACCTGCCGCCTACCCTCAACCGTGGCATGCCGTCATATCCGAAGGCTTTCTCGTATCCGGACACCATGTCCGCATATCCGAGAAACTACCTATATTCCCAGGACTCCCACCCTACGGATGGACGAGCTAGAACATAGGCAAACCCGAAGGAACGACGAACCGTTACTCCATTCTCATCAAGACCTCTAATCCTATAAATCATATGAACAACGAAGAACAACGAAGAACATGCTAAGAAATGATCATAAGAACTTTGGTCTAGTTCATATGAATCAGGTTTAGCAAGAACGCAACTATACTCTAGTTCATGAACAAAGCTACATAATAAGAATAAGAACTTGAAGTAGGAAGAACACTCCATAGTATATTACCAAGTGAAGATCTTCTTCCTAGGAGACAAGCCCTCCTTGATAGCTCAACCTAGCTCCTAAGCTACTAGACTAGGCTAGAGAACAAGAGTAGAGGGGAATGGCTCAAATCAATGTGTGTGTTGAAAATGGATTCTTCTCCCCTTTTATATCTTGAGCAGGTCGATTTGGAGCTATACATGGAAGGAACACCTGCGCACCGCCCTCCTCTGCATTCATTGCACCGCCTCCAGGAAGATGGCCCCACCTGGTAGGCTGGGGGGCGCGAGCGCGCCCCTGGCACGAGCGCGCCAGGTTGGTGCCTCCCCCAACCGCCTTTGGCCGGTGGGCCCCCCTGGTAGTTGGGTCTCGGTGATGTGGTGTTTTGGCCCATTTCGGCTCTGGATGGGCCTGTCTCCTCCTTGTGCCTCTTTACGCTTTGCCGGAAAGCGCCTTTTCTCTGTAAAATCCCCCTGTACTTGGTGTATTTCCTGTAAACGTTGCTAAACTCTAGGTACAAGTGGAATTTGGTTAATAGCACAAGTATATGCGTATAAGAACATGTAATTCTCCCTTTTCTATCTTAAGTTGGCGGTTAAAATGTGTCGATAAGGACCGCCAACAAGATCCCCCAAGCTTACCCTTTGCTCGTCCCGAGCAAAGTTGGGCTTTTTGGGTTGTTGATCAGGAGCTGCTTCTATGCGGATCGTATTTCTAATATACCATAGTTATACGCATGTTTTCTACTGAATTTGAATAAATCGGCATTTCTATCCACCCTTTTATTATCTCGCTCTAATGGGGCTCTTTGGCTCCCAAGTCTTGGGCGATTGCAAGGTAGAAACGACACCACGGCTGTGCTTATCATTTGTCCAAAGCTTGACCATTCTTCCGGAGGTTTTAAGAATTTTATAAAATGAATCCCAAGTTCCTCAAATGATTCTCTTGATCACTCAATGTGTATAGCAACCTCACCAAAGGCATTTTTAAGAATTTGCCTTCTACCTACCACTAAAAAGCTGAGAGTGGGGTTTTGGGTAGGTATGTAAGTGGGCATACTTGTATCACATATATTGTAAGGTCAAGGATCGAACCTTACGGAGATTAAGCCATACACCTTGATTGAGATGTGCAAATGTGTGGGATGGAAGAAATGGTTCCTAACTTTTGGATGTTTTTGTGTACTCCATGCAATTTTGTCTCTCTTTTATTTGAATGATGATGATGATAAAAGAAGAGTATGGGCTATGAATGAAACAACTTTCTTTCTTTTCTTTTTCTTTTTTTTCTTCTCTTTTTTTCTCTTTTTTTTGAACGGGGATCTAAAGATTTTCCCGTTGAATTATTGCACTATCCTATCCTTCCTTTCTTTCCTTTTTGCTCTCTTTTTTTTCGAATGAATGAATAGCCCATCTCGAATGATTAATGAAAATGGAGAGAGACGTCAAGATGAAAATGCAAGGAGTACTTTTTGGTGGCTAAAGAATGCGCGATCCTCAGGATAAGCATCGGCATTTTTATTTGGTGGAAAGATGGTGCGCGACTCTCAGTGTAAGAGTTGGCGGATGGAAAAGGGGTGCCTGTTTGTGCGCAACTCTCAGTGTAAGAATCAGTATTTTATTTGGTGGGTGCAAGTGGAATCTCAAATCGTGGGTGTAAGGTCATAATCTCACGTCGGTATCGATCCGACCGAACTCAATGTACGAACAAGCAGCGTATGAAGGTTTTGTACTACGGATAAATCATATGGCTCTGGTGGGTATTTCATAATCATTGAGGAACTTTTTGTTTTTTGATCATTTTGCAAATGAAAACTCCGGATATCAAGTCGTACTCTAGAGCAAAGTCATAGCGGTGGCTATAGTACTATATCATACCCAGCAATAACTTAGACAAGAAAACACAAGTGCTCCCACTAAAAAGCAAGTTTTTAGGATGAGACATTTCTAGCTGATAAACCCAAATCTAGAGAAAACAATGTATATAACTAGGGTACAAGGAAACAAGAGACAGAGCAACCTCATCATTTCAACAAGGGTGAACTACACATTTTTACAGCACATACTAAGAGGCACAGGAAATAAAATTTTTTTGGGGTTTTTTTTATGCATGAGAACAGGAATTAAACATGCTAAAGAAAATAAAATTACTTGGAAAATTAAATATGCAATGCAAGGTACCTTTGGGGGTCCTCCCCCAAGCTAGCATGAAGCTCACTGTCCAGGGGGATATCCCATGAACCTCCAGAACTCCTCATGTTGAGCCTGGTCTTGCTGCATCTGTGCACTCAATCCGTCCAACCTTTGATCCATGTGTGCTTGCCACTCGTGGGTTTCCTGCACAAAGGAGGTGAGAGAGTGCTGTATTTCACCTGTCTGGATCTGCAGCTCTCCGATGCGGGTGCCGAGAGCTTCTATCTCGGGGTAATGTCATGGCTGGACTGGTGCGGGAACATCTTTGTATTGCTGCCTTCGGTGCTCCCACTCGTCCATACCCACCTCAGCCCACGCATCTGTGGTTGGCGCGGGAGGTACAAACTGGTCCTAGCTCCCGCTGCCCTATGGAGCATACCCCGTATAGTCCTGGTAGGGGGTCCATTGATGTTGCTCAGGCTGCGAGGAACTGGGGCCTGCTTCGTCCTCCGCCCTGCCACGTCGTGTCCTGCTGGTGAGTTCTTCCCTGCGAATATCTTCAGCAGTCTTGAGCACAAAGGTTAGTGACTGGCAATTACGTAAATAGTAATCCGGGTTAGGTAACCGGATCCTATTTTCGTAGCCAGGGAAAAAGAAGTAGAGCTCATCCTTTGTGCCATGGGTGGTCAGCGTGTGCCCTTGGATCAAAGTGGTCAAGTCGCAGATGGGTCGAGGAATAGGAATGTACTCAACAACCTCACCCTCCAAAATACCCATCGAACTGGCAACACGGGTGACCAGAGAGGTGCACAAGACCGGGTACATGTTGCGAACTATGTCTTGCCAATGACGAACGATCTCCTCACGGGTGATACCTTGATTTTCTTGACAATGGCATAGAGCAACTTAAGTTCGGCCATGCGCACCCATCTAACCACACTAGTGGGGAAGAAAACCATGGACATCCAACGATGCATAAATCTCAAAGTGGGATGATGGATTTGGGTGTTCTGGGGTTTGAAAGATCGGAACTCAACCCTCCCAGAAATCTCTTCCCAAAACTTGTTTCGATCAAAACCAATGGTG
The DNA here is from genome assembly GCA_018135685.1 of Themeda triandra. Lineage (NCBI taxonomy): Eukaryota > Viridiplantae > Streptophyta > Magnoliopsida > Poales > Poaceae > Themeda > Themeda triandra. The sequence continues at coordinate 570,033 of JAENPR010000350.1, read as the reverse complement.
GCGAAATCAAGATCGAGGAAGCATCTTCGGTTAAAACCCAAATGAACACTAAGTTCCTTCCAAGTAAGCTCATGCTCCTCGTTGAACAAGCGAAAAATCACACCATCGTCGGTTTCTTGCAAAGTGTTGAGGAACCGTATGGTTAGGAGGCGTGAACCTTGTTCCTCGATGGGTTTGTTGACGGTCGTTAAGTATCATTTTTATACCGCCAACGCAGCAAGAGAAAGGACTAATATGAGTTCACCTATTAGATATAGGGGTTACACGACGAGAATTCCACAAGTTTTGGTGATTGTCTATTTCTACGGGGGGTTATCGAAAGAGAACCAAAGGAGGCCCACATGTCATGATTACATAGAGATAAAGACCGAACGGGTGAAAAAGTATAATCTAGAAGACTCCGGCGACCCCGAAGGCCGGGCCCCACTGGCAGCGGCTGGCGGTCGGCCGCCCAAGGGGAGTCGGCCGACTCCCCACCTCGGCCAATGGCGTTGAGTCTCGCGGATCCCGCCTCCACCGCCTTTGAGGATGAATAATTATCGTCCATTTAGGTCGGTTTGATCCGAGGGCCGTGGTTCATCCTAGGGGGCTATATATTCGAGCCCCGGCACTGGGTGAAACCCTAATTCATTCTCTCTTCATTCATCGAGAGGATTCGAGAAGCCGAGCCACCATCTCAATTAGAGCTCCATAGTTTAGTAGCATAGCTACATAGGAATAGATCTAGAGGGAATCAAGCCAAGCTTGGAGTCCGGATCTGTCGGAGTTCTTGGTAATTCCCCTCTACATTCTTGTAATATTCATCATTGTTCGTGATACTATGAGTAGTACTTTATTCTATTCTATTATATCGACTTGACTTTGCTCTATTTGATTATGTTCTCAATTATATCGTTCTTAGTTTACTTTGATTATATATTTAGCATAGTTGGACTAGAATTATGTTTATGCATAGGATCGTATAGCGCTTGCTCATTAGGCCAATGGGTGAGTGATAGATATTGTGTAGACATGGTGCCTGGACCATATTTATCTGCGATTGCACCCTATATTCCGGATCATGAGGTAGATCGCGGGAGTGACAGTCCTGTTGAGTCCTTTGTAGCCCTTCTCCCGAGTATAGGTCTAGCAGAATACCCCTATTACATTGAAGTCATTGCTATGTCTCTAGTCTTCTCTGGTAATATCACTATGCATAGATGTAACCTTTTCCCGCCATGATTGCTAGATGTTCTTGCACTAATCATTGTATGCTTTGACTTTATAGTTAGAATAACATAGGATTATACCCTAGATCGTCCTAGTCCATGCTAGTGTTATAAGCTTAGAGTGCTAAGTTGAGATGACTTATTACTATTATTTTATGTGGCTAAATGCTCTCATTTATCTTATGTCATTTATCATTCATTCCTATATTTTATGTGACACTTACCCCGTATGAGATGATCGATACGAGACAAGGCTAAGCTCTCCATTATCGCATGTGCATTGCTCATCACTCATTATCCAAAGTGCATTCCCTTCCCGGTGGTAAAATTATAAATAACGATACCTGGATTACTCCTGGTTAAAATGCTACATCGGTATTATCGTGCGCTTGCGGATCCCATATTTATTTCTAGTAGCGGTTGCATTATTTAGTACCGGCATTTTTGGCGCCATGTTGGGGATGACAACCTAACACCGAGTGGCGTTAGAAATGTCAACAAGCATTTTGGCGCCGTTGTTGCGGGGAAGGTTGAAAGCCAATGGATAATGAGCAGCATTGCACTAATAATGTGATCGAGTTGTCTTTTTCTTACTAACCCATCTCTACAGGATTACCCTTGTTTTGCCTACTTGTGTATCTTATGCAGGGTAATCAAGACAATTCTTCCTGATAATTATATTGACGATCCAGAAGCTTTATTCAGGAAGGCCAGAAGCAGGTTGAAGAAGACCAATCAATCATCATCAACAACTCAACTTCGAAGCTTGTCAGAAGCAGAAAGTCGACCTTTCATTCGAGACTTGACACCAGCGTTTGAAGCCATGGCGAACAAGTCACTCCGCGAGTTCTCAGCTCCCACTACGGACAACATTCGTACGGGACCAAACTGTGGACATCGAAGGAGCTTTTGAGCTCAAGCTGCGATCAACATGGTGCAAGCAAGCCGCTTACGTGGAAGGCCCATGAAGATGCAAGTGCTCATCTCCAACACTTCCCGGAGATTTGTAGCACATTCACTATCAAGGATGTCCCCGAGAGATGCTATACTACTTCGCCTCTTCCCATTCTCACTCTTGGGGAGAGCGAAGCGGTGGTTCTACGCCAATAAGGAGAAGAATACTACGTGGGCACTATGTTCCACCAATTTCTTGGCGAAGTTCTTCCCCATGGGCAAGACAAATGCTCTTCGTGGGAAGATATCAAGCTTTCAAAGAACACCATGATGAGGCTTCCCGAAGCTTGGGAGCGCTTTCAAGATTACATCCTCGAGTGTCCTCATCATGGCATGGAGAATTGGTCGCTTATACGGACATTTTACCATGGGCTTAGCAACAAGACACATGAGACGATGGATACTGCGCTGGCTGGAGATGCATTCTTATCACTCACTATTCCTCAAGCCACGGCTCTTGTGGAGAAGATGGCATCCAACCAAGGTTGGAGTGAAGAAAGAACTCGAGACCCGCAAGAGAGGTGGAGGAATGCACCCAGGTGAAGGAGGTAGACATGCAGTATCTGCCAAAATGGACTTGCTAATGAAGAGGCTCGATGAGAGAGCCACGAGAGAAGAAGGAAGTCATGCATATACATGATGCTCGCATGACATGTGAAGAGTGTGGAGAGACGGGCACACGGGTGCTAACCGCCGGAGCCGAAGGAGGACGTGAACTACCTCAATAACAATAACAACAATAATTACTATCGTCCTCGCGGAATCAAGGTTGGAATCAGCAAGCAGAGGCCTAACTACTCGTGCAATTATTCGGGCAACTATCAAGGTAACGACTCTTCCTACAATAATTACAACCAGCCGCCTTTGAGAGAGTTAGTGCTTGAATCAAGGCAAGATGATGGACAATCTGTCCAAGAAGCCGACATCAAATGACAAGGTCCTAGAGACACTCGGCAACGGAATGGATGGCTTTTCCAATGCCATCAAGAGTCACTCGGCTTCAACAAGATACTTGAGTCACAAGTACAACGGCTTGTTAACCTTGCTCCTTCCACTCGGTCAAGGAAAACTGGCGGACAACCCGAAGAGCTCGAAACCGCAAATCTTGTTGATATATTCAATGTAGAAGATAGCCGGAGTGATCCATCGAAGGGGTCATGGATTGACTCAACTCGCCAATCAAGAAGGGTGATCCGGGGAGACCGTCATTCCAATCTCCATTGGAAGTACCAACTTTAATGAAGCAATCGTGACTTCGGTGCAAGCATCAACATTATGCCAAGAGTGATATATGAGAAGCTATTCGATGCCCCTTAACATACACAACCATGTGCTTGCGGCTTGCGAGATCGGTCACTCCGTGTCCCTTTGGGAGTACTAGAAGATATATGTGTACGAGTGGGCAACTCGTATGTTCCAGCAGACTTCGTGGTAGTGGATACAGGCAGTAATGAAAGGTCCCCTATCATTCTGGGATGACCATTCTTGAACACTGCTGGAGCCATCATGTATGCCAACACTGCCAAGATCATCTTCAACATCAAGGGCAAGAGAGAAACCTTCTTCTTCAAGAATAGAGTGCTGCAGTTCCCAGCACACCCTCATCAGCAGAACAATGAGAAGAAGAAGAAGAATCCAGCTAAGAAGAGCAAGAACAAAGATAATAAGACCAAGAAGATGGAGACAGTGAGGATGGTCACTGCAGTCCACAAGGAGCATGACCACTTATTCAAGTCCCCACGTCTGATCAAGAAGGATGACCCAGTGTCCCAACCATTCAATGCTCCATCAACGAAGCTCTTTCAATAAAGCATGCTGTGACACCGGATCGGCGTCAACATCATGGCCAAGGTAACCTATGAATATCTATATGGCACTATGCCTTTGGAGCCTACCTATGCACAAACGGCTACGGATGGCGGATCGGACATTCCACTTCGTCGAAGGAGAAGTGAAGGATGTCCTCATCCGATAGATGACCATTATGTCCCTACTGAGACTTCCTAGTCATTGACATGGGAGATGACTATGATCCTCCAATCATCCTAGGAAGACCATTCCTGAACACCACCAGAGCTATCATCTATATTGGAACAGGAGAAATCCATTTCCACTTTCCCACTGAGAAGGTACGCCGCTACTTCAACAATAATTATATAATCACCGAGGAGCCCAAGAAGAACAGCAAAGGAGAAGGCAGCGTACCCGTCGCGCGAACAAGAAGAACATCACTACGAGATGGATGGGCCGACTATGAGGGAGAAGTGTCAAGATATGAAGACCGGTACCCGAAGAAAAGAATGTTGTAAAAGAAGAAGAGGTGCTACCGAAGAAAAACAAGTGATCCAAGAAGCTTCCTCCTCAAGGTCATCCTCTCCAACAAAGAAGGTGTGGAAGGTAAAAGCAAAATCGAAATCAATTCCTACACACGAGGCGACGTCATCGAGGCGCCGGCCAATGCGCCCCTTGAAAATGAGCGAACATGACAAGTCCTGTTCGGAGGACTTAAAACTACCGAACGCCGCGCCAAGAGGTAACTTGGTATTTATCAGCAATTACTTTTCAGCATTATATTTTTACCTTAGCATATTTATTTTCCTACTTGCATCTTAGTTGCATCTTTACTCTTTTATCTCGCATTAGAAAAGAAAATAAAAACGTTGTGCATTTGCATCCGAAAAAACTTTAAGCCCCATGTGGATAATCATTCACTGTGGTGGCACAAAAATAATTTCTCAAAGATATTTATTTTCCCCCGTCTCGCATTCCTTAAATAATAAAAAGATAAAAATATTTCTTGTGATCCTGTTAGAACAAGTCTAAGTTAAGAAAGTTCTAGACAACCAAGGCCTAGAGGTTTTATCACTAACACTTAATTAGTTCCACAAGCTTTGTTGTCTATTTGAGCTTCACAGAACATCAAGGATCAAGAAGAGCTAACAGGCAGAAGGACATCCAGTCCCCTATCGGAGTGCTGCCCGCGACAATTGAATGCTGTCTCCAACGAAGAACTATCTACAACACTCTGGAGGACTAGAACGTCTTCGGTGCACATCGGCAACATCGGCGAGACTATGCCAACATCCGGCTTGGGGGAGAGCATCCCCGTGTACCCGGCTAAGTGTTTCCAACGTATCTATTTATACCTTGTTAAAGTATGCTTTGTTAAAATAACTAAAAAAGATGCATAACCATAGAAACCCAGAAAGATTTCCTTATTTATCTTTTCTACTTTTGGAGAGCTCTTGCAATCTGTTTTAAAAGTGATCCCTAGAATAAACTCTACATGGAGATGATGAATAGTTGCTCTGTCGTAATTCCTTTCAAGTACCTAGTTTTCAACCTTGCACTCTCCCGAGTTTTGGACACAACTTGTTTAGATTTGAGATTTGCTCGAACCCGAAACTTGTGGGTAGCAAACACTTGATCTAAGTCTAGGTGGTTGACGGGTACGATATGGGAAGGTTTTGAGCTGCTATCCATCTTGTTCCTAGAGATACTAGAGTTCGGAGAATTTATCTTTGAAAATATTAAATTCCCGCATGATGAGTTCCTTTATGATGAGAGTTCAAATTCCTACCACACCATATATTCATGCTTACTAGATTAGGAAAACCCATCTCTGTTTATATAGATCATATTGTAGGTTTGAGTGTAGACTTTATAGGCATTGAGTGTGGTTATGCTGTGGACCCATAAGGAATTAGTCACACAGTTAAAGTCAATACTATGTGCTCTCCATCCATTGATCTATGCTACTTCTGTCCTCAAAAGCATGCACCCATTTTATAAATGTTACATTCATTTTGTGCTACTTCTGTTCCTCGAAGTACCACCCACACAAAGATCCATATCCACCACATATTGTGCTATCTCTACCACCCGGAGATACGCACCTATCTTTCTCTCCTACTCACCGAGTACGCATCCATCCATCCATCCACATATACATACGCCATTCATTTCACTTCATCCGAAAGGTTCTACTCCTATTCGGGAGTGAACATCTAGAAATAATCATTGCCGTTTCATTGCCTACATAAAAGCTCTAGTTATTATCATTTCAAGTTATATGAATCCCCGTTGCTAAAGTTCGTTTTCAGAGGATTGGTTGCTCTAAAAAAAAAGAAAAAAAAAGAGAGAGAAAGAAAAAAGAAGAAGAAAGAAAAGAGTAGCCAAGTCCTTCCTTTCAAGAAGTTCTAAGGTTTCCAAATAAAGGGAGTCATGTTATCCCTAAAAGAGCAAGTGTAGAAGTAGATGTTCACCAGTTGAGTACCCCTCATAATCATTTCCTTACCACCATCATCCCATCATCATCCTATCATCATCTTATCATCCATTTCATTTCCTCATTCACATGCACATATGACTTTATTATTATTATTTTAGTTCCTATTGGATCCATGTCTTAACTGTGCAATATATGCAAGTGAGTTTGAGTGTCCCCACCTATGAGCTCCACATAAGCCTATTAGAAAGTAGGGTGAGAGAGAGAAGGCACTTTCCACTATGCCTTAATTCCACAAATACCACATATTTTTGAGAAAAGAGAGAAGGCATACACTACTCATGCCTTAGAGAGGATCCAGAAATACCACAAATGAGAGACTTGAAAGGTTCATACAAGGAACTCTGAGTTTTATTTCAAAACTTTGCAAAAACTCCAGGATAATAGTTGATCGAAGAGCGAGAAACATGGCGCTTGACTTGACCGTTCTATCTTTCAACTATTCAAGACCCAAGTGACGGTTACAAGCCCCATGGTGAAAGGTAATATGAGTGAGTTTTGAGTCGGGATAGTTCACTCTAATCCGGAGGAGAGTTCTTGTTTGAACGCATGTGTACTTGTGAGGAGTGAAAGCATTGTAGCAACTCCCGATCCATCACTGAGTCTATCTTTGCTCGGGGATGAGCAAAAGGTAAGCTTGGGGAGTTTGTTGACGGTCGTTAAGTATCAATTTTATGCCGTCAACGCAGCAAGAGAAAGGACTAATATGAGTTCACCTATTAGATATAGGGGTTACACGATTTCCCACAAGTTTTGGTGATTGTCTATTTCTACGGGGGTTATCGAAAGAGAACCAAAGGAGGCCCACATGTCATGATTACATAGAGATAAAGACCAAACGGGTGAAAAAGTATAATCTAGAAGACTCCGGAAGGCGACCCCCGAAGGCCGGGCCCCACAGCGGCAGCCTCGGCGCCGGCCGCCCAAGGGGGAGTCGGCCGACTCCCCACCTCGGCCAATGGCGTTGAGTCTCGCGGATCCCGCCTCCACCGCCTTTGAGGATGAATAATTATCGTCCATTTAGGTCGGTTTGATCCGAGGGCTGTGGTTCATCCTAGGGGGCTATATATTCGAGCCCCGGCCCCCGGGTGAAACCCTAATTCATTCTCTTCATTCATCTCGAGAGGATTTAGAGAAGCCGAGCCACCATCTCAATTAGAGCTCCATAGTTTAGTAGCATAGCTACATAGGAATAGATCTAGAGGGAATCAAGCCTAGCTTGGAGTCCGGATCTGTCGGAGTTCTTGGTAATTCCCCTCTACATTCTTGTAATATTCATCATTGTTCGTGATACTATGAGTAGTACTTTATTCTATTCTATTATATCGACTTGACTTTGCTCTATTTGATTATGTTCTCAATTATATCGTTCTTAGTTTACTTTGATTATATATTTAGCATAGTTGGACTAGAATTATGTTTATGCATAGGATCGTATAGCGCTTGCTCATTAGGCCAATGGGTGAGTGATAGATATTGTGTAGGCATGGTGCCTGGACCATATTTATCTCGCGATTGCACCCTATATTCGGATCGTGAGGTAGATCGCGGGAGTGACAGTCTGTTGAGTCCTTTGTAGCCCTTCTCCCGAGTATAGGTCTAGCGAACACCCCTATTACATTGAAATCATTGCTATGTCTCTAGTCTTCTCGGTAATATCACTATGCATAGATGTAACCTTTTCCCGCCATGATTGCTAGATGTTCTTGCACTAATCATTGTATGCTTTGACTTTATAGTTAGAATAACATAGGATTATACCCTAGATCGTCCTAGTCCATGCTAGTGTTATAAGCTTAGAGTGCTAAGTTGAGATGGCTTATTACTATTATTTTATGTGGCTAAATGCTCTCATTTATCATATGTCATTTATCATTCATTCCTATATTTTATGTGACACTTACCCCGTATGAGATGATCGATACGAGACAAGGCTAAGCTCTCCATTATCGCATGTGCATTGCTCATCACTCATTATCCAGTGCATTCCCTTCCCGGTGGTAAAATTATAAATAACGATACCGGATTACTCCCGGTTAAAATGCTACATCGGTATTATCGTGCGCTTGATCCCATATTTATTTCTAGTAGCTCTCGCTTGCATTATTTAGTACCAGCATTTTTGGCGCCATGTTGGGGATGACAACCTAACACTGAGTGGCGTTAGAAATGTCAACAGGGTTCAACATCCTCCCAACCAACAGACCTCCACACAAGATCGAATTCATCATCCATACCTATGCGGTGGAGGAGGTTGGAGTTGTAGGCTTGCGTGTGGAGGAAGAGACGATCCTTGAGGTGGAAGTAGGCTTGCATCTCCCGACCTTCTTCCAGGTCGAGGTACAGCTTGTCCTCCTCGTTCATGACTTGCTCATGTGGCACTTCCGGCGCTACCTCTTCCTCGTCGGCTCCTTCAACCTCCTCGGGTTGCTGCTCTTCCACGGGGGCTTCAGGAGCTTGAGAGCTCGACTCGCCGAGGCGACGCTTGGAGCGTCTCCTAAGCAAGTTCCCGAATCCTGCCATGGCTCACAAGTAGAGAGAGCTTCTTGGGTGTGAAGGTTAGTAGAGAATGAACTTCTACACCCAAGAGTGCTCTTGCTACTTGCTCTACACAAAATATGTTGGAAGAATTGCTTGAAGAATGAAGTGGGGGAGTGAGAGGAGTGGAAGTGTGTGAGTGTGAGAGGGATAGAGCTCCACCGCCAGCTCCTCCTCTATTTATAGGCCAAACACCCGGCCATGGGGGTGGGAGCAATGGCTCCTAGCCGTTGGGCGCCGGCAGCGGGCGTAGCCGCCGCCTCGGGCGCGGCCGCGCCCTCGCGCGCGCGCAGTCCGGGCCCGCCTCGTCGCCCCCTTTGGCAGGTCGCCCCCAACGGCCTTTTCAAAAATGTGGCCGTTGGGGGTTGGTTTCCTGGCCCAAAACTTCCCCAATTTTCGAATTTCCAACAAATTTTGATAAAAATATTTTTCTAAAAATTATTTTAAAAATAATTTTCAAAAAATTTATTCCTTCTAACTAACTAATTTTCAAAAATTTTGGGACAAAAAGTTTTGATAATAAAAATTATTTTATTTGCTCACAAAAAAGTGAGTGCAAGGAAAAAAATACTTTTATAAAATAAATATTTTTTTTGTAAATAAAGAAAGATTTTTTTTATATAACTGCCGGTTTACCTGTCGGCCGGGGCTCACCAATTTTAAGTCCGTTGAGCGGGACTTTCTCCCTCATCAATTTCGCTTGATGATTCTCCTGGCCGGGAGAAGTGGGTCCAGATTTCTTTGCCTTGGGTTGTCGCTTCTTTGGCGGGTTCTTCTTCACTTCTGCCGGCTTGGGATAGCCATTGAATTGAAGGTTGATCACCTTCGAGTTGAAGTGGAAACTGGCTATTCCCTTCCCAACATATATTGCTGCCTTGGTAGTGTAGAGGAATGGTTGCCCAAGGATGAGTGGCCCCTCATCTGTGTCTCCTGTGTTGAGGATGACGAAGTCCACTGGGACGTACTCATCCTGGATCCTAATTAGGATATCTTGTGCTGTCCCCTCGGGCCGTGTGATAGTCCGATCTGCCATTTGCATCATGAATGCTGGAGGGGACAGAGGTCCTCCCAACAATTTTTCATATGTTGCCTTGGACATCATGTTTACACTTGCTCCGAGATCGCAATAGGCATTATCAATGATATGTGGGCCTATTGCGATGGTGATAGTTGGGCGGCCAGGGTCTCCCTTCTTTTCCAAGACAGAGCCCCAACTGGGACATGGCTTACCAGGCCATGTCGAGATCATGTTGACTGTTTCCAGTGAGATCTCGGGCTGCCGGGTATTCCTCCGAGCCACTATTGTTTGGGAGAGATGCGGCTATCTCGGGCTAACGAGTTTCTATCATCTTGTTAAATCCCGGTGATCTCTAACGGCGGTAGATAAGCCTTCTATTTTATCATTGATGCTCCCAAGAATTTTATCATTGTCGAGCATCTTTTTGGTCAGATTTTCATTGATCTTGGCTTGCCCAAGGACTAGATCTTTGAATGAAGGCTGATTTGAATTATAATTGGAGTTATAATTCGAATTACCTTGGAATGGTGGTCGTGAGTAGCCACTATTTCCTCCTTGTTGTTGGCGGAACCCGTTGTTGATATATGCTGCTTCTTCACGGGTCTCAGGACAGTCACCTCCTGAGTGGCCAACATTACCACAGACTTCGCAAGTCATGCGAGAGTCCATGGTTTTGACGGAGTCGGGCGTGCTAGCTGTAGCATGCTCCTCCATCTTCTTGAGGAGTAGCTCTATCTTAGTGGCAAGCATATCAGTCTCCTTGACTGTGTGCATGCCCTTCTGTTGCTTGGTTGGGGTCCTATCTTCCCCCCAAGCTTGATTTTCCACCATTTATTGGACTAAAGCCATAGTCTTGCCAACTGTAAGTGATAGGAATGCTCCTCCAGCAGCGGCATCAAGGTGCCCTTTTGACATGGGTGTTAACCCATTGTAGAAATTGAGCACCCGGCCACTCCTCCATCCCGTGATGAGGACAATCTTGAATATAATCTTGGAGTCTCTCCCACGCTTCAGGGATGGGTTCGTGCTGCGTTTGCTGGAAGTTGGTAATTCTTCCTCTTAGGGCATTCGTTTTGCCCATGGGAAAGAATTTGGCGAGGAATACCGTGGAACACTTGTTCCACGTGCTCACTGCTTCTCTATTCTTGTAGAACCACTGCTTCGCCTTCCCTGAGAGGGAGAAGGGAAACAGACGGAGCTTGATCACGTCAGCGGATACGTCCTTGATGATGACCGTGTCACAGAGCTCCATGAAGCATTGCAAATGAGCATTTGCATCCTCATTGGGTAGTCCAGAGAATGGACTAGATTGCACCATCGTGATGAGTCCAGTCCTGAGCTCAAAGTTCTTCTCCACTGCGTCGACAATGGGCCCCGTGGGCACATGAGTGACAGCGGGAGCTGAGAACTCGCGGATTGACTTCTGGGCCATCTCGATGGTGTGGGTGGTATCTTGGTTCAACCGCGGCGGAGCCGCTCTGGATTCGTATCAAAATTCTGGCAAATGAACCAGTCCTGCACTATCCTATTTTCATCCACAACAGACGAAAACATGAAAGTTAGCCTGCATAGACTATGTCCATTTCTAATGAAGTCAATTCATATCCATGTTTATGCTAGATTCTTTTCAACCAATGCCTTCCCCGGCAATGGCGCCAGAAATGCTTGTTGGCATTTCTTAACGCAATCACTAGAATTGTTACATCCCAGTGGTCACGCCAAGAAACGCCAGGGTTGATAGTCGTGTTCTAAAGATAATATCCGCAAGCGCACGGATCTATCATTGTAGCATTTCACCCGGGGAGTATTCTCAGGGTATCGTTATTTATATTTCCCGTAGGAAGGCATGGTGTAGAGGTGTCTAAACATGGATATGGATACTTGACTTCATATCATCGAAATGTGACTCTAGTACCATACAGGGGTAAGTATAATGGTTTTGCAAGATAGTGGACACACATTTGGCCAAACTCAAGGATAAAGTATAAAAGAAAGAATAAACGAATGAATGAATAAAGAATAAACCTAAGCGGAGCAGGTAGGTCATTCATAGCAATGTCATGAACAGCTAAGTCATATAGTCTATAGGGTTAGAGATAAGTCAGAGCCTAAAGTAACAGGGAGACCCCCGCAGCTGGTCTGCCAGCCGATAGAGGCACTTACGAACTCCTACACGACATACGGACGTGGGGGATTACAAGGGACGGACAGGGCTGTCACCACCTGCCGCCTACCCCTCAACCGTGGCATGCCGTCATATCCGAAGGCTCTCTCGTATCCGGACACCATGTCCGCATATCCGAGAACTACCTATATTCCCCGCGGACTCCCACCCTACGGATGGACGAGCTAGAACATAGGCAAACCCGAAGGAACGACGAACCATTACTCCATTCTCATCAAGACCTCTAATCATATAAATCATATGAACAATGAAGAACAACGAAGAACATGCTAAGAAATGATCATAAGAACTTTGGTCTAGTTCATATGAATCAGGTTTAGCAAGAACGCAACTATACTCTAGTTCATGAACAAAGCTACATAATAAGAATAAGAACTTGAAGTAGGAAGAACACTCCATAGTATATTACCAAGTGATGATCTTCTTCCTAGGAGACAAGCCCTCCTTGATAGCTCAACCTAGCTCCTAAGCTACTAGACTAGGCTAGAGAACAAGAGTAGAGGAGAATGACTCAAATGAATGTGTGTGTTGAAAATGGATTCTTCTCCCCTTTTATATCATGAGTAGGTCGGTTTGGAGCTATACATGGAAGGAACACCTGCGCACCACCCTCCTCTGCATTCATTGCACCGCCTCCAGGAAGATGGCCCCACCTGGCAGGCTGGGGGGCGCGAGCGCGCCCCTGGCGCGAGCACGCCAGGTTGGTGCCTCCCCCCAACCGCCTTTGGCCGGTGGGCCTCTCCTGGTAGGTGGGTCTTGGTGATGTGGTGTTTTGGCCCATTTTGGCTCTGGATGGGCCTGTCTCCTCCTTGTGCCTCTTTACGCTTTGCCGGAAAGTGCCTTTTCTCTGTAAAATCCCCTGTACTTGGTGTATTTCATGTAAACGTTGCTAAACTCCAGGTACAAGTGGAATTCGGTTAATAGCACAAGTATATGCATATAAGAACATGTAATTCTCCCTTTTCTATCTTAAGTTGGCGGTTAAAATGTGTCGATAAGGACCGCCAACACATGTCAACTTAGAATCTCCTGTGATTCGTGACCACCTAAGTTTTCACCAGGGCACGCACTGGTATCGTAGTCGGTGCTCCTGAACCATTATAATCACAATGGATGTACTTTCACTTATTAAAAATTCTTGGGATTCAAAGTTTCTCTTTGAACTCCTTAAATACCTTGTGATCATGACCGATTTTTTATCTCAGTTACATTCCCGATATTATTGTGAGATGTGGGTTAGTATTGTTGTGCCCTATAGTGGTGTCGTGTCCCATAACCCTGGTGCCGCGACGGAACCAAGAGCCTCTTGTGTGCCGCGGCCATGCAAGTTACTACTGGGTGCGCGCAGGTATCGAGGTTTGTGGGCATGGGCTATTATAGTTTCACAACAAAGGTATCCTATTCTCCAAGACAATCATTGTAATTCATGCTTCAACCATCTTGAATTCACGATACCTTGATAATTGCAAGCTCTTGAATATCATGATTGTGATCCTTAAGTCAAACTTTGTTGTTCTATGAACTCTTGTCAAGTTGATTTGCTTGACACATTTCCTTTTCCATTACTTACCCCACGAAATTTTGTTGCTCCGAAATCTCGGGACGAGATTTCTTTAAGGGGGTAAGGTTGTAACATCCTAGAGGTTAATACCAACTAATACTTAATTAAGTACAAGGTTAAAGTATAATAAGTGAGCATCATGGCATAAATGCATTCATGTTTTAATAATATCTTTTATGTGGTGCTTGGTTTTATACATGAAATGATGATTCTTGCTTAAGGTTTTGTTTAAGTTCCTTGTCCTTTGGTGAGAATCTATGAAGCATCTAAAACAAACTAAAAATTTGTCTTGTTATGTGATGCTTTGCAATTTTGTGTGAGTTAGGTTAACCTTGGCATGCTTCAACTAAAACAAATTTACTTTTCTAGGTTGTTTGTGCTCTTTGCTTTGGAGTGTGCTTTGAACCAAAAACTCTATTTTTAATGTCATCCTAAGTACTTGATTTATGTCCTATTTGACTTTTGTCAAGTGTAGGGGATAAACTCAAGTATAACACTTAAAAATGAGCTCCAAGTTTGTTGATGAATTTGAATTCTAGGGCTTGTCCCTAAGTCTTGCACTTCAAGTTCAAATTCAAACTAGGGGATTATTAAAATGATTTTTATAAGTCAATTTGGCCAACCAAGGGTGTCATTGGGTCATTGACCTAAAAATATCCTTGGATGATGTTTGTGATCACTAATGGCCAACCAATTAATGTAGAAAACAAATCAAGCTCAAACTCCTTTCAAAACCCTGATTTCAAGAAAACCTATTTTACCCCTTTTCTCTAGTTCAAAATCTACAAAGACTTTGGGGTATGTGTAAAAAGGAAAATTTTGGGTCATGATGAGAGCTTCAATGTTGGTGTTCAAAGTTTTTCAAGTTTCAAAAGAGAATTTCAAATGAATTTGAAAATACGGTTTTCCAAAGATTTGTCCCCTTTGATTTTAAAGCCATATTTCAAAAACTATCCATAATTTGGGAAAACTTTCTATTGTGAAAAGCTTTGGTTTGAAAAGATGAGTATTTCATAGTTTTGGAGATTTTCAAGTTCTTTAGAAAAATTCAAAGTTATTCAATATATTTGATTGTCGGTTTTGTCCCCTTTTCAAAATTTGATCAAAATTCATATTTCTAGGACGAATTTGAAAAGTTCCAGTTTACAAAATTGTAGATATTAGAAAATTAGGCCAAGTCTCTTTTTGGATATTTTTGAGTGCAGTTCAAGTTTTGGGAGTAAATTGCAAAATACCGCCTGTGGCAATTCTGTAATTAGACCAAGTCAGGCAGGCAAGGTAACAGATCGACGACGAGCTTATCCGGCGTCCTTCTCCTAGCTTCCACGTGCGTCCTCGGCTGCCACTTCCTGCTTGGTCACGCCACGGAGGTCCATACGTGCCTCCCGGTCGTCCTTCATGCTGACCCATAAGTAGGAGACGACGGGATCATCTTCTCTTCACGGTTTGCGTCGTCATCGTCATCATCGGTAGATGACGAAAATTCATAGCCACCGTCTGCTCCGCCTCGCACCATCGTCGGTGTCGAGCCACCTCTGGCCGAGGTTGAGCATGCCAACATGATCGCCTCGCCCTCGCGAACCCATCGATCATGATCATGGCGCCTGGTCCTCGCTGAACCGCCGTGCATCATCGTCTTCCTCGCGACCGGTCATGTGCGCCGCCGTGATCCGCCGCCGTCGTCCTTCACCATAGTCGGCCATCGTCCTAAGTCGTCTGCCAATCCGTGTTCGCCTCAATCTTACGCTTATGGTGCTCCTCTTGGTTTCCGGTTTGGTGGACAGGAGCCACCGGAACGCCGTCCGTGCCGCCGGACGTCGCCGCCGTCCATGTCGCCGCCGAGCCCCTGCTTCCGGCCACCTCGGGCCACCATCTTCGAGCGCATCATACTCGCGGTGAGGTTTTGCTCGTGTTCGTGCCTTTGGTCGAGACCGAGCTGCTCTATCGCCGACGTCCCGCGTGTGCCGCCGCCGCATGACCATGCCAGCCGCGGAGCTCGTCGTAGTCATCGTTAGGATGTCAATTTCGTTCGATTGAGCCGCGCATCGTGTTCACCTAGTTGTTCTAGACATTCTGCTCACCTTATCCCCGCCGGGGAGCTCCAGTTAGGTCTCCAGCCGCGCCGTCCGCGCCACCGGTCCGCCATGGCCGCCGGCAACTCTGCTGCCACCGCTCCGTCGTCACGCTAGGTAGCCTAGGGTGTCCGCCTCGTCACGTAGGCCGTGTAGGTGCTGAAGCGCCCACCAAGCCCCACCGCCGGCGTAGTTCCGCCGCGGTCCGCCGCCGCCCCGTAGTCAACGGCGGGAGGAAGAAGACGACCTCCCTTTTTCCTTTTCTTTTTCTTTTTCTGAAAATTCCTTTTAATTGCTTTAGCTTTAGAAATTCATATTTACTTATTTATAGCTCCAAAAATTATGCAAATTTTTGTGTAGCCTCTACTCGGTGAGCTTGATTTATTAAGAGATTAATATGCCAATTCTGATGTTGTTTGGTATGTGTAAAAATTAGGCCTTTTAATTAATATGTGTGCCTTGTTTTAATTTTAGTAAATTATTTCTTTATCCAAAATTCTGAAAAATTTGTTTTACATACTCGTTTATGATGTAATATACTTAAAATAAAATTGACAACTTTTATTTTATGCCTTAATTTCCTTAATTAAAGTAATTAGTTAATTAGTGTTTAGTTAACCTTAATCATTAGGAATTGGTGTCATTTTTGGATTGATTGATGACCTAGGGTCATTAATCTTAATGACCTTTGGCACTTAATTAATTGTTTGTGCTTATCCTTAATGATGTTGTTAAGGATTAATTAATATTTATTTTATATGCTTAATGAACTTTCATTAATGAAGTAGTTAACCTTAATGCAATCTTAGGCTTAGGGTTTAATGTGCCTTGCTTTATCTTGGGTCATTACTTTATAATGATCCATGGTGTTTAAGTTAATTGCTTGCTTTTATGATGGAATCTTGATGATAGAGATAAAATATAGTTGCATGAATTATCTTGATCTGCTGGTTTGTCTAGAGTAAGTTTTACATGTGCAATTCTAGATGTGGAATCTTAGGCTTAGGTTTGTACTCAAGTTTATGATCTTGTTAAGTCACCCTTAATGCATCATGCCATGAGCTCATCAAACTAAAATACACCTCGTTAACTACGTGTAGTTTTTTCGAGAGTGAGCTGGATCGTGTTCGGGAAATATCGTCCGACAACCGTGTTCGAGGAGATCGTTGACTTATGATGCCAAGTATTCTCTCTGGATGTTGGTGTGCTCTATCCATGATGTTGGTGCCAAGTATGATATTGGAATTTTAACTACTCTGCAACGCAGGCAAGCCCCGGAGCATGCAACCCATTTCTATTTCTGCAAAATATTTTACAACTTAAGTCTAGTGTAATGTGCATTAAGTAATAGGAGTTGATTGAAACCGTTGCCGCATAACATCCTTGATCTACTTTATATCATGATATCCCACTAGTATGTGTAGGTCGATCTCTGATGCTTAGTCATGCTTAGATTTCGGTAGAAGTATAGGTTGATATCATTGAGCTTGATGAGTAAGTTTATCTTTGCTTCTCGGACCTAAAGATGGTTCACGAGAGCATATGAATATGTTGGTATTAAATTGAGACCGGTCGGGTAACTAAAATCAGGAATGGAGTCTTGATGTAATGTTTCTGACTGAGTCGATTAAGGACCGTTCGTTGTAGGCTTGCTTGATCAAGACCTTGCAACTACTCACATATCTACGGAGAAGCTTTACCCTAGGATAATCTAAGGACTAGTACGGTGAGCCCGCGCACTGGGAGTGGCGAGATGGCGGGAGTACTAGATACCCTCATGGGCAGAGGATATACTTGTGGGTTAGAGTCCCACGTATGTCGGCTCGGGTCTCGGATTGGAGGTGTACAAGTATTCTCGGGTGGCGCAGAAGCTGAGCATAGTTCTAGAATGTCCGACGGTATTGTTGATATAATTGTGGGTTAGAGTCCCACTTATATCGTGTGTTTAGGGATCCTCAGCTGAGTAAATCATTTCAAAACGTCGTGCTCCTCGGTTATGGAGACTTGACTGACTGCCCTGCATCGTAGCAATCAAGTGAAACATGAAAGAATTGGATCTCTTGGATTCGAGAAGGAGGCAGCTAGAAGGATAATCTCAAGTGTAATGCCTAATATGATTGCTGGAATTAGAGCAGGTGCAAATGCAGCAATGGTAGGTTGAATAAAACTGATGCTTTTTATAATCTATTTAAAACTTTGAAAGTAAGGATTCAAGATTAGTAATGCTTTTTTGCAAAACTTTCCTTTTCTAGCTCAACTACTCAAAAGCCAGCATATCCTTGAGAGTCTTTTCTTTTAGTCGGGTAAGTCTTGTGGAGTACCTTGAATGTACTCAGGGTTTGTTCTACCCCTGTTGCAGGTGCTGACAGTTGGTCCTAACCATGGTTGTGTCGCTGGGCTCGACACGATTTGGTTGCCTCTTGCGACTTAGGTGTCCTACCTAAGTTGTCTTCTGTAGCTCTACTCAACCTTCGCAATATAAGTTAAGTTTGTAAAATTTAACTTACTCATGATTTGTAAAAATTATTGTTATTATTCTTCCGCACTCTGATGTATATTTTGTAACAAATGTTGTAATGTTGTGGCTACTCCTTTGTTGATCCTGGGTATGAGTATAAAATGTGGTTCAATCGGTGTTCGTTAAGGACATCGACAGAGCTTCATAAGTCTTATGGAACACGTACATGGCTGTCGGAAGTCTTTTGAGACAATGATAGGTGTATGTGGGCCATATTACTTAGGAGGTTCTGCCACACGACGCCTCCCCAGGAAGACTAGAGAGAGCCCTTTATTAAATACCTGAATGAACACCTTGTCCCGGAGGACAAAATTGCAGCCCAGCAGCTGGTCCGCAGAGCCAAGGCCTATGCTATGGTCAATGGCGAATTGATGCGCAAGGCACCCAAGTCTATCATATTCCAAAAATGTATTACCCAGAAAGCAGGGATCGAGCTTCTTAAAGCCATCCATGAGGGTATTTGTGGTAACCATGCAGCATCCCGAACACTGGACGGCAAAGCCTACCGGGCAGGTTTCTACTAGCCTACAGCCGTTACTGACGCTGAAGATTACGTACGGCGGTGCGTCAACTGCCAAATGTTTGCCAAGCAGATTCATGTCCCAGCACATGATTTACAAACCATTCTAGCTGCTTGGCCCTTCTCATGCTGGGGACTGGACATGATTGGCCCTTTCAAACCAGCACCTGTGGAGGTATAAACTCCATATACCCTCACGGCCTAGTTTGGGCCGACACGCTACCACCAGGCCGGCCCATCAAGCTCCAAGACCGATCGGCTCAGGCTGGTCGGACAGCCTAAAACGGGCAATAATATCGATGACCGACAAGGAGGACAAGACCTAGCTGAGATAGGAAAGTTTAGACTTGTAAAGTATGTAAACTTAGTACCGAGATAGGCTAGTTCCGACTTGTAACCTTGCTCCCCGTAATATATAAGGAGAGCAAGGACCCCCATGCCGAGGACGGAATGCGGCATAACGCACGAACTCATACATCCACATCATAATCGAAACAGAGAGCGGGACGTAGGGTGTTACGCTTCATAGCGGCCCGAACCAGGTAAACCTTGTGTGATTGCTCCCTGTTTACATCTTGCTCGCAACCTCGGTGCGCCTTCCGCCAATCCATTACCGGTCGGGCATACCCCCGTCGGACTATCGCCGATATTTCGTCGACAGCGGGCGCGCCGTAGGGGGTGCGCACCGAGATTTCACGTCGATCAAGATGGTTTCCTTCCCGGCTTCCATGACTTTCGAAGCCGGCCTCACCTTCAACTTCGAACGTTCACTTGGACTTCCAACTCAAAGAACCGCTACCACGACTCTTACGCCTCCGGCTGTCATGCCGACAATGGCACCAACGATGGTGGCCGCACCAAACCGCATCCAATTCATCCCGGTGACCACCATTGCAGTCCCAATCTATCCACCGGCGATAGTTGACGGCACGGCGCCAACACCTCCGGCCGGTCCCAACCAAAGGAGGCATGTTAGCAACACGGACCTACTCCGTTTGATCCATCAACAAGACATGAGGTTGATCGAAACCCATGCCAACTTCGAGTCGCTCCGACGACGTGTCAGGCGCGATCTACAACTCGCGCGACAACAAAATCCGTTGACACGAAGGCACAACAACCGTCGTAGAGTCACTTTTGGACGCCCCAAGCAGCCACGATTGCGGCAGGAGAATCTACAACGACACGTTCCAACAAATCCTCGTGGCAACCATACACGGCTAGATGGCGGCAGAAACTCACAGCAGCTCCGACCATGGCCGATCATCGTACGCGGTGGTCGGAGAGGCCAGCCGAGCAGCATACGGCAGAGAATCCTGGCCGACATCCAAGATCCGAGAGAGGGGGCTTCACAACAAGCCTCACGGGACAACGGCCGTCCGATCGGACAACACAAACTACCCAAAACAATGTACCAAGTCGGAGTTACGTGTCGACGACAAGCCGCGAAACGCCCGTCGCAACGAACGACGGCGACGTCAGCGAGAGATCCGACGAACTGGTCGGAACCCGCCGGCTGCACCTACTACGGCAACGCAGCAAGAACGACCCCACAAAACAATACATCTAACGCCCGGTTGTTCGCAGAACGTACCGAGCTAGCTGCTTCCCTTCGTCGTGATGAACAAAGGAAAAGCCGACGGCAAGAGGTATTGGCTGCCATGGCAAACGCAACGAGCGAAGAGCCGAACGACCACGAGCACGTTCAATTCAATCCCCTTCAATGACAATGGCATCGGCACGCAGGGGCCGGGCACTTGCCGACCGACACCAAGATGTAGAAAGAAAACGGAGGGAAGCACATCGAAACACATGGCAGCAATCGAGAGAGATCACCGCCGTACCGGCAAGAGCCCATTAAGGGAAGATACAAGGAACTCGCCCGACATTGACGAGCCTCATGGTTGCACCCGGCCCAACTCGGACGACTCGTGTACAAACGTGCTCGGAGTCCTCCTCCTGGACGAACGGTTCCAACTGTTCAAACAAACCAAAATGGTTTTATCACTCCCTTCTTGGACAATTTGCGACCGTGAGAACCAAACCGGAGACTCCCTAGTCCAACTCCTCCCCGAGGACAGGATACCTCCGCACACCGAGCACATATTCCCTAACCCAATGAACCCAGCCAATCTTCGACGCATCGTAAACGGTTCGATCACCGGGACGCAAAACATCCGAAGGCATGTTCATAAACGGCGAGTGGTATGAAGTAGTAGAACAAGGAAGCCGGTTGAGAAGAATTCAAGCTCCTTAGATTCTTTTACGGATGTACCTTTTCCAAAAAAGGACAATTTCAATACTACTCGGAACGGATAACCATATCCGACCACGCCCGACGCCGCGACGATCAAGTCCTGGACGATGACGACCTACTGCTCTGCACCGAAGAAGATCCGGTCATGATTCACAACTTGAAAAAAGGAGAAGCAGAGCTGGAAAACTAAAAAGGTTGAGAGATACGTTCTCCTCTTTTTATCGGCACAAGTTTTTCTTTTTAGGCAATTTCCCTTTCAAGGTTTGAGTTAGCGTCGGTCGTACACATCGTTGTAAGTCATTTCAAATGACAAAAGCAATCTAATGTGTACTATTTTATAAATAAGAATTCAAGTTTTCGTGTCAAAACACTTGAGCACATGAATTTTTCTTGTCATTCAAAGGAAAAATTCCTCGATCCGACGCGTTACGACATTCTCTAAACAGAGGGATTCCAAATCCTCAAATAAAGTCCTACGGCATAAACGTGACAAAGTCATAAAATGGATCAAAATAAAGAGATAAACAAAAGGAATCTCGAAGGATTCCGGCACATACATCTCAAAAGATCCACTTCTTTCATTAAAATTATAAAAGTTTTTTACAAACGGGGACCGATGCATCTACAGCAATCTAGTCATCCCCGAACAGCTTGCCGACCACCAGGTCGACAGGAGTCGCGGCGACGACGGCCTCCGCCGCTCCGGTGAACTCGACGGCGCCGCCCTCCATGGCGTCATGCGCCGCCACCGACAACTCCATGCCACGGACATCAACGCCCGAGATGGCGTCGACGGTGGCATAAGCGGCGGAGGCACCATGGCGAACGCCATGAACCGCCACCGCGGCCACTTGGCCGGGGATTGCCGCCAGCCGCGCGATGACATCGCCGCCCTGGGCGTTCACCGCGTCTGCCGCGGCATGGGCGGCCTCCTGCAGCTGCTCCAGCTGCTCCGTCAGCTCTGCAAAAAACAGAGTACATTATAGAACAACGAGAACAATTCAGGGCGCATGAACAAAAGGGAAATCAGTGCTTACCGCCGACCCTGATGTCGGCAGCCTCGCGCTGCCGAAGCAGCGTGTCCACCTGGACCTTGCGGGCCAGCCTCTCGTCCGCCGCCTCATTAACGGCGGCGTTGGCTTCGGCGTCGAAGTCCGCGGCCCGCTGCTTCTCCGCCTCCAGCTCCTCCTGGGCGGAGGAGAGTGCGTTCAGGAACAGGTCGGCGTTCGCCTCCGCCTGTCCCAGCTGCTTGGTGGCCTCTGAGTAGAGGTCCCTAATGCGCTCCAGCTCCGCCCGACAGCGGTCGAGCGTCGACACCAAGGAGTTCGTTGAGAAACTGCTCAACGAACGCGCGGTGGAGGCACTGGCGGCCGCCATCGCCGCCTCCGCCACGACAGGAGCTGCCCGCTCCGCCGCAGCAACAATGGCCCCGGCCTCCACGACCGGAGCCACCTGCTCGGGGGCCACACCCCCCGGCGCCACCCGCGGCTCCTCCGCCGCCCTCCCCTCCGCCGCCGGGCGCGCTGCAGCGGAGGTGCCCGCCGCACCTCCGATGGTCAGGAGGGTGTACCTACATTACGGACAACAAATTGCGGTTACACCAAGAACGAAAATCCAAAAATCAATCAAAGGAAAATCCCCTTTCAAAGCTCACCTCCTCCGCGGCCTCACCTCCCGGGGAGTTCACCGACTCCTCCCTCCCCGGGCCGGGCGCTTACCGTGACGGCGATCCATCTTGATGGCGGCGGCGCGTAGGGGATCTAAAACCCTAGGCTTTGAGAGCGGAAGCGAAGGCGAAGAGCAATAACGAGAATGCGCTGCGTGTACGTAACTCCCGCCGCGAGGCCACAATTTATAGAAGAGCCCGGAGGATTCGAGAAGGCAACCGACGAGATCGTGGGTAATCAAACCCCGCGGCCCTCTCGTTCCTCGAGAACACGAAGCGACGAAAAACCGCTCCACTCGGCGACGTGCATTTATACGTTCCCCTTGCATCGGAACCCCCATGCGCTCGGCCGACGCACGACGTGAGGGAGATGGAGCGATTGAGTCACCGACACAATGGACCCACCATGTCGGCCAAGAATTGACTTGACCAAAGACGAAAACCGCACGCGGTTTGACGTCACAACCCGGTCGCGACGTACGGTTGCATCAGCAACCGAATATTTTCGCCCCGCACGCAATCATGACGTGCCACGACGGACAAAAGATAAGTACCCAACATCTCTAAGAAATTTTTTATTTTTTCGGTTCACCCGTTTCAAAAGACCACATTTTAGAAAATCCAGTTTTCACAAATTTCTTACCTCAAACACGAAGCAAACCAGGAATGCACTGTCTCTGGTCTCACTCGCTACGTGTTCACAGCTCCAACGCTATACAACACAGAGTGCGCCAGCGGTCGCTCCCAAAGGAAAAGGGCTCCAAACATTCCGACACCGTGCTGTTTGTTTAGGATCATCTAATCCCCAAGGACTGGTTGGCTCTTGAATGAGAAAGAGAAGAGTGCTTTCTTGGCAATTTTTTTCCTCCAAATTTGTAATAAGCATGACCTACCCTTCGCATAACAAAATCTTACACACCATATGATCATTTTTCCAGGAGCAAAGGCATAGTCAAAAACTTATCATGGCAAGACGATGGTTCACAAGCAAGATACGGATAAGTGCTCTCTTAACATAACATACATGCCTTCACCAATCCTTTTTTCATAAAAGATCTCCTTACACGAACTACTTCAAAGTACGTTCGAAAAACTTTCTCACAAAGTGACAAAACACTTTTTTTTTTAACGAATGGTACAAGTACGTCACCCCTCCAACAAAAACAATCAGCGTGCACCGCCTCTCGATCAACCCCGCTACGTGTTCACAGCTCCAACACTATACAACACAGGGGTGTCAGCGGTCGCCTCCAATGGAAATAGGGCCCTAAGTGATTCGGCCAAACGCGCTATTCACTATAGGTCACCTACACACCTGCGGACTGATTAACTCTAAGGAGAGGCGATTACTAAAAACCATTCTCAAACACCACATTTTGATACAACTCTATGTCATAGATTATATCAATACGATTCGAAATACCTCATCAAAACATTCACTCATACAAAATTTTCTCTTTGCAGCAACAACTCGAAGAACTGATTCACAAATCACGGTATAGCATCGGTATAGCATCAACATTTCAACCCACACAATCCGACAAATTGAGCTGGGATTCTTTGGCCAATGATACCGGTTATTCGGCGCACAAATAGCTAAGCTATTTTTATGGGTTTAGATTCAAAACCATGATCTCACGGCCTACGCTGGGACTGAGTTAAATAGCAAAGCTATCTTAACTTAATCATGACAAAGTCATGGCATGGTTCAAACCGACCAGCCCAAATGAAATTTGGCTCTCGGTCTCACTCAAAGAGTGGTCGGAAACACATAGAGCACGACACAATGATCGGTTGTCTTCTTTTTTAGACCACGACATAACGTGTTCCACCTCATCTCGAGCTCGGGGACTACGTGGGCCCACGTCACCCGAGAGGTGACATGGGCTAGATCCTTCTTTTAGAGCTTGCCGCAACATATACTATCTTACGGCAACCTCGGGGACTACGTGGGCCCACGTCATTTTGCATGACTCGGCTCGATCCTTTCTCTTCACAAAGAGTTTAGTTTCAAAACCGAGCTAAGGCACCGACCTATCACGACGGATACCATGTGATGGCGGGCATCACACACTAACGAGGGCCCACGTCTCTAGATTTGGGATCCTTTCAAAATTCTTTTTTTTTTTCGGGAGCATCATAAATCTTTCGGTCAAAACCAACAACGTCAACCAAGTGCAAGCAAAGTGTGGTCGGAAGCACTAGACGGTCCTCCAAAGACTTTGCTCGGACCACATGTCGAACGTGTGTCCGACCACCCTTTCTCACTCGGCCAAGCAAGACGGTGTTTTCTCCCTCAAGATCCATGATGCTCGGGGACTAGGCGTGGAGGTATAAACTCCATATACCCTCACGGCCTAGTTTGGGCCGACACGCTACCACCGAGGCCGGCCCATCAAGCTCCAAGACCGATCGGCTCGAGCTGGGCCGGACACTAAAACGGGCAATAATATCGAAGACCGACAAGGAGGACAAGACCTAGCCGAGATAGGAAAGTTTAGACTTGTAAAGTATGTAAACTTAGTACCCGGATAGGCTAGTTCCGACTTGTAACCTTGCTCCCCGTAATATATAAGGAGCGGACTATCGGTATAAATCCGGCCATACCAACGTCTTTGTGCTTATTGACAAATTCTCCAAGTGGATTGAATACAAACCGGTCAAAAAAGCCACGGAGAAGGCTGCTCGGCAAGATCTTGGCTCTCGGTTCACGAGCGATGCGTTTTTCAACTATTGTGACGACGGCGATCAAGACCCGGCCCATTACCGTGGACCGGGGGATGATGTGGGGGTATAAATCTGTGGGCCACCATGGACTACAAGATGATGGCGTGGTCCGCAACCAACCAGGAGGTGGATTACGCGCAAGGATGCTTGTCCCGCAAGTAGACTTAGTCGGTTAGGTCAGACAGAGTCCTCCTAGGGCACGACTTGATGTAACCGACCACCTCACGTGTACCCTTGGCTGCTCGGCTATATAAAGCGGCCAAGGACCCCCCTAGAACGCAGGCTATTCTCTGGCATCCTAGATCTAGAGAGCTTAGCGCTTCATTGTATTCCGACACTTGATAATATAGCATAACACGAGAAGCAGGACGTAGGGTATTACGCTTTCGAGCGGCCTGAACCTGGGTAAACCTGGTTGTCCTTGGTTTGTCTTGTTTCTCAACGTCCAGATCGTAGATCGTAACGTGCCCTTGCCGAAACTCACCACCGTGGGATACCCCGTGGTGGACTACCGGTTATCCGTAATCGACAGTGGCGCGCCAGGTAGGGGTGGCGTTTTCGATCTCGAGGCGATCCAGATGGTTTCCTTCCCCGCTTCCATGAATCTCGAGGCCAGCAGCGCCTTCACCTTTGGATCGGTCACCTGGACCACCAAGATGACGGCGCCCCTCACCTCCATGGGAGCATCTGGGCCGGTCTCAGCACCGACTACAGGGCAAACGGTCCCAAAGACCGCCCACCACGCGATGGTCCCAGCACCATCCGCTCACCCGCCACGCCCAACCGCCTCGCCGCGGTCGCAAGACCCGCCGCGCAGGATTCCCCCTTGCCCTCGGCAACGGCGGATACAACAGATCTCCGAGCACTCGTAGATCAGCTCTCGTGCTACAAAAGGAAGCCGATCGACAACTCAGATCTAATCGAGCTCATTGATCAGCAGGGTCGCGGGTTGGCCGAAATCACGGAGCTAGTTGAGACCACGCAGGAGTTGATCCGCAAGGGGCCAGATTTTTCCGATTTCACACCCGTTTAACCACGTCGACGAAGTACTGTCCGTCGCAGCAACGCAGATCTCGTCGACGATCATAAGCCCATCGCTCGACCAGCTGCCCTCAGATCGGCTAGAAGTTCTCGTTGGTTAGATCCCAACCAGGACGGCCACCGGACTCCGACTGGGCAGATCCAGCACAGGACAAACGTTCCTCCTCTCCCCAAGTTGAGCGAGTTTATCGACGCACGACAAAACCGCCGAGCACCTGCTCGACAGCACCAAGAAGGTCGTGCTCCGCCAAACGAGCTACATTCAGCAGATCTACCTGCTCCGCCACATGATCCAACTGTTCTGTCCTTCGGATTGAACAATGCGGCGTCGACGTACACAAGGGACATCCAACAGCAGTTCGATGCGCTCCTGATCCAGGATATTGTCCCGAGGAGTCCCATGCACGTGATCGGGATGGTGGAGATTCGAGAGTTAGGGGACGCGTCTCAGGACACCAACCCGGCCTCACCAACCATCTCCGAGCTGCTCGCGGGGTACTCCCCCGGCTACACCGACTACCTCTCCTCGGATGATGATTACCTCATCAATACAGAATTGAATCCGACCACCGAGGACACACCAATCACTCCCGACTACCAGACGGAGACACCCAGCAGCACGCTGGATTTCCCAAAGTATTCGCCTGGTTTCGAGCCAACGATCTTGATGGTCAGCAATGACGAGCCTCCAGCTCCAAACGAGACGGACGCCCAGCGGCAGGCGAGAGAAGATCGCAACAACGGTCGAGCCCAACGACGCATTGCCCAGCAGGGCCGTCCCAACGCAGGCGCCGGACCACGGCACCGACCCTGGCGTCGCCACCTCAACCCCGAGTTCGACGGTGCTGGCGACCCAGTGGTCCACGAGACCCCCACGGCAAACATCGCCATGGCCATGGAAAAATTGAAGCAGCTCCCCCCCCCCCGAGACCCCTGGGCTCAACGAGATCCAGGAGTTCCTCGCGGCAGCAGAGGACCAGGTGAACGACCTTCGTTCCATGGGCTCAATGGCCAGCTCTTACCGATCTCGTCGTTCTCATCAGAACCGAAATCGGCGAGGGCCATGAATGGAAAGCGGAGGGGACAACTCATCCCACAACGGCAGATATGCCTATGAAGATGAAGGGGATTACGACGATTGTGTCGAGCAACCAGGCAGGGCTCCACGACGCGAGCGTCCTCAGAACAGTCGTCGGCGCCCTAATTGCCAGCGAGGCAACCAGGGCCGACAAGAGGACGAAGTAGTCCAACCCGAGCGCCGGGATCTTCGAGAATGGATTGATGAGCGCCTCCGAGCACGCAGAAACATCGGTGGCATCCCGTCCTTCTCCGAAGAGCTCAAGGCTGTCATATGGCCCAAAAATTTCCGTACCTCAGAGATCCGGGCATATGATAGCAAGGCAGATCCAGCACATTGGATCATGCTCTACGAGGTTGCCGTCCAAGCAGCAGGAGGTGACGAGTACGTTATGGCGAACTATCTTCCCGTCGTGCTCGGCAACACAGTCACCACCTGGCTGCTCCGGCAACAACCCAGATCAATTCATAGCTGGGCACAGCTCCGCCAAATCTTCGTCGACCACTTTAATCTACTTGCGTCCAACCAGGGACCAAGTATGCATTAAAGCAGGTCCGCCTTCGCCCAAAGGAGTCACTACGAGGATTCACTCGCCGCTTTTCGGATGCATGGAATCGCATGCCTGAAATCTCTCAGGAGACCACCATCGAAGCATTCATCGACGGATTGGTCCAACCACGTGGTCGGGA
Source organism: Themeda triandra (assembly GCA_018135685.1). Taxonomy (NCBI): domain Eukaryota; kingdom Viridiplantae; phylum Streptophyta; class Magnoliopsida; order Poales; family Poaceae; genus Themeda; species Themeda triandra. The sequence continues at coordinate 541,713 of JAENPR010000350.1, read as the reverse complement.
CCTCCAAAAGGCTCTTCTCTTGAAGCAGCCAAAGACCATGGAGGAACTACTCAGAATCGCGCACGACTACTCGCTCCTGGACGACGGCCTCAACCAAGGCGGTGATGGTCCGTCAAACCGCAACTACCATCGGGATAATAATTCCGACGACGAAAGCGATGCCGACCGACCACCACGTCGCCAAGACGACCGCCGCAATAACCAGCGTTTCATCCGCGGACCTGGCCCCCGCGACGGAGAACCCAATTTCAGGCATCGGGGCCAGGACAACTACGGCGGTGGCAAGCGCAACCGAAACCGCAATGACAGTACCGTCAACGCGGTTAAGGGACAGAAGCCAGCGGGGGATGAGGTGCTCGTCAAAATCTTTGCCCAGGACTGTCCTCGGCACCTGGGCAAAGGTCACACCATGGGTGAGTGCCGAGTCTTGTCGGACGCTCTTATCAAGTCCGCCGCTAAAAGACCGCACCCCAACCCCAAGGCCAAAAGCAAGCCCGCCGACCAGGCAGAAGAAGAAGAAGAAGAAGAAACGCAAGATGTCAACCCTCGTCACGCGTTCAAGGAACCCGAGCGGAATTTCACTGCCTCGCGACAGAAAGTTGCTGACTCGCGCTATCATCGCGATGCAAGAACCCGATGGCCTCGTGGCTGATGTCAAGGTTCCGGCGTGGTCTGAGCAGCCCATATCTTTCAGCCGCAAAGATATGTGGGCACGCATCCCAGACGCCGGATGCTTTCCACTGGTCCTTGATCCAGTGATATCCAACATCCGCTTTGAGAAGGTGCTCGTCGACGGCGGCAGTGCTCTGAACATCCTGTTCTACCCAGCCTTCAAGGCACTCCGCATCCCGCCGAAGAAGCTACAGCCGTACGACACACCTTTCTGGGGCATCATGCCTGGAAAGCCCTCTTACCCTCTCGGGCGGATCACCCTCGACGTGCAGTTTGGTACCAAGCAGCACTTCCGTACCGAGAACATCACCTTCATTGTGGCCGACTTCGAAGGGACCTACCACGCCATCTTGGGCCGCCCTGGCATTACCAAGTTCATGGCGGTTTCCCACTACGACTACCTGGTGCTGAAGATGCCCACCGAGCAGGGAACTCTATCCCTACGTGGCAACGTCTTCATGGCTCGAGAGTGCGAGACCGCCGCCTACGCCGCGCAGAATTCCAAGACTTGCAACATGCTTTGCAGCACACCAGCCTGGGTGTCGATGACTTACCACCCGCAGAGCTCGAGGCACCTGTTGGATCTGGTCGGCGCCCATCCAACAAGGTGAAGAGCGCGAAAACGGTCAGCCTCTTCGACGATGACCTTTCCAAGGTCACCAAGATCGGAGCTGAGCTGGACCCGAAATAGGAAGATGCGCTCGTCCAGTTCCTTCGGGACAACATCAGCATATTCGCATGGAAACCCGCCGATATGCCTGGCGTTCGCAGGGAAAAGGCCGAGCACTACCTCGACGTCAAGACGACGACCAAGCCAGTCAGACAGAAGATGCGTCGGTTCGCCCGCGACCGCAAGGAGCTTATTAGGATAGAGGTAGCCAAGCTTTTAGTAGCTGGCTTTATCAAAGAAGTGTACCACCCGGATTGGTTAGCCAATCCGGTGCTTGTCCAAAAGAAGAATAAAGAGTGGAGGATGTGCGTTGATTATACAGATCTCAACAAACACTGCCCCAAGTAGGCATTCAATCTCCCTCGAATCGACCAGGTCGTAGACTCCACCGCCGGCTGTGAGTTGCTCTTGTTTCTTGACTGTTACTCCGGGTATCACCAGATAGCCCTCAAAAAGGAGGACCAAGAAAAAACTACTTTCATTACCCCCTTCGGTGCTTTTTGTTACACGACCACGGCTTTTGGTCTCAAAAACGCTGTAGCTACGTACCAACGGGCTATCTAGTCCTGCCTCGAAAAAGAGATCATAGACGATCTTGTAGAGGCTTACATAGATGACATGGTAATAAAATCAAGAACGGCGGACGCACTTATCACAAACCTCGAACGCACCTTCAAGAAACTCAATGAGTTCCAGTGGAAACTCAACCCAAACAAGTGCGTTTTTGGAGTACCGTCGGGTATCCTGCTCGGCCACCTGGTCAGCCAGGAAGGCATCAAGCCAAATCCCGAGAAGGTAGCCGACGTCCTGAAATTACGACCACCCCGGTGCGTCAAGGACATCCAAAAACTCACTGGCTGCCTAGCCGCTCTGAGTAGATACATCTCCCAAATGGGTGAAAAAGGACTCCCCTTTTTCAAATTTCTCAAGGCAAAAGAAAAGTTCGAATGGACAGAGGAAGCCGACCAGGCTTTTAAACAGCTCAAAGCTTACCTCACCTCCCCCTCACTCCTAACAGTCCCAAGGTAGGACGAGGAATTGCTCCTATATATAGCTGCGACAACCAACGTGGTCAGCACTGTGTTAGTAGTCGAGCGTGAGGAGGAAGGACACGTCCATGGAGTCCAGCGCCCCATATATTACATAAGCAAAGTGCTCAGCGAGTCCAAGCAACGTTACAACCAAGTACAAAAGCTCTTGTATGCACTCCTGATCACCAAACGCAAGCTGCTCCATTACTCTCAAGCCTTCAAAATCACGGTTGTCACTGACATCAGCTTACCCCTCGCCAATTCAAACGCCGAGTACTGGACGATGTACTTTGACGGCTCCCTAAACATCGATGGTGCTGGGGCTGGTGTCTACTTTATCTCTCCTTCAAGGACACGATAAAGTACGTCTTGCGTATCCACTTCAAAGCGTCCAACAACGTAGCCGAGTACAAAGCAGCCCTACACGACTTCGTATCGCCATTGAACTTGGCATCAAAAGACTCATGGTCTACGGGGACTCTGCTTTGGTCATCAAGTAGGTCAACAAAGATTGGGATACAGTTAACGAAAAGATGGATGCCTACGTTGCCGAAATTCGCAAACTTGAGAACAAGTTTTACGGTGTGGAATTCATCCACGTGCGCCACGAAAAGAACGTAGGAGCCGACGAGCTGTCCAAGCTGGGCTCATCCCGTGCCAAGTTACCTCCTGGTGTTTTTCTTCAAGACTTGATCAAACCTTCGATCCCCGATCAGGTAGAACATACACCAGAACCCACTTCGGTGGTCAGCTACCTAACCACACTGCTCAGTAATGCCAACGCCGAGGACGACGATGGTCTCCTCAGCCGGCAGGCAGATGATGAGGGTACAGAGTCAGCCGACCAGGCGACGCCTCTCCAAGAAGACTGGAGAGAGCCCTTTATCAAATACCTGAATGACCACCTTGTCTCGGAGGACAAACTTGCTGCCCAACAGCTGGTCCGCAAAGCCAAGGCCTATGCTATGGTCAACGGCGAGTTGATGCGCAAGGCACCCAAGTCCATTATTTTCCAGAAGTGTATTACTCAGAAAGCGGGGATAGAGCTTCTCAAAGCCATCCATGAGGGCACTTGTGGTAACCATGCAGCGTCCCGGACGCTGGTCGGCAAAGCCTACCGGGCAGGATTCTACGGCCTACGGCCGTTACCGACGCTGAAGACTACGTACGGCGGTGCAATTGCCAAATGTTTGCCAAGCAGATTCATGTCCCAGCACATGATTTACAAACAATCCCAGCCGCTTGGCCCTTCTCATGCTGGGGACTGGACATGATTGGCCCTTTCAAACCAGCCCCTGGTGGCCATACAAACGTCTTCGTGTTTATTGACAAATTCTCCAAGTGGATTGAATACAAACCAGTCAAGAAAGCCACAGCCGAGAAGGCAGTCCAGTTCCTCGACGAGGTCATCCACAGATATGGTGTCCCGAACACCATCATCACCGATCTAGGCTCGCAATTTACAAGTGATGCATTCTTCAATTATTGCGATGATAGCCTGATCAAGGTCAAGTACGTATCCATTGCTCACCCACGAGCTAACGGACAAGTTGAACGTGCTAATGGAATGATCCTCGACACACTCAAGAAGCGAGTTTTCCAGGTTGACACCAAACTCAAACCTGGTCGGTGGCTCAAAGAGTTATCTGCAGTGGTCTGGGGACTGCGTACTCAGACCAGCCGCAACACCGGAGTCTCACCAAACTTTATGGTGTATGGCTCAGAGGCCGTCATACCAGCCGAGGTCGCTTTCCAATCTCCACGGGTAGCCTACCACAATGAAACCACCTCTGACGATGCTAGAGAGGTGGACATCATCGCTAAGGAAGAATAGGTCCTCGAGTCATGTGCTCGGACCAAAAAGTACTTAGCCACGGTATGTCGCTACTACAATCGCAACGTCCGAGGACGTTTGTTTGTGGTCGGCGATCTCGTGCTCCGTCGTATCCAGAACACGAATGGCCTCCACAAGCTATCACCAAGGTGGGAAGGACCGTACAAAGTCAAGGCTGTTACACGCCCGACGTCATACCAGTTAGAGACACTAGATGGAGTCGAAGAGCCAAACTCTTGGCACATAGAGATGCTCATACGCTTTTACCCATAAAGATATGTACCTTGTACTTCTGACTTTTTCCTCTATTAACAAAAGTTTCCTTTTTGTTGTCTCTCTTCCGTCCTGTTACAATTTCTTACTCTGAAATTTCGCACCACCTTGCATACATGCGCCCTGCATAAGTCACATCTAAACTTTGCGTTTTACTCGCCGAGAACGATTCGAAAAGGTCCTGCGTCTCGGTCCTCTGTCGATGTGCTACAGCTCCGCGCTACACGGCACTAGGAGATCCGGCAGGCACCCTCTAATAGGTACTTAGGATCGTACCTAGTGATCCCGGCGTACCGCGCTGTTCACTAGTGCATCCCTTTGTCACCTTGACAGAGCTAATCGCTTCAAGAGTGGGCGCAAAACTTATTTGTCGACATAATTTTCTAAAAAGTTATGCACCGAGTTATGCATAACCATATAACTTAAAAATGACAAAATACTTATCACCCGCTTAAGTATGCCAACATCATCTGCATCTTAAACATGGCCTTAAGTTTTGTTTCGAGCACCCCGTGCTCAGCACCACTTATATACAAGTTTTAAATAACATGTTTAAAACAAGGGCCCTACTGACCACCATCCTCCGCTGCAGGGTCTTCAATAAGCGTCATGTCGCCGACCAGCTGCTCAGCAACAGGGACGAAGGTGGTTCGGAGCTCCTCGGCAGCAGCATCGGTGAGTTCCGGCGCGATCCCAAGGGCGACGGTGGCTGGATCAGCCGCCGCCACCCTCGAGCGGACCACGGCCAGCGCCGTAGACACCGCATACGTGCCCGCCCGCGCGACGAGGTCCTACAGCGCCGGCCACAGCCATTGGCCCTGGTCAGCAACCAGCGTAGCTTTGCCAGCCGGGTCCGCCGGGTGCTCCTCCTCCGGGAAGGCAGCACGGAGAACTGGCTTGATGTGCTCAGTCATTCGGTCAATCTTTTTCTGGAGGTAGGCGCAGGTCTCCCGCAGGCACTGGAACTGCGCCAAGTGGTGATCCCTCGTCTCTGCTACAAACAAACTACGTGGTCAGCACGTACTGTTCGATCCAGTCCATGGCAGACAACCCACATAATTGATCCAAGTCGTACAACTTACCGATCAGCTCCGCAATCTGCGCGGTGTCCGCCTTGGCCTACTCCTGAGCAGCTTCCAACTGCTTTGCCAGAGCAGCCTTCTCCTGTGCCAAGGCGGTGACCTTCTCCTCTAGCCCTAGTGCAGAGGCAGAATTTACTACACTTTCACGGCAACAGAACTCTACCCAGTGGTTAAAGAGGACACGGTCACATACCTTGTTGGCCCTCCACCAGCTCGGTCACCTGTCGCTCCAGCGCCAACCGGGCAGGCTCTTTCTCGGCGAGCCGGGTCTCATAGACCTGAGCCTGCGCCAGCATGTTGGCTTTCTCCTCCCGGAGATTCCTGCATTCCTCATCAATTGGCGCGAACCGTTCTATGGTCCGCGCACGTTGTGCGTTGGTGGTCTACAGGGTCTATGAACGACAAGACAATCAGAATGTGTGTTGCATGTTTGCTAGTGAACAGTACTGCAACAACCATACCTGGATCCGGGAGGTGAGCATCTCTAGGGCCTCCCTGATGCCCTCCTCCATCACCACCTCAGGCACCTCATCGTATGAGGTCCACTTCTCCCCCACCATCCTCAAAATCATGATACGATTCGGAGGGAAGGGGGCGGTTGGTGCCTCAGGCTCCCTGTGGATCTCTTCCACAGGAGAGGACGGGGGACTTGGCACTGCCGCCTGCCCGGGCCGAGCGAGTCGCCTCGGGCTCCTGGCCGGGCCGCCGGGCCCCGGCCCCGGCCTACGCTTGTCGGCCCCGGGTGGCCCGCGTGGCTCCGGACTCGGCTCGGCAGGGCGGTGGACGGGCTCCGGCGATGGAACCACCTCCTGCTCCACCTACTCCTCCGCCCGTGGCGTCTCCACGTGTGGCGGAGCACTAGTGGCGTCCGCTTCGCCCTGCTGGGGCTCCGCAACCGATGCCGCTACCGCTGGTGGTGGCGTGGCGGCAGTCCCGGTGGAGCTCTGGGTGGGGCCAGCACCCGCCCGACTACATATCAAAGACATTGGCACATAAGCATACAAATCTGATTCTTAAGCAAGCAATCATGACTGAAAAGTACATAGCTACTTACCGGCAAAAACCGCCCTTGAACTTGGGCACGCCGCCGCTCCTCGGGGCCCCGCCCCCAGACCCTGCTCCGGGCTTGGGGACTGACTTGGGCGGGACCTTCTGCCCACCCAGGGACTGCTCGGCGCCCTGCTTGGCAGCCGCCTCCGATGCCGGCGTAGATGGGGAGGCGGTAGGATTCGGCTTTGGCGGAGTAGTGGTTGGCCCGACGTTCCTCGGTGACCGCCGCGGTACCGGTTGGGGCGACTTGGAGCCGCCACTCCCATCGCCGGCGCACGCCTGGTGCTTGCGCCGGTGCTCTGCTATGGTGATGGTGTCGTCGGAGTCCGACGACACCGGCCGCTGGGGGGCCGGCCTCTTGCTACCCGCCCTCGGCACCGGCCTCCTTGCCGAGGTTTAACTTACCCCCGTGCCAAGGCCGGCCGGCTTCTTCTTCTCCTTGGGGGTCTCACCGGCCGGCGTTTCCTCGCCGCGCTTGCCCCCCGGTGGTCCTCCCACCACAATCATCATCATTATCATCTTCGGGGCTAAGGTCCTCGACCTCGCCCGGTCGGCTCCTCACCGCTGACCACGAAGGGCATCGCCCTCTGGCCAGTCCTCAACTGGTACTACTAAAAAGTACTGGTCGCTTCGTCCCTTCACACAAGATAGTCACAGTGCTCAGCAATATATCACTGGTCAGACACAATATTACATTGCACATAAAGTAAACTTTTTGTCGCATTATCTCTGGTGGCGGGTTGCTAAGACGGTAGGGCATCTGCTTGGTGGCTGGCAGAGAAGTATTTGAATTGTACCTCTCAAACAGGACCAAGAGCAGATGGTGAACGTCGTCCTCATCGGCTTTCTTGTCCGCCTCCCATGCTGGATCCTTCAATCCACTGTATAGCCACAGTGGGTTGGTTCTCTCCTTGCACGGTTGAACGCGACGGACTAGCCACATCCCGGCCACAAGCGCCCCGTTCACCTTCTGGTTATCAATCAGCGCCAGAAGCTCCTCCACCTGGACATCTCCAACAGGCGGTGCTTCCCCCCACCTGGGATTGGCCTCCGGGATTTGGTGGATGTCGCACGGCACCTGCCTCCCGATGGCAACATCCTGGCTCATATAGAACCAGCTCCTGTTCCATTTCTTGGGAGTAGATGCGAACTTGCTCCCCAGCCAGGATGCGGCCAACCCATCCCGGAGCCGAATATAACATCCCCCGGCCACTTGGGACCCCCCCCCGGTCTCCACCCCCTTCTTCCGGAGCACGAAGAAGTGGCAGAACAGATTGAAGTGGGGGGATGCCCAAAAACATCTCACAGTACGCGATGAAGATGGACACGGTCAAAATGGAGTTGGGGTCCAGGTTGCATATGGAGATAGACAACCATATGCACAGGTCCCGGAGGAACCTGTTCACCGGTTGCCCCAACCCACAAGGAAAGAAGTCCTTCAAGACGACGAACTCACCCGGCCTCGGCATTGGCTCGTCCTTGCCGCGTGGCTCCCTCCACACCCCCATCTCCCGCGGCGGCCGGTACCCATTGTCCGCCAGTGCCTGGAGCGACTCCCGGGACGAGGTGGATTGGACCCAATCCGCCCTGCGCCTCACTGATTCCGCCCCCTTCGCGCCCTTCTTGGTCGCCCGCTTCGTCATCCTCTCCGGCGGCGGCGGGTCGATGCGGTGGTGGCGAAACCCTAGCGGGATGAGCAACGGCGGTTGCTAGATCTACGCGGCGCAATGGCTCCGGCGCAAGTGCAGGCACCGGATCTCTTCGGTTGCCCCCGCTGGTGGTTGCTGCGCGGTGGATCTGGCGGCGAAATGGATGGCGGCGGCGGTGGTTTTCTCTAGAGCGCAGCGGCGAAATGCGGAGAGCTCGAGAAACTGCTTGAGCGCGAGTGGCAATGAGTGCGGAACCGTCTCCCTCCGGCGGCGGCCGCTATTTATAGTCTCCGGATGACGTCCGGTTGACTTCTAGGGTTGGACCCCCTCTGACTCATGTGGACCGCCCCATTTTTTACCCTAGTGGGCCGCGGTCACATGGGCCGTACACTCCACGTGCGGCCAACTAAAAAATTACTATTCCAGTCAATTTTTAAAATGGGCCCAGTTCCTTTGGCGCCGCACGTGGGCCTCATTTTTTATCCTGGGGACTGCCCAGTCAGCTCCCTGGAAGTCCTTTTTTATGCACGCCTATATCTTTGGTCCTTGGGATTTTTTCCTGCTCTGTTTCCTAAGCAGAGGGCCGTAGGTATTATTTTGGACTTTTTTCTTAAAAAGTTCAATAGAACATATACTATCTTCCATCGAACTTGGGGACTACGTGGGCCCACGTCACCTCGCGGTGACTTAGGGCCTACTGTTTCTATAGTTCTGGTTGATTTTTTCTTTGGCGGCTTACGTTGCGCCTTTGCTTGACATTTTACGTCACGTGTCAACGAGGGCCCACGTCTCAGGACAATAAAAAGAAAAAATTCTTTTTTTCTTTTTGAGCACCATGCATCTTTCGACAAGATCAACAGCTCCCTGACATAACAGTGGTCGGACACAGACTGCTCGGGAAACCTGCTCGGCTGAACGTGGTCGGCACTACGTGTGGTCAGCACTATACGTGGTTGGCACTACGTGTGGTCAGCACTATGCGTGGTCAGTACTACGTGCTCGGCACATCATTGCCAGCTCTCAACGTGGTCTGCATCTACACTGCTCAGCACAGGTCAAGACGATGGACTTCCCTCAAGATACATGGTGCTCGGGGACTAGCTGTGGGGGGTATAAATCCGGTATACCACCATGGACAGTTCCAGGGCTGCTCGGCAAGACGGCCCAGACCAGACAAGACCCGGCCCATTACCGACCAGGCTAGTGGGCCGGACTACAAGACGATGGCGTGGTCCGCAACCGACCAGGAGGTGGATTACGCGCAAGGATGCTTGTCCCGCAAGTAGACTTAGTCGGTTAGGTCAGATAGAGTCCTCCTAGGGCACGACTTGATGTAACCGACCACCTCACGTGTACCCTTGGCTGCTCGGCTATATAAAGCGGCCAAGGACCCCCCTAGAACGCAGGCTATTCTCTGGCATCCTAGATCTAGAGAGCTTAGCGCTTCATTGTACTCCGACACTTGATCATACAGCATAACACGAGAAGCAGGACCTAGGGTATTATGCTTCCGAGCGGCCTAAACCTGGGTAAGCCTGGTTGTCCTTGGTTTGTCTTGTTTCTCAACATCCAGATCGTAGATCGCAATGTGCCCTTGCCGAAACTCACCACCGTGGGATACCCCGTGGTGGACTGCCGGTTATCCGTAATCGACAGATGATCCTCGACGCACTCAAGAAGCGAGTCTTCCAGGTTGACACCAAGCTCAAACCGGGTCGGTGGCTCATGGAATTATCTGCGGTGGTCTGGGGACTCCATACTCAGACCAGCCGCAATACCGGAGTCTCACCATACTTCATGGTGTATGGCTCAGAGGCTGTCATACCAGCCGAGGTCACTTTCCAATAACCACGGGTAGCCTACCACAATGAAGCCATCTCCGACGATGCCAGAGAGGTGGACATCATTGCTAAGGAAGAGCAGGTCCTTGAGTCATGTGCTCGGACTGAGAAGTACTTAGCCACGGTACGCCGCTACTACAATCGCAATGTCCGAGGACGTTTGTTCGTGGTCGGCGATCTTGTGCTCCGTCGTATCCAAAACACGGATGGCCTCCACAAACTTTCACCAAGGTGGGAAGGACCGTACAAAGTCAAGGCCATCACCCGCCCGACATCGTACCGGTTGGAGACACTAGATGGAGTTGAAGATCCAAACTCATGGCATATAGAGATGCTCATACGCTTTTACCCATAAAGATATGTACCTTGTGCTTATAATTTTTTCCGCTATTAACAAAGTTCCTCTTTGTCGTCTCTCTCCTTTCCAGTTGCAATTTCTTACTTTGAAATTTTGCACCACCTTGCATACATGCGCCCTGCATAAGTCACATCTAAACTTTGTGTTTTACTCACCGAGAACGATTCGAAAAGGTCCTGCGCCTCGGTCCTCTGTCGATCCGGCAGGCACCCTCTAATAGGTACTTAGGATCATACCTAGTGATCCTGGCGTACCGCGCTGTTCACTAGTGCGTCCCTTTGTCACCTTGACAGAGCTAATCGCTTCGAGAGTGGACGCAAAACTTATTTGTCGACATAATTTTCTAAAAACGTTACACACCGAGTTATGCATAATGATAAGTTATAAAAAACGGCAAAATACTTATTGCACCCTTAAGTATGCCTACCAGTCTGCATCCTAAACAGCCTTAAAGTTTTGTTCGAGCACCCCGTGCTCAGCACCACTTACAGACAGGTTTTAAATACATGTTTAAAATATGGGGCCTTACTTACCGCCATCAGCTTCTACAGGGTCTTCTATCAGGGTCATATCGCTGACCAGGACCTCAGCAGCAGGGACGAAGGTGTCGCGGAGTTCTTCGGCAGCAGCGTTGGTGAGCTCCGGCGCGATCCCAAGAGCGACGGTGGCCGGATCGACCGCCTCCACCCTTGAGCGGACCACCGCCAGTGCCGTTGACACCGCGTATGTGCCAGCCCGCAAGACGAGCTCCTACAGCGCCGGCCATAGCCTCTGGCACTGGTCTGCGACCAGCACTGCTTCACCGGCTGGGTCCGCTGGGTGCACCTCCTCCGGGAAGACGGCACGAAGAATTGGCTTGATGTGCCCGGTCATCCGGTCGATCTTCTTCTGCAGGTACGCGCAGGTGTCCTTCAGGCACTGGAACTGTGCTAGGTGGCAGTCCCTCGTCTCTGCTACAATCAGCAAAGTGGTTAGCATGCACTGTTCGATCCAGTGCATCGCAGACAATTCATGCAATTTTTCAATTGCACAACTTACCGGTCAGCGCAGCGATTTGCACGCTGTCCGCCTTGGCCTGCTCCTTGGCAGTTTCCAACTGCTTCGCCAGAGCAGCCTTCTCCTGCGCCAGAGCGGCGACCTTCTCCTCCAGCCCTACTACAGAGGCAAGGTTTACATCATTTTTGTGACCTCAGGCTTTTACCCAGCAGATAAGGAAGGAACGGTCACATACCTTGTTGACCCTCCGCCAGCTCCTTCACCTGCTGCTCCAGCGCTACCAGGGCCTCCTACTTCTCGGCCAGCTGGGTCTGGTAGACCTGTGCCTGTGCCGTCATGTTGGCCTTCTCCTCCCGGAGGATCCTGCACTCCTCGTCTATCGGTGCGAACCTTTCAATGGTCCGTGCACGTTGTGCGTTGGTGGTCTCCAGGGTCTATATAACACACGATGACAATCAAAATGTATCCCATGAGCTGTCTCATCACAACACTATGACAAACGTACCTGAATCCAGGAGGTCAGCATCTCCAAGGCCTCCCTGATGCCCTCCTCCATCACGACCTCAGGCACCTCATCATACGAGGTCCATTTCTCCCCCACCTTCCTAGTAATCATGATGCGATTACTCGTAAAGGTGGCGTGCGGCGCCTGAGGTTCCCTGTGGATTTCTCCCACAGGTGATGGTGGGGGACTGGGCGTGGCTGCCTCCACCCTTGGCTGAGCAGTGGCCTCCGGTTCTTGCTGCGCTGTCGGCCCTGGTGCGGCCTGCGCTGACGGCTCCGGCCTAGGCTCTGCAGGGCGGCGGACCGGCTCCGCCGATGGAACCACCTCCTGCTCCACCTGCTCCTCCGCCCGTGGCACCTCCACGTGCGGCGGACCACTGGTGGCGTCCGCTTCACCCTGCCGGGGCTCCACACCTACTGCTGCAGCTGCTGCCGGTGGCGTGGCTGCCGTCGCCATCAAGCTTTGGGTAGGGCCGGCACCCGGCTGACTACATCACAGCATATTGGCACATGAACACGTATATCTGACTTCCAAGCAGTAATCGGGAATATAAGTACACAGATACTTACCGGCAAAAACCGCCCATAAACTAGGGCACGCCACCGCTCCTTGGGGCCCTGCCTCCAGACCCTGCTCCTGGTCTGGGGACTGATTTGGGTGGGACCCTCTGCCCACCCGGGGACTACTCGGCGCCCTGCTCGGCAGCCGCCCTTGATGCTGGCGTCGATGGGGCGGCAACGGGTTTTGGCTTTGGCGGGGCAGTGGTCAGCCCGGCGTTCCTTGGCGACCGCCGCGGCGCTGGTTGGGGCGGCTTGGAGCCACCACTCTCGTCGCTGGCACATGCCTGGCGCTTGCGCCGACGGTCCGCGATGGTGTCGGCGTCGTCGGAGTCCGACGACACGGGACTGTTGGGGGCGGGCCTCTTGCTACCGCCCTCAGTGCCGGCCTCCTTGCCGAGGTTCAACTTACCCCCGGTGCCAGGGTTTGCCGGTTTCTTCTTCTTCTTGGGGATCTCAACGGGCACTGGGCGTTTACCCGCCGTGCGCCGTTGCCCCCTGGTGGTCGTTCCCACCAAATCATCATCATCATCATCAGGGCTGAGGTCCTCGACCTGACCCTGGTCGGCAGTCCTTGTTGGACGCCGCTGACCACGAAGGGCATCGCCCTCTGGCCACTGCTCCACTGGAACAGCTGAAAAGTACTGGGTGCTCCGCCCCTGTTCACACAACAAGTACAGTGCTCAGCATCGTACCACTGGTCAGGAACAATACTACATTTCACGAAATGAACATTTTTTCATATTACCTCAGTGCTTTGGAAAGCGAGACGGAAGGGCCGCTTGCAGTTATTTGGAAGAGAAGTATCCTCATTATACTTCTCAAACAGGCGTGTGAGAGATGGAGAACCCAGCGTTCATCGGCCTTCTTCGCCGTTTCCCGTGCTGGATCCTCCAAACCGCTGTACAACCATAGCGGATTGGTCCTCTCCTTGCATGGTTGCACACGGCATGCCAACCACAGCCCAGCCACGAACGCCCCGTTCACCGAATTGTCAATCTTCGCCAGCAGCTCCTCAACCTGGCTATCTCCAACAGGTGGCGGCTCCGCCCACCTGGCGTTGGCCTCTGGGATCTGGTGGACGTCGCACGGAACCCGCCTCCCAACGGCAACATTCTGGCTCATATAGAACCAGCGTTTGTTCCATCCCTTGGGAGCAGATCCGAACTTGCTCCCCAGCCAAGATGCGGCCATCCCATCCCGGAGCCGGATGTAGCATCCTCCGGCAACTTGGGACCCCCGGTCTCCACCCCCTTCTTCCGGAGCACGAAGAAGTGGCGGAACAAATTGAAATGGGGGGATCCCCAAGAACACCTCGCAGTACGCGATGAAAATGGAAACAGTCAAAATGGAGTTGGGGTCCAGGTTGCATATAGAGATTGCCCAGCATATGCATAGGTCCCGGAGGAACCCATTCACCGGTTGCCCCAACCCACGAGGCACGAAGTCCTCGAACACAACGAACTCACCGGGCCTGGGGTGCGGTTCGTCCTCGCCGCGCGGCTCCCTCTAGACTTCCATCTCGCGGGGCGGCAGGAAGCCATTGTCCGCGAGCGCCTGGAGCGACTCCCGGGAGGAGGTGGACTGGACCCACTCCGGCCCGCGCCTCGCCGGCTCCGTCCCCTTCGCTGCCTTCTTCGTCGCCCGCTTTGTCATCTTCCCAGCGGTGGTGGTGCGAGGCGTTGGTGGTGAAACCCTAGGTGGGTGCGCAGTGGCGGTTGCTGGATCTAGAGCGACGGCGCACTAAGTTCGGCGTGTGAGCAGGCACCGGATCTGTTCGGTTGCCCCCGCTGGCGGTTGCTGTGTTCTAGATCTGCTGGCGAAATGCGCGGTGGCGGCGGTTTTCTCTAGAGCGCAGCAGATGCGGAGAGTTCGAGAACTACTTGAGTGCGAGTGGAAATGAGTGCGGAACCATCTCTCTCCGGTGGCGGCCGCTATTTATTGCCACCGGATGACGTCCGATTGACTTCCAGGGTTGGACCCCCTCTGACTCATGTGGACCGCTCCATTTTTTACCCTAGTGGGCCGCGCCACTTGGGCCGTACACCATGTGCAGCCAACAAATTTTTACTGATTCCAGTAAATTTTTTAAACGGGCCCAGTTGCCTTGGCGCCGCACGTGGGCCTCATTTTTTATCCTGGGGACTGCCCAATCAGCTCCCTGGTAGTCCTTTTTTATGCATGCCTATGTCCTTGGTCCTTGGAATTTTTTCCTAAGTTCAATATAACATATACTATCTTCCATCAAACTTGGGGACTACGTGGGCCCACGTCACCTCGCGGTGACTTAGGGCCTACTGTTTTCAACAGTTCTGGTTGATTTCCTTTACTGGCTTATGTTGCGCACTGCTTGACATTTCTGTCACGTGTCAACGTGGGCCCACGTCTCAGGACGATAAAAGAAAATTTCTTTTTTTCTTTTTGAGCACCGTGCATCTTTCGAAAAGATCAACAGCTCCTTGACAAAACAGTGGTCAGAAACAGACTGCTCGGGATACTTGCTTGGCTATATGTGGTCAGCACTATGTGTGGTCAGCACTACGTGCTCAGCACATGACGACCAGCGTTCCACGTGGTCTGCATCTGCACTGCTCGGCACAGGTCAAGACGATGGACTTTCCTCAAGTTACATGGTGCTCGGGGACTAGCTGTGGGGGGTATGAATCCGGTATACCACCATAGACAGTTCCAAGGCTGCTCGGCAAGACGGCCCAGACCAGACAAGACCCGGCCCATTACTGACCAGGCTGGTGGGCCAGACTACAAGACGATGGCGTGGTCCGCAACTGACCAGGAGGTGGATCGCGTACAAGGATGCTTGTCCCGCAAGTATACTTAGTAGGTTAGGTCAGATAGAGTCCTCCTAGGGCATGACATGATGTAACCG
The DNA here is from genome assembly GCA_018135685.1 of Themeda triandra. Taxonomy (NCBI): domain Eukaryota; kingdom Viridiplantae; phylum Streptophyta; class Magnoliopsida; order Poales; family Poaceae; genus Themeda; species Themeda triandra. Next base: position 526,308 of record JAENPR010000350.1, on the reverse strand, counting down.
ACCACCTCACATGTACCCTTGGCTGGTCGGCTATATAAAGCGGCCGAGGACCCCCCTAGAACGCAGGCTATTCTCCGGCATCCTAGACCTAGAGAGCTTAGCACCTCATTGTACTTCGATACTTTATCATACAGCATAACACGAGAAGCAGGACGTAGGGTATTACGCTTCCGAGCAGCCTGAACCTGGGTAAACCTGGTTGTCCCTGGTTTGTCATGTTTCTCGAACGTCCAGATCGCGGATCTTAACGTGCCCTTGTCAAAACTCTACCACCGTGGGATACCCCGTGGTAGACCGCCGGTTATCTGTAATCGACAATGACCACCGTCCTGCTGTCTTAATCGACCAACACCCTTTGTGGGTTCTAGGTTAGCGCGCAGTTCGGCACCGTAACCTGGCTTCCGGTTCATCTCGCATCGCCAGTTCTGCTTACCAAAAATGGCCCACTTGGAGCTCCCGATTCAATGGCACGGCTCATCGGAGCAGCCGTGCCGTCCTACCTATTTAAAGTTTGAGAATAGGTCGAGGGCATTGCGCCCCCGATGCCTCTAATCATTGGCTTTACCTGATAGAACTCGTGATGGGCTCCAGCTATCCTGAGGGAAACTTCGGAGGGAACCAGCTACTAGATGGTTCGATTAGTCTTTTGCCCCTATACCCAAGTCAGACGAATGATTTGCACGTCAGTATCGCTTCGAGCCTCCACCAGAGATTCCTCTGGCTTCGCCCCACTCAGGCATAGTTCACCATCTTTCGGGTCCCGACAGGCGTGCTCCAACTCGAACCCTTCACAGAAGATTAGGGTCGGCCAGCGGTGCGGCTTTTGAAGGCCTCCCGCTCGTCAGCTTCCTTGCACACCTAGGTTTCAGAACCCGTCGACTCGCACGCATGTCAGACTCCTTGGTCCGTGTTTCAAGACGGGTCGGATGGGGATCTCGCAGGCCATTGCAGCGCAGCGCCACGAGGGGCGCGCCTTGCGGCACGCGGATACCGGCCGTGCCGACGACGGCTACCAGAGGCACCTAGGGCCCCCGGGCTTGGGCCGGCGGCGCGGCCGACAACAGTGCACACCCCGAGCCGATCGGCGGACCAGCAGAAGTCATTCCGCATACGACCGGGGCGCATCGCCAGCCCCCATCCACTTCCCTCTCGGCAATTTCAAGCACTCTTTGACTCTCTTTTCTAAGTCCTTTTCATCTTTCCCTCGCGGTACTTGTTCGCTATCGGTCTCTCGCCTGTATTTAGCCTTGGACGGAGTTTACCGCCCGATTTGGGCTGCATTCACAAACAACCCGACTCGTTGATGGTGCCTCGTGCTGCGACAGGGTCCGGGTCGGACGGGGCTCTCACCCTCCTAGGCGTCCCTTTCCAGGGAACTTGGGCCCGATCCGTCGCTGAGGACGCCTCTCCAGACTACAATTCAGGTGTCGAAGACGCTCGATTCTCAAGCTGGGCTGGTCCCGGTTCGCTCGCCGTTACTAGGGGAATCCTTGTAAGTTTCTTCTCCTCCGCTTATTTATATGCTTAAACTCAGCGGGTAGTCCCGACTGACCTGGGGTCGTGGTCCGAGCGGCGAAGCACTGCGGTGCTCGATGGGTCCTAAGGGCCGATACGTCGGCCGCGTGCCGGGGCGCTGCACTGACAACAACTAGATGTCGCCCACCACGTGCTGTGCCCGACACGATTCACAGGCAGCCCCAACTTCGGCCCACCACGCCCTGCGGCACGGGGAGCCAAACACCACGTCCCTCCCCTAGGGTGGTTTGGGAGTGTCTTTTGGCGTGACGCCCAGAAAGACGTGCCCTCGACCAGAAGGCCTCGGGCGCAACTTGCGTTCAAAAACTCGATGGTTCATGAGATTCTGCAATTCATACCAGGTATCGCATTTTGCTACGTTCTTCATCGATGCGAGAGCCGAGATATCCGTTGCCGAGAGTCGTGTGGATTAATATATCATCGCTGCGCGGGGAGCGGAAGGCAAGTCGACCGCTCCACCGAGCAAGGCAATACAAGTGTTCCTTGAGGCCTAAGGTGCCGTGGGTTCTTTTGTGGCCCCTCCGCCCCGGAACGGAGCTCCGGGGCCTTGGCCGAGCCGAGGCTCGGTGACATGAGAGATGCGTTCACGGTCTGTTTTGTTTAAGGGTCACGACAATGATCCTTCCACAGGTTCACCTACGGAAACCTTGTTACGACTTCTCCTTCCTCTAAATGATAAGGTTCAATGGACTTCTCGCGACGTTGGGGGCGGCGAACCGCCTCTGTCGCCGCGATCGGAACACTTCACCGGACCATTCAATCGGTAGGAGCGACGGGCGGTGTGTACAAAGGGCAGGGACATAGTCAACGCGAGCTGATGACTCGCGCTTACTAGGCATTCCTCGTTGAAGACCAACAATTGCAATGATCTATCCCCATCACGATGAAATTTCCCAAGATTTCCTGGGCCTGTCGGCCAAGGCTATATACTCGTTGAATGCATCAGTGTAGCGCACATGCGGCCCAGAACATCTAAGGGCATCACAGACCTGTTATTGCCTCAAACTTCCGTGGCCTAAACGGCCATAGTCCCTCTAAGAAGCTAGCTGCGGAGGGATGGCTCCACATAGCTAGTTAGCAGGCTCAGGTCTCGTTCATTAACGGAATTAACCAGACAAATCGCTCCACCAACTAAGAACGGCCATGCACCACCACCCATAGAATCAAGAAAGAGCTCTCAGTCTGTCAATCCTTGCTATGTCTGGACCTGGTAAGTTTCCCCGTGTTGAGTCAAATTAAGCCGCAGGCTCCACACCTGGTGGTGCCCTTCCGTCAATTCCTTTAAGTTTCAGCCTTGCGACCATACTCCCCCCAGAACCCAAAGACTTTGATTACTCATAAGGTGCCGGCGGCGTCCAATAAGCAACATTCGCCGATCCCTGGTCGGCATCATTTATGGTTGAGACTAGGACGGTATCTGATCGTCTTTGAGCCCCTAACTTTTGTTCTTGATTATTGAAAACATCCTTGGCAAATGCTTTCGCAGTTGTTCGTCTTTCATAAATCCATGAATTTCACCTCTGACTATGAAATACGAATGCCCCCGACTGTCCCTATTAATCATTACTCCGATCCCGAAGGCCAACTGTTGTTCTAAGGCCGAACCTTAGAACCCCCTCCGGTGGTAAACCTGAATCTACCTGCGAAGTAATGCACGGAACACGAAATGGAATGCAAGACACAAGCTAAACAACTTCCATTATATTCTGATCCCTTGTACAGTCCCATCAGGGCAATATTTATAGGCGCACGTAGGCTTTTACAAGACCATAATGCCCTTGAGCCGTTTCTCCTAGGTCTTCCAGCTACTTAATCGCAAGGGCGTAACCGTCTTCCTGATGTTGCCCCAGGATGCCGGCCGAATGGCCAACAGCGCCAGGCCCACACTTCAGCGTGTAGTCCTCCTAGGAGAGGCGGCATGGTGTCCCTGCACAAGTGGACCATCAGTTAAGCGCTCAAGGCAGATTCGATGTGGGCACCGAAGCCCCCCAGTGCGGATGATTCGGTGGCTCCAGCCCGTACGTGGGCTGGACTTGCCACTCACAATTGGCCGATGCTGGTGACTGAATCCGCCAGCTGGCTGATTCGGTGCACCAGCCGAATTGGTTGTTTACCGACTTGGCGGGACGGGGTGCCTAGGTCCCGGTTGTCCCCCAACCTAGATGTATGACGGTTAATTATCAACTTATTTACCCTTTGCTTCCCTGAGGATAAATACGATACCTTGGAATACTCTTGGGTGAAAGTTACAACGGTATCCGTGCGCTTGCGGATTTCTCTGTGTGCGTTAACAAATACCAACAAGCTTTCTGGCACCGTTGCCGGGGATGGACTTAAATCCTCCATACTTGATGATTGCGCTAAGAAATGCCAACACTTGGTTCTCAGCCAGTAGGCCTCACTCCATACTATACCAGGGTGGCATACCCCCCTCCCAACATTTCTCGCAGTCTCATGTGTGGTTCCAGTACAACACGTTTTTGGTGGCCCGTTTGTGGCCCGTTTTGGCTCGTTTGTGGCCTGTTGTGGCCCGTTGATGACCCATCCTGGCCCATTTGGGCCGATTTGGATGACGGACCCAAAACAAGAATTTGTCTTAACTAGGTGCTATGAAATTTCGTTAAGGTGCGAAGGTCATTAGTCCAAGGGATAATTAGCTCGTAAGGCAAGGAACTAATGACTAGCAAACTTGGAGTTGGATGCGCAAGGCAAAGGTATAACCAAGGACATTTGTAATGCCTTGAGCCATTCTCGCATGATGTTTTGCCCAGGTGAATTTCGTCGACCCTGGGGACTTGGCCTCCCCATGACTTGATTTCCCATTTTTCATGTGTAATGAGCTCCTTCATCATAGAATCACTTGTGAACTATTCTGCGGCATGCCATCACACACACAGACATGCGTTGGAGAGCCTAAAGTTTTCACTATCGCCTAGACCAAACAAGAGACTTTCACACGTGACTCCATGTCCATGTCTCAGAAGCAATGAGCTCGTTCATCACAGTCACTTGTAAGCTAATCCCCCGCGTGTCCTCACGCCAACACATATTGTTGCACCTAAAGTTGTCCTAATCAAACTAGGACCTTTTGATCGTGCCTTGCCGAACGCATAGTTTCCACCCGCGGGTGCCGTTGTCCCGTCGACTTGGCCTTTCCACGGGCGCCTTGGCTATTTAAGCATGTACGCCTGGGCGAACTGCTATTTTTGTGCCATCACCACGCGCACCTTTGGATGCCATGAAACCTAAATTCTTTGTTTTCCTATGCCCTCGAGCGTCGTGCCATTCGACGGGGTTGGCCATAGTCACATGGAGTTCGAACCTGATTTGCCCAGGCCTTGTGTTCCAATGAGCGCCTTGCCTTTCGCAAGTGTCCGTGAGGTTTGTTGACGGTTGTTAATGATCAATTTTATATGTCAATCAGAGAGAGAAAGAGGGGTATAATTTGTTCACCACCATAGACTTAGGGTTTAAACTGACAGATTCCACAAGTTTTGGTGAATATGTGTTTTCGCAGGGGATTATCAGGAAAACATCCAAGGAGGCCCACATGTCATGATTACATAGAGAGAAAGACCGAACGGGTAAAATTGTATACTCTAGAAGACTCCAGAAGGCAAACCCTGGAAGCGGAGACCCACCTGGCATAGGGGTGAGTCGGCCGACTCCCCTTGGGTCGGCCGACTGGCCACCTCCACCAATCAGGTGGAGGCTCGCGGATCCTGCCTCCACCGACCTTGAGGAGCAATAATTATCGTCCGTTTAGGTCGGTTTGATCCGATGGCTGTGGTGCATCCTAGGGGGCTATATATTCAGAGCCCCTGGCCCCTGGCTGAAACCCTAATTCATTCTAGAATTCATTATTCAGAGGTAACCATCGCAAAGCCGGGTTTAGAGAGAGATCTCCACCGAGAATTAGAATAGCTACTCTAGATCTTCAAGTTCTACATAGGTTTAGACTAGATAGAGGAAGAATCGGGCGCGTGCTCGGAATTCCGGATCTTCATCATCGAATTGGTATTATCTTGTATCTATTCTTGTGACTTTATTCTAAATATCATTATGTTTCTATTTATTATGTTCCTAGTTTATTCTAGTTCTACATTTGATATGGTTATGATTGGTAATAAGTTTATGTATATGTTTGCAAAGCGCTTAGCTCTCTTCCCGGGGGGGTTAGGTGGTAGATTTCATGTAAGCATGGTGCTTAGATGTCGTTTACCTGCAAATGCACCCTATTGGCCGGGTCGTGTGGTAGATCGCGGAAGTGACAGTTCCGTTGAGTCCTCTGTATTCCATCCCCCGTTGGTAGGTCTAGCAGAACCAAAGTTGCGTAGTAAGTCCTGCTATGTCTTGGCTTGTTATAGCAATGATCCTTATACATAGATGAAGAGTCTTTTGTGCTTTTGTATATGATAGTGTAGAGTTGGAGTAGATGAATGACTTAGTAGATTAGAACCTACATAGGATTTCTATTTCTTGTGCTAATCGATGTCAACCTACCTTTTGTGAGTAGTCTATATCTAATCTCTGTGTGATTTATACCCGAGCTTATTACTTTATATTCCCTTATTTATCATGGTTTACCCTCTCGCCAAAGTATGTGATTTGTGTAATCAATCACTCATAGGTAGTCGTGTTTAGCAAGTTCATCTCACTTTGTTTAAGTCCATAGTTCTTTCCTTTGAGCTAAATATAAATAACGATACCTGGAATACTTCCTGGTAAAATGCTACGATGGTGTATTATCTGTTTCGCTTGCGGATCCCATATTTTTCTTGATTAGAGGAGCAGTTTCTATACCAACACTTCGGCGCCATGCTAGGGATGACAACTTAGCGTGAGTGGTGTTAGAGGTGTCAACAAGCATTTTTGGCGCCGTTGCTGGGGACTTGAATAAACTTTTAGAGAAAAATTGCTTAAGCGATACTTAGAAAATGAGTGATTGTCACTAGTCACCTCTACTTTGGCGGGTTCACCCCTGTTGTTTTTCTTTGTCTATATTTTATACGGGGTATTAGCGGGATTGAATCGATTCATTCAAAACACTCGATCATCAGAGTTGGTTCAATCAAGAAGGAAGCTCGTCACCAATCAAGATGGCTGAGAAGACCCTACTGGAGTTCTCTGCTCCAACAATAGAGAACATCCGCACTTTGGTCCAAAGCAATACACAATAATATGGAGTTTGAGCTCAAGCCAAGTCTCATCAACATGGTGCAAGCTATCCAATTCAGTGGAAAGGTACATAAAGATGCAAGTACACATCTACAGGACTTCATGGAGATTGGGAACACCATCGCCATAGATGGAGTTAAAGAAGACCTCATACTTCTTCGCCTCTTTCCATTCTCACTAGTGGGAAGAGCGAAGCGGTGGTTCTATGCAAATAAAGAAGATATCAATACATGGGCAAAGTGTTCCAAGGCCTTTCTAGCAAAATTCTTCCCAATAGGCAAAACCAATGCCTTAAGAGGAAAGATTACCAATTTCCAACAGCAGAAGACGGAGACCATGTCAGAAGCATGGGAGCGTTTGCAAGGATATATCCAAGATTGTCCCCATCATGGAATGGAAGAATGGTTACTATAACACCCCGGTTTACAAAGAATACCAGAGGCCGTCATATGTGTGCCCAGGAAGTCCACACATATAACTAGAACGATAAATATCAGAAAGACAATGTATATATAGCGGAAACATATATAATAACACTTACAAAACATCGTATCGCGAACGTTGGCTACATCTTCATTTCGTGAGCACCATTCTTCTCGGGGCGGTTGACCTGGGGCTCCGTACGCCAAACACCTTCGACATCTCAATGTCCAAATGAAAGACCTTGCTAGCGACTATAGCAAGGTGAGTCCATGTCGAACTCAACAAGTACAAAGTGGAAAGTATAATGATATGCATAGCTTGAACAAGGTAAAGCTCAAATGTATAGTAGCACTTTTAATAATAGGTATATTTTAATTAGCAACCTATTACTAATCAACTTGGTATAAAAGCCCAACCCTTAATTAAGGTTCAAGTAGAATTAAGAGTTGATTATCATTAGCATTATATAGATCATAACATGATCATCATATAAATGAGATCGCTATCTCACGTAACACGGATGGCAATCCCGATAAAACCCGAGGTAGCAACCTCCAATAACTTCTCCAAAGATCCATGAAGTCCATTTGCTAATCCAGTAGGGCGGGGCCGCTCATACCGAGAGCACGGACGATATATCGGTTTGATCAAACTCGCGCGAGAGGTGTACACTTTCCCTCCAGTCGTGATTCCCATTTGCCCGAGGTCGCGACTCCTCAAAACACTTCCAAGGTGAATGAGCGGGTCTCACTACGAGGCGGTTCACGGGTCATAGGTAGTGGTAGCCCGATCGGCAATGTCCCAAGCACATGAGAGACGTCCCCACACACGCCGCTCCGCCGCGGTTCGTCCCAACCCTCATGCTTCGAACTTGGGATCACCCTTCTCACCATGGCTATGGCACCCGTCGGCAAGTTACCAACCTACCTATGATGACCCCGATAATTTGCCAAGCCGAGCCATATAGCCCGGAGTCGTACGAATTGTCCCGGTTGAACCGTCTAGGAACCGGTCCTTAAGGAGAGCGGACACGGATGCCCCGTCGCTACGAGTCTCCACACTAGCATCCGCATCTCTCTTGCTTCACCAACCAATGATGCATCCGCATCAAACATCTCCACCATGGCCGCGGCCATTACCATCGCTTTACTTAAGAAGCAACATTTTAACTGTATAACATTAATGAGTAGGTAAGCGGAGCACTAGCAGACCTATATCCTATGTATAAACCCCCATGGGTGATATTAGTAGTGGCTAGTATGTCCTTAGGTTTGATGTATTAGACACATGCATGCAATTAATATTGTTCATGGGACCAAAATGATCAAAGGGAATGCCTGCACTTGCCTTAAATCCAAAGTCCAACTGCTCGATAGACTTTAATTGCTCTATCTTCTCGGTTTCTAGCTTCGTTGTTCTTGTCGGCCATCGCCTCCTTGTATTCGGCACTTGTCGACTGCTCGTCGTCTACTCACACCAAGCAAGAAACACAAACAAACAAGACTAAGAACATACACCATACAAAAAGAAACAGCTAAAGAAAAAGCGTACAAAAAGGTAGAGAGCGAAGCTATGGTCATGAAAGCACTAGAAAGACCGACGAATGAACTATCGTTGAGAGGCACAACTAACAAGATCAAACTAGGCTAATCGCATTTTAAAAGAGCATTGGATAACTGATTTTATAAACATGTGACATGACGAAGGTCATTGCGCATACTAACTTTGGTCGGAATGGCCGCGTCACAACGAGATCAGAAAGCTAACCCTAGGTTACTTTTATTTATAAAAGGGTTAAATAATCATTAATCAAGTTAACATTTAAATAAATAAATAAATTAGTAATTGAGTTTCATGGTGACCATCAACACTACTGTGTAGAGCGACGACACGATTCTAACGCATCTTGAATCGCTCGAATCGGACTTAAAACGGTCAAATGGCGGCGATTATACGTTAAGTGGCAGTTTCGTAAATACTGCATCTCGTACCTTGGTCGTCTTCCACCTCTGGTCATCTCCATCTTCACGTACAGGAAGTGAAAGACAGCCATGGGGCTGCTGTGCTCGCGCACAAGGGAGGGCAGGGCCTCGGCAGGGGGCCCTTGGCCGGCCGGGAGGACCAGGCCACGACCACGGCGGCGCGCCCAAGGGGCGGCGGCTGGCCGGGCGGGCAGCCTGCCTGCACGCTCGTGCAGAGCACGGCGGCGGCGCTGCTCGCTGCACAGGGGCGTGCGGAGGTCCGGGCGACCAGCCGGGCGGGCGGCGCGACGGCGCGAGGCCGGCGCAGGGCGCTCGTCCCGGTGGAGGGCACGGCCATGCCCTGAGATGGCCGGAAAACGAACAAGATGACGCGCCCATGGATGACCTTGCCGGAAAAGAGGGATAGAGATTAGGGAACCCATCAAACGGCCATGGATTTGCAAAACGAAAGGCACGACGGCGTGGAGGACGACGAGGGCTACCTCGTGGTGGTGGCGGATTTCGCCGGGAAGCGACGAGATGGCCAAAAAAGCTCACCGGAGAGTTCGCCGGAACCCTAGCTGGAGAGAACTTCGGCGATCGATTTCGAGAGCTACGAGTGGCGGCTCGCGATGGGGTTTTGTGTTCTGGAACCAGCGCGTCGAGGGGAACACCGGCACATATATATGCCTAGGGTTTGGGGCGCCGAAAAAATATTTTATTTTTAATAATTTCGGGATTTATTAGAAAACCATTTTCAGTTAAAAACAATTCTAGAAAAAGCTAAAATCATTTTAAAGCCCTGGAAAATGTTTTCAAGTCTCTGAAAATTATGGGAAAATACCTGAAGATAGATTGAGACATGATGAATCCAAATAAAGTATTTGGAACCCATGAAAATGATATTTTAGAGCATCGAAAAATTTGGAAAATCTCTAGGATAAATGGGATAATAATCTAGAGAAGTCCAGAAAATTCCCAGGAAGAATAGAACGACGTCTAAACGTGTTTCGATAACTTACCGCACACAAAGCCATAAAACACAAGCAACAAACAAGCATCACATCAATGAAAGCCCCTTCAAATTATTTTATAAATATTAAAAGCACACTTTTCTTTGTATAGAAATGTACCAAGATTTAAACCTAGGTTGACAAATTTTACTCAAATATTTAAAATCCTTCATTTTATTTAGTGCTTTCTAATAACAACCCAAAGTACAAATTTTGGGGTGTTATAGAGCTACCCCACTTAACATGAATCTCGTCCCGAGATTCGAAGTGACTTGAGATAAAGATGAAACAAATGATTAGGGATAACTCAAAATTATGGATGAGACATGATACAAAGATCTTTGAGATTTCTCAAGGATTAGCAACAAAGTTGAACATCGATTCCTCTAAAAAGCTCGAGAGGAGAGACTAGGCTTGGATTCTTAGAGGATTTGCGGTTCCCTTTGTTTTAAGGTTCGCGGGTTCGCGAAGTGCAATGAAAAAGTTTGAAGGTCATCATATATCAACCGAAGAATCGAGATTCCTTTGGGATCTCAAGTGATGTAACATAGAAGAATTGTAGATTGATAAAAATCAACCACGAGACGAATAAAGATTGGTCACACGAAGGTCGAGGGCGATCTTCACGTGTTTACTCTTCGAGATTTATAAGTCAAAAGATTGATTTAGATAATAAGGATTGGTATTCCTAGCTATTTCCAAAACTTTTGGAGATAGAAAGGGCAAGGGATAGCTAGTCGACATTCACATGCATTAAGAGTGAAATCTAGCCTTCTAGTTATCACTCAAGGATACTAGGCCGATAGATGGAATTAATTTTGTCTTCACATTAGACGATGTGCGTACAGCATTGATGGTTATTGAAGGCGATAAACATAAAGGTCAGTGACTAGAGGATAGAGACCAAAGGAGAGGCATGTCAAACAAGAGTGATTAATGATGAACTTTTTAGGTTCTTATCTCATGGAATGAAAGAGCTAGGAGCAAAAGATGATGTAGATAATAAAACTAGATCTTACGATGCTCACACTTCTTTGAATCAACATGTGTGAGATAGGAGGGTGAAAGAATTATAATGTGGATGCAATTGTCCAAAAAGATGAAAACTAATCTTTGAGTCTTTGCACTGCATGACTACAGATGCATGGGGGGTAAAGGCCAAAGGTTCATGGGGAAGGCAAGAGAGGTTGAAAGATAGATAAGGCTTAATCATTTGCTCTCCACGCCTTGATAATTGAGATAATCCAAGTGGATGCTAGTAGCGAACGCTACCCCATTTTAACAAAGTGTTGCTTAACATTAACTCCGGGGTGAGCATCTTCTTGATTTGAGATGTATGAGACATACGGTGAAAAATATTTTGAATTACCAAAGATTAACAAGGAGAATGAGGATAGGGCCTTCATGCTTTCCTTAATTCTAGACCTATGAGATGCAAAACCAGATTGTATGTAGTGAGATAGTGAAGAGATAAATATGGATCTTTATGTCCTATGACCAGAGATGCTCAAGATTGATTGAGGTGGGTAGCAAATGCTACCCCACTTAACAGAATTCTTACTTGTCTGCAAGAGCATTGATAGGAACACCATCTTGTCAGAGCTATCTTCAAAAGATCTCTCTAGAGACTTCATCTTTAAAGGACTCATATAACTCCCTCTCCTCTTACAAAAATCTTGTCTTGGGATTCGAGGAGAGTAGCAGAAAGAATGAGGGGTGATTTTCCAATTCGATATGGAAAGATAGCCTAAGGAAGGTTCATGATAAGACAACTCATCGGTGTATCTTATATAATGGATCATGATTAACAATCACGTTACCGCTTGCCGAGTAATACATCCGTGTGTCTCAGCCACCGGAGACTTTCGACTTCATCGTGGCACCGTCGCTATTAATCAAGATGTCATTACCAAGTTTACTACCAATTCGATATCTCACATGACATAGGTATAGACCCTGCATTGATAAGCATCATATGCAAGACGAAAAGAGGCGCATGAGGTTTGAACAAAAGAATGGTTTTCAAACTCTAAACTTTCTTCTATTCATGATGTGGGGAGTGGTTCAGAGCATTAGCCCACGTAACAAAGATCTGGGACCTGTGGGTTATGGGTACACCACGCTTCTGCTGTGCCACCTTGATTATGAGGTTGAAGCTAACTCTTTCTTAAGGATCTAATATTGATGATAGGTTTTGTGTGTGTTGATCATCCATTATGATGATTTATTGTTGATGATGTAAGATGATATGATTTGATGTTGATCAAAAGGTAGGAAGAATAGAAGTCACTACCCCCACTTAACAAACATCGAGTTCACCCACCAAACTCCACTTTTCAGGCCTCCTTCGGAACAAAGAGAACAGATACAACACACAAGCATTACAACAAGCAAGACAAGCACACAACACCACATCGATGCTACACGTGCTACTTCAACATTGGTGGTCATCCTAAAAGGGCAGGTGATAGATGATGAAAGGCCATCGAATTTTGAACAAAATGGGTTAGAAAAATTTTAGTAAACAAGCAAAACAAAAGTTCAAGGGAATAAGAAATTAATAGCTCAAAGGAAGCTATCCAAGGAGGGGATACAAGACAAGGGTGGAGATAGTAGTCGGAATCAAAGACCAATGCCTTAAGAGGAAAGATTACCAATTTCCAACAGCAGAAGACGGAGACCATGTCAGAAGCATGGGAGCGTTTGCAAGGATATATCCAAGATTGTCCCCATCATGGAATGAAAGAATGGTTACTATAACACCCCTGTTTACAAAGAATACCAGAGGCCGTCATATGTGTGCCCAGGAAGTCCACACATATAACTAGAACGATAAATATCAGAAAGACAATGTATATATAGCGGAAACATATATAATAACACTTACAAAACATCAGAGTATCGCGGAACGTTGGCTACATCTTCATTTCAGAGCACCATTCTTCTCAGGGGCAGTTGACTGGGGGCTCCGTACGCCAAACACCTTCGACATCTCAATGTCCAGCAGCACCTTGCTAGCAGACTATAGCAAGGTGAGTCCATGTCGAACTCAACAAGTACAGGCGGAAAGTATAATGATATGCATAGCTTGAACAAGGTAAAGCTCAAATGTATAGTAGCACTTTTAATAATAGGTATATTTTAATTAGCAACCTATTACTAATCAACTTGGTATAAAAGCCCAACCCTTAATTAAGGTTCAAGTAGAATTAAGAGTTGATTATCATTAGCATTATATAGATCATAACATGATCATCATATAAATGAGATCGCTATCTCACGTAACACGGGATGGCAATCCCGATAAAACCCGAGGTAGCAACCTCCAATAACTTCTCCAAAGATCCATGAAGTCCATTTGCTAATCCGAGGGCGCCGGGCCGCTCATACCGAGAGCACGGACGATATATCGGTTTGATCAAACTCGCGCGAGGTGTACACTTTCCCTCCAGTCGTGATTCCCATTTGCCCGAGGTCGCGACTCCTCAAAACACTTCCAAGGTGAATGAGCGGGGTCTCACTACGAGGCGGTTCACGGGTCATAGGTAGTGGTAGCCCGATCGAATGTCCCAAGCACATGAGAGACGTCCCCACACACGCGCTCCGCCGCGGTTCGTCCGAACCCTCATGCTTCGAACTTGGGATCACCCTTCTCACCATGGCTATGGCACCCGTCGGCAAGTTACCAACCTACCTATGATGACCCCGATAATTTGCCAAGCCGAGCCATATAGCCTCGGAGTCGTACGAATTGTCCCGCTTGAACCGTCTAGGAACCGGTCCTTAAGGAGAGCGGACACGGATGCCCCGTCGCTACGAGTCTCCACACTAGCATCCGCATCTCTCTTGCTTCACCAACCAATGATGCATCCGGCATCAAACATCTCCACCATGGCCGCACCATTACCATCGCTTTACTTAAGAAGCAACATTTTAACCGTATAACATTAATGAGTAGGTAAGCGGAGCACTAGCGCACCTATATCCTATCTATAAACCCCCATGGGTGATATTAGTAGTGGCTAGTATGTCCTTAGGTTTGATGTATTAGACACATGCATGCAATTAATATTGTTCATGGGACCAAAATGATCAAAGGGAATGCCTGCACTTGCCTTAAATCCAAAGTCCAACTGTTTAGTAGACTTTAATTGCTCTATCTTCTGGTTTCTAGCTTCTGTTGTTCTTGTCGGCCATCAGCTCCTTGTATTCGGCACTTGTCGACTGCTCGTCGTCTACTCACACCAAGCAAGAAACACAAACAAACAAGACTAAGAACATACACCATACAAAAAGAAACAGCTAAAGAAAAAGCGTACAAAAAGGTAGAGAGCGAAGCTATGGTCATGAAAGCACTAGAAAGACCGACGAATGAACTATCGTTGAGAGGGCACAACTAACAAGATCAAACTAGGCTAATCGCATTTTAAAAGAGCATTGGATAACTGATTTTATAAACATGTGACATGACGAAGGTCATTGCGCATACTAACTTTGGTCGGAATGGCCGCGTCACAACGAGATCAGAAAGCTAACCCTAGGTTACTTTTATTTATAAAAGGGTTAAATAATCATTAATCAAGTTAACATTTAAATAAATAAATAAATTAGTAATTGAGTTTCATGGTGACCATCAACACTACTGTGTAGAGCGCGACGACACGATTCTAACGCATCTTGAATCGCTCGAATCGGACTTAAAACGGTCAAATGGCGGCGATTATACGTTAAGTGGCAGTTTCGTAAATACTGCATCTCGTACCTTGGTCGTCTTCCACCTCTGGTCATCTCCATCTTCACGTACAGGAAGTGAAAGACAGCCATGGGGCTGCTGTGCTCGCGCACAAGGGAGGGCAGGGCCTCGGCAGGGGGCCCTTGGCCGGCCGGGAGGACCAGGCCACGACCACGGCGGCGCGCCCAAGGGGCGGCGGCTGGCCGGGCGGGCAGCCTGCCTGCACGCTCGTGCAGAGCACGGCGGCGGCGCTGCTCGCTGCACAGGGGCGTGCGGAGGTCCGGGCGACCAGCCGGGCGGGCGGCGCGACGGCGCGAGGCCGGCGCAGGGCGCTCGTCCCGGTGGAGGGCACGGCCATGCCCTGAGATGGCCGGAAAACGAACAAGATGACGCGCCCATGGATGACCTTGCCGGAAAAGAGGGATAGAGATTAGGCAACCCATCAAACGGCCATGGATTTGCAAAACGAAAGGCACGACGGCGTGGAGGACGACGAGGTCTACCTCGTGGTGGTGGCGGATTTCGCCGGGAAGCGACGAGATGGCCAAAAAAGCTCACCGGAGAGTTCGCCGGAACCCTAGCTGGAGAGAACTTCGGCGATCGATTTCGAGAGCTACGAGTGGCGGCTCGCGATGGGGTTTTGTGTTCTGGAACCAGCGCGTCGAGGGGAACACCGGTACATATATATGCCTAGGTTTGGGGCGCCGAAAAATATTTTATTTTTAATAATTTCGGGATTTATTAGAAAACCATTTTCAGTTAAAAACAATTCTAGAAAAAGCTAAAATCATTTTAAAGCCCTGGAAAATGTTTTCAAGTCTCTGAAAATTATGGGAAAATACCTGAAGATAGATTGAGACATGATGAATCCAAATAAAGTATTTGGAACCCATGAAAATAATATTTTAGAGCATCCAAAAATTTGGAAAATCTCTAGGATAAATGGGATAATAATCTAGAGAAGTCCGAAAATTCCCAGGAAGAATAGAACGACGTCTAAACGTGTTTCGATAACTTACCGCACACAAAGCCATAAAACACAAGCAACAAACAAGCATCACATCAATGAAAGCCCTTCAAATTATTTTATAAATATTAAAAGCACACTTTTCTTTGTATAGAAATGTACCAAGATTTAAACCTAGGTTGACAAATTTTACTCAAATATTTAAAATCCTTCATTTTATTTAGTGCTTTCTAATAACAACCCAAAGTACAAATTTTGGGGTGTTATAGTTACTCATGCAAGGTTTCTATCACGGATTAACTCCGAAGACGCGTGAGCACCTAGATGCAACTAACGCGAAGGATCATTCTTATCACTCACTCTTGGGAGAGCTAAAAGACTCATGGAGAAGATAGCGAGATAATCAAAGCCGGTCCCAAGACAACATTCAAGATTGTCACCAGAGCGAAGAAGCAATAGAAGAAGTGAATGCATTATCAACCAAGATGGATGCCTTACTCCACCGGCTTGACCGAGGGGCCAAGTACAAGGAAGATCAAAGAGCAATTGAAGCAACATATAAGCGAGAATTCAAGTCCCATCGTGAGAAAGGTTCCACATTGGGTGCAACCACCCATTAATCAAGGTACACAATCGTAATTATGCAAAGCAACCTACTTTAAGAGAGTTGGTTCTACAACGTCCAAGATCAACTCATCTATGGAGGATAGGCTTGCTGCTAATAACAAAATCTTGGAAAATTTAAGCATTAAAATGGATAGTTTCTCTTACGCCATTAATGATCAACTAGAGTTCAATAAAAAGATAGAAGCAAAAATAGCACAGCTGGCCATTGCACCGCTTTTTGCCACTAACCCCGAAAGCAAAGTGAGATCTATTACTACAAGAAGAGGAGTTCCACCGAGAGATCCTCCCTACCCAAAAGGAGCAAAAAGGCCAACCGTGCTACCACCAAAGGTGCGAAGAAGAAGAGAACTTCCAACCTCAATTAGTAGAACTACCACAGCAGTACAAGATCGAAGCAAGACAACAATTTCGAGATACAAACTACCTACCGTTCCCTAGGAGGAAGAGAGGACCACAACAGCATGATGAGCAGTTTGGTGAGTTTGTGGAGGTAATTCAAAAGTTATATGTCAATATACCTCTCGCTGGATGCCATACAGTCCCCACTTATGCTAAGTACATAAGAGATATTCTTAACAAGAAGAGACCACTGCCATCCAATGAAGTGATCAAGCTAACCGAAGAATGTAGTGCGGCCATCCTCAACCAACTACCGTAAAAGAAGAAAGATCCGAGATGTCCCACTATCGATCGCACAATTGGAGATCAATATTTCAATAATGCACTCTGTGATCTTGGAGCAAGTGTCGGTGTGATGCCCGCAGCAGCCTACTACAAGCTCAACCACACCGCACTTGAGCCAACATCAATGTGTCTACAACTAGCCGACCAATCGATCCCGTTATCCGTTGGGCATTGCTGAAAACATCCTGATCAAGATAAGAGAGTTCTTCGTGCCGGTAGACTTTGTAGTACCGGATATGCATCCGAGACTCAAAGGTGTCACTTATACTTGGAAGACCCTTCTTAAGCACCGCCAATGCACACATTGATGTCGGGAAGGAGAAATCAAGTTCACTATAAATGGGCAAGAAGAGCAATTCGCATTCAAGTCGAAACAAGAGCTCAACAAATCCGCGAAGATAGTAGAAGAAGATCGAAGGTACAACCACGAGAGACAGAGGATGCATCTCTGGGATCATCAAATAAATAAATATTTTGGAAGGTCCAATTCGAGGACTTTAAAAATCCGAATCCTCGCCGAAAGGTAACTCGGTATTTATCCGCATTTAAAATTTGCATCTCTTATAATTTTCTTAGACATATTTATTTCCAAAGCATTGCATTATAAAATTCTACGCCCCATATAAATAATTTTACGGTGTGTAACAACCCGTCAAAACTATTTTATCGTGGTGGCACAAAAGTCTATCATTTCATGCATTTAAATTAGTTTACCTTCATTTAAATTTCTGCATTGTTTATCATGGCATTTAGTGCTAGGTGGGTCCCTCACCATGGGTCCCACATGTCATAGACTACACCTCACATACATCAAATCACATAACTTCATCCACTTCCACTCACCTCCACTATCCTCTCTTTTCCACCGCCAAAACCACTCAACCGACCAAAATTTCGGATTGACAAAAGATCACGCAATAGCATGTGAAGTGGCAGCCATGTTGGCCACCACTCGGTGGGCGGCCGACCCCACCATTGGGTCGGCCGACTCTCCCCTCCTCCTCTATAAATAGGCCTCCTCCCATGGCTTCCATGCACCACCCACATTCCAGAATTTTAGCCAAACCTTCGCTCGCTCTCGACTTCGTGTTTCCCGGAGAAAGTTAGAGAGAAGAGGAGAAGAGTAGGAAGAGAGAAGAAGTGAGAGAGTAAGCAAGAGTTTAGTAGCAAGTGAAGGGAAGGGATAGTGCTGAGTAGATGATCACAAAATTAGTGGAGATGCTGTCCAAATAGGATAAAGAAAATCTAAAATCAAGGAGGTTCAGTCAAAATCAAGACACAAGTTTAGAACTTTTTGTCATGAAGAACGACTAACCCCCGGACCGCCGACTCTGGATGGCTAACCACTAACCTTGTGCTAATCCTTCTCTCCACTAGTGTTTGTTTTTGTTTGTTTTGACATACTTGCGGGATGAAGGGCGTTTTGCGGGGGATCTCGGGAACCTTCGTAAAAAATCGACAAGAAGTACATCCCGCGAACTCGGTGGCTGGTTCCGACATGAGTGTCGACCCACCACCGAAGCACCGAAGTACCTCCGGAAGCACCTACAAGAGCACTGCACCACCACCAAGATCTCGAGAGAGTTCTCATGAGAACATCCGACCTCGCCACGAGAACCGCCCGGAAAAGGATGTATACAAGAAGCTCAAGAACAAGCGTTTCATCCACACGCCGCCATCGATCCGACACTTCGCTAGAGACAGGTATGGCTCAAGAATTCGATACAATTTTTCCACTAGTTGGTTGGACTTCCTTTGCAAACCTCACCGAGAAAGGGATTAGGCTTTTGACCATAAAATTCCTTAGCACCCTTCGATACACGGACAATGGAGTTTATTTTAGAATGTTTGCTCTGGAATATTCTCTCTTTGAGAAACCTTAGTGACCTCCTAGATTTCCCTCAAGATGCTCTCATAGATTTAAATGCAGCACTAGGTGATTTTGATGCACATAGGTTTTGGAGCAAAGCATTTCTAGAGCACCGTACCACTTAGCGCATCGCACCGCATCATAGAGCATCCTACGCTTAGATTTTTGCACCGTTGGATAGGAGCCACCTTTTCCCACGTTATGACGAGAGCAAGATCGAGTAGCCGACTTGCAAGTTCTTTGTACGCGGCATTGTCAAGAAACAAAAAGTGTCTCCCGTCCATCTCCTAGTGAATCATTGGATGAGTGTCCCCGGTTACAAAGTAGGAAGTGTGGCCATTTGCTCGCTTATCACTCGCATTGCCACAAGCTTGAAGTTATTAGAGGGAGCTACTTTTGAGTACATTGAACATCATAGAGAATTTTATGACCTCTACACTTTTGGCCAAGGTCACTTATCGAAGAAAGTAAATAATGTTTATTATGCAAAATATGGTGAAGTCATGCGATCCGGTTACCTAACCCGGAACCGGCTTTGTATTACGTGCAAAACTATCATGTTGAGTTGCGAGTGTAACCGGTGAATGAGAGAGCACCTCGAAGAGTTCGCTCGGAGAGGGTGACAGAAATCGTGAACCCGTTTGGCGTGGTGCCGAAACCGCCTCGAGAAGAACCAAGACATGCCGGTTTCAATGAGTGGAATGTACCTCAGCACCACTCACTAAACTCATGGGTGTACCCACCACAAAGCCAACCACATCAACCATTCTATGGTTACTACCCACCATACAACACCCCGGGACCATCGAGCCGGGACCATCGAGCCCGGGACCCTCCACCCACCAAGATACTCTTATGACCCCTTTGGTACCACCGATGAAGAAGAAGAACCCCACCAAGACTTTGAGCCACGTCGCCACTCCGATGCCACCGGTTTCATTTTCACCCGAAAGCACTATGATGAACAAGTAGCCTTCCGGACAACACCACGCCACTCGAATCGCCATGATCGGAGGTGGAATGACCAGCTCCGGTGGAACCAACACCACCTAGACACTAGGCACCATTCAAGAGAACCGGGAAGAAGGCGCCTCCATGTTGCATGGCTTGGTGGACTGTTGCACATCCATTATCCACCACCACCCGCAAGGCTAGCTTGGGGAGGGCCCCCATTATCAAGATAAGTATTTCTTTCCTTTTGTTTCAGTTTGTTTGTTTTCTGTTTGCTTTTCTTTGGTTTGTTTTATGCATTGAAAAAAAAATCAAAAAAACTAGAAAAAATCCCAATAAAAATTTGCTTGCTGTTTTAAGTGTGTTTACATTTCGAGTTTGCCCTAAGATAAAAAAAACAAATAAAAAGAGTGTGCAAGTTTGTTTTCAATTCAGTTTGCTATAAATAAAAATGTGTAGACTTGAGGATTGCGTGATGGAAATGATGAATAGTTGCTTTGCTCTAATTCTTTGCAAGTACCTAGCTTTAAATTTGAGTTCTCCCAAGATTTGGATACACCTTGTTTGACAACCGGATTTACTCTACACCTGAAACTCCGTGGGAGCATATGCTTAAACTAAGTCTAGGTAGTTGACGGGCATGATATGATAATAGTCTCGAGCTGCCGTTCATTGTGTTCCAAAGTGCCACTAAATTCGGAGATTTGTTTGTGAAAATTATAAATGATTCATGATGAGTTCCTTATATAACGAGAGTTAAAATTCCTACCACACCAAACTTGATCATTAGAATAGGAAGCCTCCACATTTGTTTAGGGCTCGTCTTGTCCCGTGTTGTATCCTTATGAACTCATCATACGGCTAAATCCTGGTTTCACACATTCACATGCACCCCCGCTACTTCTACCCCGGAAGTACGCACCACAAAAGCCTATTATTATCCATTGAAATTGTTCTACTCTTACACCGAGAGTGAACACCCAAAAATATTTCCTTGTTCATTTCTCGCTAGCCACTTATCCAAAATCAATGCTCCAAGTGTTCCATTTGTTCCCAATGTGAAGTTGTCAAGATTGAGAAGTGTTCCATTCAAGAAGTATTTTCATTCCTTTTTGGGCTGCAAGAATTGTAAAAAAAAAAAAAAAAAGAGAGAGAGAGAGAAGAGAAAAGAGAAAATAAAGAAAAATTTATGAGCCCAAATCTTTGTCAAGTTTCCAAGTTCAAGTTCCAAGAAGATTCAAGTGTTGAAGTAGTTCCAAGTTTCATCCAAATAAAGGAGCATTGATAATTCCTTTGTGCACCCCTTCTCCTCCCACAAATATTTCTCTCTATTTTATATATATCATCCACATATAAAACCACACATGCACACACCGATTGGTTGTATGTTTGAAAGTCCCTAGTTTGGTTTTGGCTAATTGATGAAACCTAGGACTAACCTTGTTTATCTAAGTGGTTGATTTAGAGAAAGGTTGTCCACATGATGAGCTTATTGCATATGAAGCATGACACATGTCATGTGATCAAAGATGAAGATCAAGACGATGCTTGGCTCCATGGACCGGTGTTGAAGGTGAAGGGCTAGTCGAGGCTTCGGAGTGAAGGACCATGCGATGGTGAAGCTCGGGCAAGACTAGGCGCCGATGGACCGATACACGGTGAAGGGCAAGTGAAGTCGAGGTCGATGGATCGAGACGGTCACATGATGGTGTGAAGTGTTCATATCATTTGGAGGAACAAAATGGGCTCAAGGCAAAGGTATAACCGATAGGGCCATTTTGTTTTGCACTCAAGACACCATAGAGGGTGTGAGTGGTTTAGGATCGATAGCCGCACTATTAAGAGGGGAAGTCTTATTGGCTATTCGACGCACGGGTGCCACTAGGTGATTTCATGAAGTGCATTGCATGTAGGACCTAGTGAGCTAACCTAACCTTTGGGAAATGTTTGAGAAAAGCTAACACACAAGCACATGGAGATGTACACTTGGTGGTGTTGGCACATTTACAAAGGAGGCGTTTGGGCGCGTGGTTTGCGGGGTAGAGATGGGTTTGGGTCCCTCTCTTCCTCCCGCCGAGCCTGTTCGGCGGGATTCGGCGTTTTTTGGAAAAATGGATGCATATTTTCTATTGCGCCGGATGCAAAATTTGGTTGAAATCATGCTATCTCGGTTGATCAAGTTGGCATACTTGTTGGATAGCATGTTGGAGGAGTTGGCGTCTTGACGGGCCGAAAAACGAAGTTTTGATACCGGACGCGCGGGCTTGGCGCGGACGCGTCCGGCGCATTGTGACTTGGCGTGAGCGAGTGTCGCGCGACGGACGCGCGCGGACGCACGCGGCGGACGCGGGCCGTTCACGTGCGAGTCCGGCGCGTCTTGGGCTTCGTCGCGAGGCCGCTGGGCCGTACGAGGGCGGCGGGCCTTGGCTAGCGCGTCCGGCGTGGGCCGGACGCGGACCGAAAGTTCGAGCGCGGCGTTTCCTCCGGGCGCGGGCCGCCGGACGCAGAGCGGACGCGGGCCGGACGCGAGGTGATTTGAACGTTGGGCCGCCAACGGTCGGCTGTCGCGGGCGCGCGAGGACTTGAGCCGCGGACGCGTCCGGCGGGTTGAAATCGGCCTGCCCGAGGGGTAACGGTTGGATTTCGCCTTGGGCTTATAAATAGCCCCTTGGCCGGCCATAGGAGGTTCTCTTGCCCATTTCTACTCACTTGCTCATCCTTTGTGCTAGAGAAACACTCTCCCTCTCATCTCTCTTGCTTGTTGCTCATCCAAAGTGAGATTGAGAGATCACCTAATGCATTGCATTGCTTGAGGGCATCTAGTGGCACTTGTGGGTGGTTTAGCCGGTGGATTTCTTGTTACTCTTGGAGAGTACCGCTCCTAGCCGGCTTGGAGATTGTTGGAGGCGTTGGCAAGAGAAGGTGATTGTTCTTGGCCACCTCCGGTTGATTTGTGAGAGGTTTGAGCTCACCTCGTGGGGATCACAAAGAGCATCCTAGTGGATTGCGCATGTCGTTGAGTACCTCGCTTGAGAGTGGTGTCTTGCGGTGCCTTGCGGGGCGAGCCTTGAGGGGCTAGTGACTTGAGGGTCACACCGAGGAACCATCTAGGTGTTGGTCGACACAACGGGTGACGTAGCTTGGCGGTGCCCAAGTGAACATCCGGGGATAAATCATTGTGTTCATCTTGTCTCCGGTGATTGGTCATCATCCTTTGTGTGTTGCCGATTGTGATTGATTGTTCATCTCCTTGGTGATTGGCAACCTCGACTCGACACGTCGGTATAACAAGCTCCTACCTTCTCTTGTATTACTTTGATTACATTCTTGCAAAGTAGAATTGCTTGCGTGGTCGGTCGGGAACCACATCTTGTGTAGACTAAATCCCGTGGGTAGAATTGCTTGTGTGGTCGGTCGGGAACCACTTCTTGTGTAGACTAAATCCCGTGGGTAGAACTCTTGATCACTAGTGGTAGCTTTTGTGTGTACTAGTGATCACCTACTAGAATTGCTTGGATAGGAGGCTTGCAACATCTAGTAGGCTAAGCATAACTTGCTTTCCGCCGTTTGTGTATCTAACGAAGTTTGCTTAGTGAGTTTGTAGAAATTTTTATAGGCTATTCACCCCCCCTCTAGCCATCTAGGACCTTACAATGTTGAGTTCCTTCGGATCCATGGTTCGATCATGCCAATGCATTAGTTCTCCACACCTATGAGCTCCATATAAACCTTTATTAGAGTAGGGTGAGAGAGAGAGAGAAGGCTCATCTATAAATGCCTTGAACCACAAATACTACATATTCGAGAGTAAGAGAAAAGGCATATCTCCTTTCAATGCCTTAGAGAGGATCCAAAAATACCACATGCGAGAGACTTGAAAGGGTTGTATTAAGGAACTCGAGTTTTATTGAAAATCTTGTAGAAACTCCGAGAAGAGGTGGAACAACAGAGCATGAGACAACAGTGCTTGACTTAATTGTTAAGAATGTCTTTCAACTACTCAAGACCCAAGTGCGAGTAAAAGCCCCATGGTTGAAAGAAACATGAGTAAGTTTGGGAGTTATGATAGTTCACTCTAGTCTCGGGATGAATTCTTGTTTAGAGCATGTGTGTTTGTTAAGCATGAAAGCATTGCAGGCAACTCCCCGATCCATCTTCAGCTATTTGCTCGGGGACGAGCAAAAGGTAAGCTTGGGGAGTTTGTTGACGGTTGTTAATGATCAATTTTATATGTCAATCGAGAGAGAGAAAGAGGGGTATAATCTGTTCACCACCATAGACTTAGGGTTTAAACCGACGATTCCACAAGTTTTGGTGAATATGTGTTTTCGCGGGGATTATCGGAAAACATCCAAGGAGGCCCACATGTCATGATTACATAGAGAAAAAGACCGAACGGGTAAAATTGTATACTCTAGAAGACTCCGAGAAGGTGAACCTTGGAAGCGGAGACCCACACGGCATAGGGGTGAGTCGGCCGACTCCCTTGGGTCGGCGACCGGCCACCTCCACCAATCAGTGGAGGCTCGCGGATCTCGCTCCCACCGACCTTGAGGAGCAATAATTATCGTCCGTTTAGGTCGGTTTGATCCGATGGCTGTGGTGCATCCTAGGGGGCTATATATTGAGCCCCGGCCCCCTGGCCGAAACCCTAATTCATTCTAGAATTCATTATTCGAGGTAGCCATCGGCAAAGCCGGGTTTAGAGAGAGATCTCCACCAGAGAATTAGAATAGCTACTCTAGATCTTCAAGTTCTACATAGGTTTAGACTAGATAGAGGAAGAATCGGGCGCCTGTGCTCGGAATTCCGGATCTTCATCATCAGAATTGGTATTATCTTGTATCTATTCTTGTGACTTTATTCTAAATATCATTGTTGGTATTTGTTAAGTGCAACTAAAATAAGAAGGATTCCGCAAGCGCACAGAACATACCATTGTAGCATTTTACCGGGAGTAAACCGGGTATCGTTATTTATATTTTACCACGGGAAGCAAGGATTAAAGAATCGATAATTCACCATCATGTTTCTACTAACTTAGTAAACCAACTAGACTAAAGCGAGGGGTAAATGATATATGATAGGATATAAGAATAAAAGCACACATGAGAATTCTATAATAAATGAGTAGCTAGCTAGAGTGAGAGGACAACGGGAGAGATCAAGGTTCCTATATACTTCTCTATTACTTTGGTTCTATGATAACGGGGAATGGTTAGATATAGCAATCACACAATAGCACTTTGGAGCAGCGGGTCCTTTCCAACTCTTGAAGAAGACGGGTAAAGAGTAGTTGGGAGAAGGCTGCCGAGAGCTCTACGAGACACCAACCCGAACGTGGTGGAATACAAAGGCCCGAGCAGGCGTCACCTGGGGCTACCACAACTATCCGTGGGATTGGGCGCAACCTCAGGTAACCTATAGTCTAGACACCATGCCTACACTATCGATTACTACTCTAATTACATATGATAACTAGAGCACTCAATACGAGCGAAGATCCATGCTAGAATGTAACAACTATACTAAGCATACATATGAAAGGCATAAAGTAGATAGAGAAGATAAATATATTAAAGCATAAGTCTTACAAAGAGTAGATACAAGACATACCAAATCTCTAAAGACTTCTCCAGAACCGGAGCGCAGCTCCGCTCTCCCTAACTCTCATCTAGATCTAATCTACTACATTGGAATGTCTAGCTCTAATTCTCTAGAGAAGAGAAGTCATCCATTCAAGGGACGCCTCTACAACTCTGATCCCGCTGAGAGATAATGAATTAGGGTTTTAGGGATTGCCTCCTCCAGGGGCCAGGGGCCCTGTTTATATAGCCCTCTAGGATGCACCACAGCCCTCGGATCAAACCGACCTAAACGGACGATTATTATTCATCCTCAAAGGCGGTGGAACAGGGGATCCGCGAGGCCGATGCCGATTGGTCCAGGTCATGAGTCGGCCGACCAAGGGTGGGAGTCGGCCGACTCTCCACCGAGCCCGTTCGGGCTCCCGTTTGGTCCCGAGCCTTCTCGAACCTTCCAGACATGAAATTTTCACCGGTTCCCGATTATCTCTATGTAAACCCGACATGTGGGCCTTCCTTGGGTATTTTCAGTGACACCTAGAAAACGGACATTCACCAAAACTCGTGGAATTCTCAATATAACCCCTATATCTAGTTGGTGAACATATTTTAGTCCTTTCTCATGTTTAGTTGACGGTAAAAATTGGCACTTAACGACCGCCAACAACTCCCCCAAGCTTTCCTTTTGCTCGTCCCCGAGCAAAGATAAACTCGGTGTGGATCGGAGTTGCTACAATGCTTTCACGCCTCAAAAGTACACATGCGTTCAAACAAGAACTCTCCTCCGGATTAGAGTGAACTATTCGACTCAAAACTTACTCATATTACCTTTCACCATGGGGCTTGTAACCGTCACTTGGGTCTTGAGCGGTTGAAAGACGAACGGTCAAGTCAAGCGCTATGTTTCTCGCTCTTTGATCAACTATTATTCCGAGTTTTTGCAAGATTTTCAAATAAAACTCGAGAGTTCCTTGTATGAACCTTTCGGGTCTCTCATTTGTGGTATTTTTGGATCCTCTCCAAGGCATGAGTAGTGCATGCCTTCTCTCTTCTCTCGAATATGTGGTATTTGTGGAACTAAGGCATAGTGAAAAGAGCCTTCTCTCTCTCACCCTACTTTCTAATAGGCTTATGTGGAGCTCATAGGTGGGAAGACACTCAAACTCACTTGCATATATTGCACAGTTAAGACATGGATCCAATAGGAACAAAAATAATAATAAAGTCATATGTGCATGTGAATGAGGAAATGGATGATAAGATGATGATAGGATGATGATGAGATGATGATAATAAGGAAATGATTATAAGGGGTGATCACTTGGTGAACATCTACTTCTACACTTGCTCCTTTGGGGATAACATACCTCCTTTTATTTGGAAACTTTGAAGACCCTTGAAGAGGAGGACTTGGTTTGCTTTTTTTTTTTTTTCTCTCTTTTTTTTCTCTCTTCTTCCTTTTTTTTTTTTTTTTTTTTTTTTCTCTTTTTTTTTCTTTTTTCTTTTATTTAGAGCAACCAATCCTCTGAAAACGAAACTTTAGCAACGGGGAGTGTATAACTTGAAATGATAATGACTGGAGCTTTTATGTAGACAAATGGAATGGCGATGATTATTTCTAGATGTTCACTCCCAGGATAGGAGTAAAATTTTTTCTGGATGAAGTGAAATGAGTGGCGTATGTATATGTGGATAGATGTATGGATGGATGGATGGATGGATGGATGGATGGATGGATGGATGGATGGATGCGTACTCCCAAAGTAGGAGCAGCATGAATGCGTGTCTCCAGGGTAGAGACAATCACATCATATGGTGGAATGCGTACTCCTAGGGTACGAGCAGCATAGGTGCGTATCTCCAGGGTAGAGATAGCACAATATGTGGTGGATATGGATCTATATGTGGGTGGTACCTCTAGGGACAAGTAGCACAGAATGAATGTAGTATTTATAAAATGGGTGCATGCTTCGAGGACGGAAGTAGCATAGATCAATGGATGGAGAGCACATAGTATTGACTTTAACTCGCATGACCGATTCCTTATGGGTCCACAAAGCATAACCACACTCAATGCCTAAAAAGACTACACTCAAACCTACAATATGATCTATATAAACAGATGGGTTTTTCGATCTAGTAAGCATGAATATATGGCTGTGGTAGGAATTTAAACTCTCATCATAAAGGAACTCATCATGCAGGAATTTAATATTTTCGTAAATAAATTCTCCGAACTCTAGCATCTCTAGGAACAAGATGGACAAGCAGCTCAAACCGTCCCATATCATACCCGTCAACCACCTAGACTTAGATCAAGTGTTTGCTACCCACAAGTTTCAGATTCGAGCAAATCTCAAATCTAAACAAATTGTGTCCAAAACTCGGGAGAGTGCAAGGTTGAAAACTAGGTACTTGAAAGGAATTACGGTAGAGCAACTATTCATCATCTCCGAGTTTATTCTAGGGATCACTTTAAAGACAGACTACAAGAACTCTCAAAAGTAGAAAAGAAATCTTTCGGGTTTTATAGTTATGCATCTTTTTTTTTAGTTGTTTAGCAAGCTCTATAAATAAATAGACAAGTTGGAACACTTAGCTTGATACACGGGGATGCTCTCCCCAAGCCGGATGTTGACATAGTCTCGGATATTGCCGACAGGCGGTGAAGGAGTTCTAGTCTTCCCGGAGTTTCGTGGATAGTTGCCGTTGGAGACAGCGTTCAACCGTTGAGGGCAGCACTTCGACGGGAGACTGGACATCCTTAAATCTCGTTAGCTTTTCTTGATCCTTTATGTTGTGAAGCTCAAATAGACAACAAAGCTTGTGGAACTGATTAAGCGTTAGTGATAAAACCTCTAAGCCTTGGTTGTCTAGAACAGCCTTAACTCAAATGTCTTATAACGGGATCACAAGAAATATTTTTATCTTTTTTTTATAATAAAGGAATGCGTACAGAGAAAATAGATATGCTGAAAAATTATTTTTATGCCACCACAATGAATGATTATTCACATGGGGCTTAGTAGTAGTTTTTTTGGATGCAAAATGCAGAAATCTTTATTTTCTTTTTCTAGTGCAGAGATAGTAAAGCGAAGATGCAATTTAGATGCACGTAGGGAAAATAAATATGCTTAAAGGAAAATGCAATGCTGTGAAAGAAAATGCTGATAAATACCAAGTTACCTCCTTGGCGAGGGTTCAATGATTTAAGTCCTCTGAACAGGACTTCTTGTCATGTTCACTCCTTCGATGCATCATTTGATCCCAAAGGTAGAGACCTTGAGAACTGCACCTCTTGAGATGGTAACTCTAGGAAAGGGGTCACCCATGTTCTTTTCTTATCCAACGCTTTATCACTGGAGTACCTTGTGATGAAGAGTAGATGCTTCTAGTGGTCCTTTACTTCTTCTTGGAGTTTGTCATACTTGATTAACCTCTCTCCTTGACTTGTTCATGAGCATCTTGTCTTCTAATTGCACTCCTTTTTCCTTCCTAGACCTTGTGCTCCACTCATTGTTTCTTCTCGGCGTGCCGAGTGACGGGGCTTGAAAAGAGGAAGAGCATTGCCGGATCATTGTTTGAAGAGTCATCGGCCTTCCTCCCCAAGCTTGACCTTGTTGTTACTCGCCACGTGAAACCAAATATGAGTGTTGAGTCGTCCCTCAGAGTGTGTTGTACTTCTATGTCCTTAGACACTGCTTGTCCTCTGTTCTTAAGCCTTCATTTGTCTAAGAGGGACTTTTGATTATAGGTCCATTGAGCAAGGATCTCTCTTTAGCATTCGCTTTTGATTGTACTTGTCCAATCCAGGGATGAGCGTACGAGCAGTTTGCATGATCTTCTTTCGTCAACCATTCTTGATTTTCATTGAGTCTTGGTTGACGCATTGATGTTCATTGGAGATGTAGACTCGACTTCTTCGTTGATGGTCTTTGTCTTCTAGCGGCATGGCGAAGAGTTGTACGCCATCCATCTTGATGATCAAGGAAGGAGCTTCTTTAGAATTTGTATGCATGCTTCATCTCCAATGGCTTAGGGATATTATCTTGCAACCATGGTCATGGTCCTTCAAGGCTTGGTCGATGGTCAACCCTTGATTGGTGATTGGTTGACACAAGGATGCATGCTTATCATGCCATCCTTGTCCTTGCCGCCAATGTGCAAGATGGTGTCTTCACTCTTCGGGAACAATGAGAGCGGGTCTTTAATTGGCTAAAATGAGATGTGTTGCACCTGCTCCTCATTGGCATCCTAGCTCGAGTGTTGGGCTCAATGCTATGATGTCTTCAAAGTTGTTCATAGCTTGCCGCCTTGATCCACTTCTTTTAGTGAGTTCAAGATGTTGATCCTTCTTGTGGCACTCTTGTCTTCTCCTTTCTTCTATCACTAAAGTGGCAATTTCACAGGTGATGCTAATCCACGAACAGGCACATCATAAATTCTTTCCCCGCAAAATGTTAGTGGACACATACCCGAAGGATTGCAACCATTTCAAACTATGGGCTATTATCCACCTTCTATTTGAAAGTGCATCTATGCTAACAAGGAGATGGATTTTGAGTTACTTTAGCATAGACTTTATTTATCATGTTTTCTAACGGCTCTTTTTATGGCACGTTAACATGGTTCAAGGCAAAGGTAAGTTGCAACAAAAGACAATGTGAATGATATTTGTTACTTACAATTCTTCCTTGGACGATGAATGAGTTGTGTCTTTTGTGCGAAGTTGTTGCGGTTCATCGTACGCCTTGCTTCATCTCGAAGTGTGTTCATCTCTTGACTTACCCAAATTGGATTTGAGAGTTTTACAGGGGTTAGTCCAACAAAATAACCAATATCTACTAAAACATAATTTTAGCTCAATAACCAAACTAGACTCCATGTCTAATTTAATTAAGGAAGGCTATTTAACCTAAGCACCACGCTTAATTTAAAAGCCAATGGGAGTATTTCGAGTACTTCCAAACCAAAGCATGCTTTAGCAAACAAAGGTAGCATGAAAGCATTATAGAGAGTTACTTAAACAGAGATGACAGAGCATGATCATGATGAGGATTTTTTTTTTCTTTTAGATGCAAATGGCATGGATGAATGCAAGAAACAAAACATGCAATGGATTGAGCAAATATCAAAGAATAGAGTGGATGCATGAATTCTTAAAAGTAAACATGTAGTGAGATGCAAGAAGTTAAAAAGATAAGTACTCATCAATTTTAAAGTCCATGAGCAAGACTATCTCACCTTTCTTGATCATACTTACCATGACTCACATGATGAAATTTGTGAGCGGTGCAGCGTCTATGTTCGTCACTTGTGAAGTGATTTGAAATTCTTGTGACGATGACCTTTTCTACATTCTGTGAGGTGGCAGGGTTCCAATGTTGATGAATGTTGAATGTTGGGGGACCCTGGGCTCTTCATTGTATTGTGGAAACTTGCCGGAAGGTCGAAACGACATCTTTTGTCCTGTCTATTCCACACTTAACAGAACAAGGGGTAATCCTACTAAAGCTAGTGGTACACTAAATTAGCAGATATCAAGATCATTATCAAAAACTTAACACCAATTGCTTCCCCGGCAACGGCGCCAAAAATGCTTGTGGGTATTTGTTAAGTGCAACTAAAATAAGAAGGATTCCGCAAGCGCACGTAAACATACCATTGTAGCATTTTACCGGGAGTAAACCGGGTATCGTTATTTATATTTTACCACGGGGAAGCAAGGATTAAAGAATCGATAATTCACCATCATGTTTCTACTAACTTAGTAAACCAACTAGACTAAAGCGAGGGTAAATGATATATGATAGGATATAAGAATAAAAGCACACATGAGAATTCTATAATAAATGAGTAGCTAGCTAGAGTGAGAGGACAACGGGAGAGATCAAGGTTCCTATATACTTCTCTATTACTTTGGTTCTATGATAACGGGGAATGGTTAGATATAGCAATCACACAATAGCACTTTGGAGCAACGGGTCCTTTCCAACTCTCGAAGAAGACTCGGGTAAAGAGTAGTTGGGAGAAGGCTGCCGAGAGCTCTACGAGACACCAACCCGAACGTGGTGGAATACAAAGGCCCGACGTAGCCGTCACCTCTCCGGGGCTACCACAACTATCCGTGGGATTGGGCGCAACCTCAGGTAACCTATAGTCTAGACACCATGCCTACACTATCGATTACTACTCTAATTACATATGATAACTAGAGCACTCAATACGAGCGAAGATCCATGCTAGAATGTAACAACTATACTAAGCATACATATGAAAGGCATAAAGTAGATAGAGAAGATAAATATATTAAAGCATAAGTCTTACAAAGAGTAGATACAAGACATACCAAATCTCTCGAAGACTTCTCCGAACCGGAGCGCAGCTCCGCTCTCCCTAACTCTCATCTAGATCTAATCTACTACATTGGAATGTCTAGCTCTAATTCTCTAGAGAAGAGAAGTCATCCATTCAAGGGACGCCTCTACAACTCGATCCCGCGAGAGATAATGAATTAGGGTTTTAGGGATTGCCTCCTCCGGGGGCCGGGGCCCCGTTTATATAGCCCTCTAGGATGCACCACAGCCCTCGGATCAAACCGACCTAAACGGACGATTATTATTCATCCTCAAAGGCGGTGGAACAGGATCCGCGAGGCGATGCCGATTGGTCCAGTCATGAGTCGGCCGACCAAGGGTGGGAGTCGGCCGACTCTCCACCGAGCCCGTTCGGGCTCCCGTTTGGTCCCGAGCCTTCTCGAACCTTCCAGACAGAATTTTCACCGGTTCCCGATTATCTCTATGTAAACCCGACATGTGGGCCTTCCTTGGGTATTTTCAGTGACACCACGTAGAAACAGACATTCACCAAAACTCGTGGAATTCTGTCAAGATAACCCCTATATCTAGTTGGTGAACATATTTTAGTCCTTTCTCATGTTTAGTTGACGGTAAAAATTGGCACTTAACGACCGCCAACAATCATTATGTTTCTATTTATTATGTTCCTAGTTTATTCTAGTTCTACATTTGATATGGTTATGATTGGTAATAAGTTTATGTATATGTTTGCAAAGCGCTTAGCTCTCTTCCCGGGGGGGTTAGGTGGTAGATTTCATGTAAGCATGGTGCTTAGATGCCGTTTACCTGCAAATGCACCCTATTGGCCGGGTCGTGTGGTAGATCGCGGAAGTGACAGTTCCGTTGAGTCCTCTGTATTCCATCCCCCATTGGTAGGTCTAGCAGAACCAAAGTTGCGTAGTAAGTCCTGCTATGTCTTGGCTTGTTATAGCAATGATCCTTATACATAGATGAAGAGTCTTTTGTGCTTTGTATATGATAGTGTAGAGTTGGAGTAGATGAATGACTTAGTAGATTAGAACCTACATAGGATTTCTATTTCTTGTGCTAATCGATGTCAACCTACCTTTTGTGAGTAGTCTATATCTAATCTCTCGTGTGATTTATACCCCGAGCTTATTACTTTATATTCCCTTATTTATCATGGTTTACCCCTCTCGCCAAAGTATGTGACCGTGTAATCAATCACTCATAGGTAGTCGTGTTTAGCAAGTTCATCTCACCGTTTAAGTCCGTAGTTCTTTCCTTTGAGCTAAATATAAATAACGATACCTGGAATACTTCCCGGTAAAATGCTACGATGGTGTATTATCTGTTCGCTTGCGGATCCCATATTTTTCTTGATTAGAGGAGCGGTTTCTATACCAACACTTCTGGCGCCATGCTAGGGATGACAACTTAGCGTGAGTGGTGTTAGAGGTGTCAACAAGTTTCACATGGAGTTCAAACCTGATTGCCTGGTTCATGTCCTGCGGACGACCATAGTTCTGTTCCCAAGTGTCTGTTGGTATTTCTTAGCGAAAGTAGTAAATTCCGCAAGCGCACGGAAAGACCGTTGTAGCACTTCACCCGGTGATGAACAGGGTATCGTAAACTTCACGAAGAATGGTATGGTTAGGTTTAGGTCTTAGCTAGGTTGCCCAGAGGAGAGAGTAGGTAACTGGGAAAGTGAGGTTTTCTATAGGATGAATCCTTAGAGAAAGATAACTCTACCGCTGACATTACTTGCTTCGGGCACCGGATCGCACCTGGTCCGCCGTGGTGATGCCGGCTGTAGCTCTACGCCGTACCGGACGTGGGGATTACAAAGGACGGACGGGGCTGTCACCACTCCGCCGCCTACCACCTCAACCGTGGAGTACGAGGCAAATGAAGGTAACTAATCAGCTTAGACACCACGTCTACGCCAACGTTACGCGCTCTAGCGTCGGCCGGAACATCCGTCTCTATCGAGTCCTCTACTAGAACTACCGCCACAAGGACGGTCGACGAACCCGCAAGCAAACGACGATAAAGATAACTTTGCAAGAAGGAACGTACGAATAGATAAACACGAACCTCTTACTTCAAGCGTAAGAAGTCGCCGAGGTACAAGTGAGGAGGGAGCCGACAAATCCAGCACTCCACCCCGTGGAAGACTAGCCTCCGGGAGTACTCGAAAAGAGTTACTTCGCTCTTGACCTCTCTCACTCTCCTACTTCTATTCTAGCTAGAAGCTAGGTATAATGGCTCTACTCTTCCTCTAGTGTAGGCTTGTGGAAGTGGAGAGGGAGGAATGAGAATGAAGAATGAAAAGTTGGATGTGTGGAATGAAATAGAGAAGGGCTTTTATATGTGAAGATGGTCGGTTCCCGCACGCCCAAATGACCAAAACACCCCCGCACCGCCCTCAGGGGCATTAATTGTACCGCCTCCAGGAAGGTGGGGCCGGGCGGCAGGTTCCTTGGCGCGCCCGCGCCCCTGGCGCGCTCGCGCCAGGTGGACCGCCTCCGGCCACCGACCTTGGCTGGTGGGCTTGGTCTTGGACCTGGAGTTGGCCCACGTGGTGTTTTGTCACGTTGGTACGTCGGTTTGGCCTTTCTCCTCTTTTCTTCTTGTCTTGCCTTTGGGCCCATTTTATAATTCAAATACTTATTCTCTTTTCTCTAGTTTTTGGCCCAAAATATATGTATTCCATGAATGCTCCTGCAAAACAAGTGTTCACCAAAACTATGAAATTTCATTAGTATAAATCTCCTATCTAGGTGGTTTTTGGTGAACTATGAACCTAAGTTGGCCGGGTTAGATATGCAATAAGGACCGCCAACAAGCTCCCCTACACTTAGCGCTTTGCTCGTCCTCGAGTGAAGCAAAAGTTACTAAGGTGGTTTTGTCTCCCTGAGATATTAACCTGCATACAGATTATTCCAAGCCTCACTGGTTATCTGTGAGCATTCAGAGTGTCTACCAAGTAATCTTTGAGCTTATTGAGGGATGGAACAGCCTGGATTCAAGTCAACTCGTGTCTCCCTACTTTCAAGACTTGGGGTTTTTGAAATTTTTGTAAGGAAAGATAGCGATGAATTCCTCAAGTGATGCTCTCAAGTCACTCTTTTTGTGGGTGTTTTGATCCTCACCAGAAAGCTTTTGTTGCCTTGCTACTCATCCTACCTCTAATGGCTGATATCTGGAGTTCATAGGTATGGACGAGGTGCATGCTTTCCTTGCGAGTGTTGTTGTGTCAAGAGGTGGATCAATGGAGGGAAGGACATAGCCTTAGATCGAATTGTGCAAGTGTGTGGAATATGAATGTGGGTGGAACTCCTTTTGCCATGTTTCTCTCTCTTTTTATTTGAAGGAAAATATGGGCTTCCCTATAAAAAGGATATTTCTTTCTATTATTCTCCCCTTTCTTTCTTCTTCTTTTCTTTCTCTTTTTTTTTTAGATAACGATGGGGGAGATCTTTTTTTCTTTCTTTCTTTTCCTCTTTTTCTTTCTCTTTCTTCTCTTTTTTTCTATTCGATAGGGATAATTAATTCTAATGAAGCCCATATTTCTGCAGGTGGATGATGCTGAGAGAGAAAACCATGAGCGTAGTGGATGGAGTTTTCATTTGTGGTGGAGATGACCGCGTAACTCTCAGTGT
The DNA here is from genome assembly GCA_018135685.1 of Themeda triandra. Classification (NCBI taxonomy): domain Eukaryota; kingdom Viridiplantae; phylum Streptophyta; class Magnoliopsida; order Poales; family Poaceae; genus Themeda; species Themeda triandra. Next base: position 490,796 of record JAENPR010000350.1, on the reverse strand, counting down.
AAGAGTCAGTGTTTTTATGGCGGATGGATGAGAGGATGTTGTGCGCAACTTTTCAGGGTAAAAGTTGGCACTTTTATTTGGTGGGTGTGTGTGATATTCGATCTTGGGGATATGAAATTTCTCTCGCAATGATCCGAAAGAGTGGGACACAACTTTGGTGCAAGGATAAGCAGCTATGTGGCAAGGTTTTGTAAATATAGCACTAATATTTGGCTCTGGTAGGAATTTAATCATCACTTGAGGATCATGCTATAAGTTTTAATATTTTTGCAAAGAAAAACCCAAGTCTAATGCAAGAGATAAACAAGTCTCATATCATCCTACTATCTCTCATCCCACAATAACTTAGATATTCAAGGGGTCCCTAAACTCAAATTAGTTGCTCATAGAAAGATAGAATTTTTGGCGAGGAATAAAAAGTATGCAAGTCGCAATCAATCAGCGAACACAGAGGTAGAGCAGCCAATTTTTAGTTATAAACCAAATTATTTCTAGGAAGAATAAAAAATACTTGTAGAGAGTGAGAAGATGCACAAACCGATGGTTTTTAAGGCGCGAATTTTTGTGCATCTTTTTGAGAGGTTGGGGTAGCCTCCCCCACACTTATTTTTGTACCTGTCTCTTGAATTTTTGTGCAACACATAGGACAAAAACAAGTGTGTACAAGATAGAAAATATATATATTTATTCAATTATAAAACTAAAAATTACAAATAGGCGCACGAATACAAAGTAAAAAAAATGAAAAGGGAAATGCAACAATGCTGAAATTTAAAGCGAAGTGCGCGCGCCTAATTATTTGGGTGGAGCGAAAGGCTCTAGTGAGGGGCTCTAAGAGCATGGGCGACATTTGTTGCGCGTGCCACCCTCTCTAACTTAGTGGAGAAAGCAAGGCGAAATTTCCTAACTTTCTCTACTAAGGCCCTATGGGCAAGCTCCCTATCCGCAAGCTCCGCTTCTAGTTTGTCTATTATTTTGTAGAGCTCTTCCACCCTCTTACTAAGAAAAGTTAGGGTAGGGAACCTAGGTGAGGTTTCGTCACCCTTACTATCAGCCGCAATAGGAGCCTTCTTAGCATTGCGCTTGGGGGCGCTAGAAGAAGTTCCTACGGGTTTGGTCCTAGGAGTTTTAGCAGGATTGGGCATCACTCCCTTCCCGCGCCCACCACTTGGCTTGTCCTTCCCTACAAGAATGAGGGAAGGGCTGCTCGACGGCGTGTGGTAAGAAGTGGTGTCCGTGGAGGACGTCATGGGACGTTTCCCCGTGCTGCCGACGTTTGCCTTGAGGCGAAGCATGCCGGTGGTTGGCCTCCTTGGTGGCGCCGGCTTGATCTTGGCGCCGGTCATCGGCGGCCTTGATCTTGCCGACGACTTGATGCTATCGCCCTTGCTGGACCCTTCACTCCATGGTAGCCTTGCGGCTAGTGGCTCCATGAACATGGCCTCCTCTTGCTCTAAATCTTCTTGCGAGAATGATGGTGCTCCATCAAGGTTGTATGGTGTGCAAGAGGCCTCATAGAGAGCAAGGGCATGGCTGGCCATTCTTGGAGCTTAGAGAGGAGATGAACTTGCTGGTGTATGGGTATGAGCAAGAGAGAAAGAGATGAATGGCTTGAGCTTTTGTGAAGAGAGGAGAGGAGGAGATGGCTCAATTTATAGGTGGAGGTGACATCTCTGTTTCTCACGAATGTAGCAGGATCAAACTCCATATGGTGAGCATCAGAGAAGGGCTGAGGATCAGGGGACGAAATTTGGGGAGCAACGGCTCGCTCCCTGGCACGAGCGCGCCAGTGGCGGCACGGCTCGATCCCCGGTTTCATCCTGGCAGCCCCCAACGGTCTATTTGTTTCCAAAATGTGGTGTTTTGATCCGTTGGGTGTTCGAGGCTCACGATGTGCTCCAGTTTTTGAGTGGATAAAAGAGGATTTTCATGGAATATTTTGTAAAATATTTTGTTTGAAATATCCAAACTTATAAAAAGATGGGAAACCTAAGGATAAATGCTAGAATATTTTTATGATAAAGAAAATATTTTTGAAAATATTTTTGATAAGAAAGAATAGATTAACTAGCCTAATTAAAAGAGTGAGAGCACTCAAAATCTAGGCATAATTAAATCTATTCGATCTAGCTCTTCACTAAAATTTAAATTGCATGGGAAGACTCAAGGAAAGGTTTGAGACGCCGACCGTTAACTTTGAAGATATTACCGTCATCATCTTGAATTGTGATTGCCCCATGAGTCGATGTGTCGATGACGGTGTACGGTCCTTTCCATTTGCTTCGCAGCTTTCCTTCACCGAATAATTTCACCTTCGAGTTGAAGAGCAAGACCTTCTCGCCTTGTTTGAAGGTTTTGAGCTTCATTCGGTGATCGTGCCATCTCTTAGTTCGTTCTTTGTAGAGCTTGGCACTATGAAAAGCCTTCTCTCACCATTCTTCCAGTTCAGAAATCTGTTGCTGTCGATTTCTGCCGGCTAGTTTGAGATCCATATTCCAGCTCTTGATAGCCCAATAAGCTCGATGTTCGAGCTCTACGGGTAAGTGGCAACTTTTCCCGTACACGAGCTGGAATGGTGACATGCCGATAGGGGTTTCGTAAGCAGTCCTATATGCCCGGAGTGCATCAGGAAGCTTGCTTTTCCAACCTTTCCCCATATCGTTGACCGTTTTCTACAGGATGTTCTTGATCTGTTTATTGGAAGTCTCTGCTTGACCACTAGTTTGAGGATGATAGGGGGTAGCTATATTGTGCTTGGCTCCAAGCTCTTTCAGGAATGCTCTGAATGTTTTGTCAATGAAGTGGGATCCTCCGTCGCTTATCACCATGCGTGGTGTTCCAAAGCGATGAAAGATCACTTCACGAAACATTTTCCTGGCGTGCTTGGCGTCAGCTGCTCTGCAGGGCATAGCCTCTACCCACTTGGATACGTAGTCAACAGCCACTAGGATGTACTCGCAATCTTGGGACTTCTAGAACGGTCCCATGTAATCAATGCCCCACACATCAAAGATCTCAATTTGAAGGTTGTAGTGTAGCGGCATTGCGTTGCGAGCTGTGATGCCTCCTTGGAACTGACACTTGCGACACCTCCGAATGAATTCCTTGGTGTCCTCGTACATCGTTGGCCAAAAGAATCCGCATTGCCAGATTTTTGCTTGTGTGTGGAATGCTCCATAATGGCCTCCGTACGGTGCGAGTGACATTTCTCAATGATTTGTAGGCCTTCTCACAGGTGTACGCATCTCCTCAACGAGACCATCCGAACATACCCGATGCGGGTATGGGTCATCCCAAAGGTGACGTCGGCTTTCAACTTGCGGCTTTCTCCTGTTTTCCCTGGGCAACATATCCGGCAACCATATAGTTGACAATGTTCGCGTACCAAGGGTTGTTGTCTGTCACCTTTAGTAGCATGTCGTCGCGTAGGAAGTCATTTATAGGTAGTTCCTGCATGTTAGTAACCTGCATACGCGACAAATGATCCGCAACAGTATTTTCTACTCCCTTTTTATCTTTTATTTCAAGATCAAACTCCTGGAGTAGAAGAATCCAGCGAATCAAACGAGGTTTTGTGTCTTTCTTAGTGAGCAAATATTTCAAAGCTGCATGGTATGTGTAGACTATGACTTTTGCTCCCACTAAGTAAGACCTGAACTTATCGATAGCATAAACGACTGCCAGGAGCTCCTTCTCTGTGGTAGCATAATTGAGCTGAGCTCCTATGAGCGTTTTGCTAGCGTAAGCGATTGCATGATGCTTCTTATCTTTGGTTTGGCCAAGGACCGCACCAACAGCATAGTCACTAGCATCACACATGATTTCAAATGGTAGGGTCCAATCAGGAGGTTGGATGATCGGAGCTGAGATGAGCGCATTCTTAAGGGTATTGAATGCATGTAAGCACTCATCTGTGAATTCGAAAGGTACGTCCTTAGCTAGTAGGCTCGTGAGGGGTCTAGAGATTTGAGAAAAGTCTTTGATAAATCTCCTATAGAACCCTGCGTGGCCTAGAAAGCTGCGGATTCCCTTTACGTTCACAGGGGGAGGTAGCTGCTCGATAACTTCAATCTTAGCCTTATCTACCTCTATCCCTCGTTCCAACACTAGGTGTCCTAGGACAATGCCCTCGCGGACCATGAAATGGCACTTTTCCCAATTAAGTACCAAATCTTTCTCCTGACATCCTTCTATAGGCATATGTTCCATATGGACATGTAAATGTCATCTTGCTTTGATCATCGGGGTGGATAGGTATTTGATGATAACCTGAATACCCATCTAGGAAACAAAAGAAAGAATGTTTCGCCAACCGCTCCAACATTTCATCAATGAAGGGGAGCGGAAAGTGATCTTTCTTTGTTACCGAGTTAAGTTTCCGGTAATCAATACACATTCTCCACCCCGTGACGGTTCTTGGCGGGATAAGCTCATTTTTATCGTTCTTGACTACCGTCATACCTCCTTTCTTGGGAACCACTTGGATGGGGCTAACCCAGTCGCTATGTGGTACGGGATAGATAATCCCGGCGTGAAAAAGTTTCAAAACCTCCTTTTTCACGACTTCACGCATCGCATTATTCAGCCTTCGCTGAGGTTCTCGAGTTGGTGTACTCGAGGGGTCAATTGGAATGCGATGTGTGCATAAGGTTGGGCTTATTCCCTTGAGATCATCCAAGGAATACCCGAAGACCGTTCTATGTTTTTCTAGCACAGCGATGAGTTCAGCCGTCTCCTTGTCGCTAAGCTTGTCGCTTATGATGATAGGAGTTTGCGAGTCGCCATGTAGGAAAGCATGGCGTAGTCCCATAGGTAAGGGTTTTAAGCTCAATGGGAGGTCGTGTCGGTTTCTCTTCTTTGGGTAATTCTATGGTTTCTCCCAGTTCGTCTTCCTCTTCTACAAAGTGAGGAGCATCGCTCTCTAAAGACATCTCTGGGGTTTCAAATGGAATTACCGACATAACCTCTAGGGGTTTACTAGGGGGAAGTTTAGCCACTGAGTTTTTAGCTCGCGTGACTTGAATAGAGAATCGCTCTCTCCCTAGTTTGACTCCCAATTCCCCGTTTTTGATGGACTTGTGATAAGTTTTTCTAGGGGGTGACCGATTAGAATGTCGAAATCCTGGATGTCAAAGACATGAAAGTCCAGGGCCATTTCGACTTCTTGATGATGGAGGGTTATGTTGTGTAGAATCCCAAGTCCGTTAAGAGCGGACCGAGGTGCTACTCTAAAGGATCTGACTGTTGGCGTACGTGGTTTTTCTCCTAAACACATGAATGCGTAGGATTTTGACATGATGTTTGTTCCAAAAGTGGGATTGTACAGAACATCCATCCAATCTCCCTGGATTTTGCATCGAAGGGTTGAGGAAGGAGCACGAATCTGAATTTCTTCGGTAAGAGCTCTCCTTCGCTACCCATTCGAGCTCATGATAGCGATCCAACTCCTTAACGGATTCTCCGAGAAATAATTCATCAAGAGGATCGCTAGGAGTAACAGAGATTGGTGGTCTCCTATGACATTCGTATTTCGAGGCATTTCCGAAATCTTCGAAAAGCTCATCCTCGAATACAGGAAGTTCCATTTGACTGGAAACTTCCTCTATGGCCTCTGGTTCAGGAGAGGTAGTCTCTATCACGGGTTCGGCAATTGCCGAAGAGACTTCCTCTTTAACTGGCTCGGGCTCAAACCGGATGGGTTTTAGCAGGGGAGTGTTCTCTAGAATACGATTTAGGAGAGCTTCTCCTTCCGCTGTGGTCTTATGTATAAAAGATCCACCGGCAGACGCATCGAGCAACAGGGCAGATTCTCTGCCTAACCCTAGCCAAAAGTGTTGTAATAACACATGGCTTGGAATAGACAGGTCAGGACCTGACCTGGTCAGGGTCAAAAATCGGTCCCAAGCTGCTCCTGTAGTTTCATTTTCTAGTTGTCGGAAGTTGAGAATCTCAGATCGTAGGGAAGCGATTCGAGATATAGGGAAGAATGCAACGCAAAAACTATCACGAAGTTTTTCCCAATCTCCATTTACCAACCCTACGGTTTGGTCGTACCATTGTCTCGCCCTCTCAATGAGTGAGAAAGGAAACAACTTCCAACGCAATGTTTCTTGTGACAAGCCATAAATGTTTAGGCATTCACAGAGTTGCTCAAACTCCCTTAGGTGATGATATGGATTTTCATAATCCAAGCCTAAAAAGACTTGGTTCTGAACCATGGCTATGAGGCCAGGACGGAGCTCGTATCTAGAAGCTGTGATTGGCTTCGCTGATTGTGGCGTTTTAACGAGCTCGCCCTTAGGAGCTGATAGTTTGGCAATGGTTGGTAGCTCCATTTTGTAAAATGAAAAGAAATATAAAATGGAAGCAAAGGTAGAACAAGGTACACGGGCAACTAGGTTCGGAAATAAACTTGACAACCGTTCCCCGGCAATGGCGCCAGAAATGCTTGTTGGTATTTCTTAGCGAAAGCAGTAAATTCCGCAAGCGCACGGAAAGACCGTTGTAGCACTTCACCCAGTGATGAACAGGGTGTCGTAAACTTCACGAAGAACGGTATGGTCAGGTTTAGGTCTTAGCTAGGTTGCCCAGAGGAGAGAGTAGGTAACTGGGAAAGTGAGGTTTTCTATAGGACGAATCCTTAGAGAAAGATAACTCTACCGCTGATTACTTGCTTCGGGCACCGGATCGCACCTGGTCCGCCGGTGATGCCGGCAGTAGCTCTACGCCGTACCCGGACGTGGGGATTACAAAGGACGGACGGGGCTGTCACCACCCGCCGCCTACCACCTCAACCATGGAGTACGAGGCAAACGAAGGTAACTAATCGGCTTAGACACCACGTCTACACCAACGTTACGCTTCTAGCGTCGGCCGGGAACATCCGTCTCTATCGAGTCCTCTACTAGAACTACCGCCACAAGGACGGTCGACGAACCCGCAAGCAAACGACGATAAAGATAACTTTGCAAGAAGGAACATACGAATAGATAAACACGAACCTCTTACTTCAAGCGTAAGAAGTCGCCGAGGTACAAGTGAGGAGGGAGCCGACAAATCCAGCACTCCACCCCGTGGAAGACTTGCCTCTGGGAGTACTCGAAAAGAGTTACTCCGCTCTTGACCTCTCTCACTCTCCTACTTCTATTCTAGCTAGAAGCTAGGTATAATGGCTCTACTCTTCCTCTAGTGTAGGCTTGTGGAAGTGGAGAGGGAGGAATGAGAATGAAGAATGAAAAGTTGGATGTGTGGAATGAAAGAGAGAGGGGCTTTTATATGTGGAGATGGTCGGTTCCCGCACGCCCAAATGACCAAAACACCCCCGCACCGCCCTCAGGGGCATTAATTGTACCGCCTCCAGGAAGGTGGGGCCGGGCGGCAGGTTCCTTGGCGCGCCCGCTGTTGGCATTTCTTAACGCAATCACTAGAATTGTTACATCCCAGTGGTCACGCCAAGAAACGCCAGGATTGATAGTCGTGTTCTAAAGATATGATTATCCGCAAGCGCACGGATCTATCATTGTAGCATTTCACCCGGGGAGTATTCTCTGGGTATCGTTATTTATATTTCCCGTAGGAAGGCATGGTGTAGATGTGTCTAAACATGGATATGGATGATTGACTTCATGTCATTGAAATGAGACTCTAAGTACTACATAGGGGTAAGTATAAATAGTTTTGCAAGATAGTGGACACACATTTGGCCAAACTCAAGGATAAAGAATAAAAGAAAGAATAAACGAATGAACGAATAAAGAATAAACCTAAGCGGAGTAGGTAGGTCAGGTTGTAGCTATGTCCCGAACAGCTAAGTCACATAGTCTACGGGGTTAGAGAAAGATCAGAGCCTAAGATAACGGGAGACCCCCGCAGCTGGCGACCAGCCGATAGAGGCATTTACGAACTCCTACATGACATACGGACGTGGGGGATTACAAAGGATGGACAGGGCTGTCACCACCTGCCGCCTACCCCTCAACCGTGGCATGCCGTCATATCCGAAGGCTCTCTCATATCCGGACACCACGCCCGCATATTTAAGAACTACCTACATCCCCCGCGGACTCCCACCCCGCGGATGGACGAGCTAGAACGTAGGCAAACCCGAAGGAACAACGAACCGTTACCCCATTCTCATCAAGATCTCTACTCCTATAAATTATATGAACGATGAAGAACAACGAAGAACATGCTAAGAAATGATCATAAGAACTTTGGTCTAGTTCATATGAATCAGGTTTAGCATCAACGCAACTATACTCTAGTTCAAGAACAAGGCTACATGATATGAATAAGAACTTGAAGTAGGAAGAACACTCCATAGTATATTACCAAGTGATGAACTTCTTCCTAGGAGACAAGCCCTCCTTGATAGCTCAACCTAGCTCCTAAGCTACTAGACTAGGCTAGAGAACAAGAGTAGAGGAGAATGGCTCAAATGAAATGTGTGTGTGAGAAATGCTTGGATTTCCCCTTTTATATGTTGAGCAGGTCGGTTTGGAGCCATACATGGAAGGAACACCTGCGCACCGCCCTCCTTTGCATTTAATGTACCGCCTCCAGGAAGCTGCCCCACCTGTCAGGCTGGTGGGGCGCGAGCGCGCCCCTGGCGCGGCCGCGCTAGGGTGCAGCCTCCCCCCAACCGACTTCGGCTGGTGGGGCCTTCCTGTCAGGTGTGTCGAGGTGGTGTGGTGTTTTGGCCCATTTCGATCCTGGATGTGCAAGTGTGTGGGATGGAAGAAATGGATCCTAACTTTTGGATATTTTTGTGTACTCCATGCATTATGTCTCTCTTTTATTTCAATGATGATGATGATAGAAGAGTATGGGCTATGAATGGAACAACCTTTTTCTTTTCTTTTCTCTCTCTTTTTTTTTGAACGGGGATCTAAAGATTTTTCCGTTGGTTTATTGCACTATCCTATCCTTCTTTCTTTCCTTTGCTTTTCTCTTTTTTTTTGAATGAATGAATAGCCCATCTCTGACGAATGATTACTGAAAGTGGAGAGAGACGTAATGATGAAAATGCAAGGAGCACTTTTTGGTGGCTAAAGAATACGCGATCCTCAGGATAAGCATCGGCATTTTTATTTGGTGGAAAGATGGTGCGCAACTCCTAGTGTAAGAGTTGGCGGATGGAAAAAGGTGCATGTTGTGCGTGACTCTCAGTGTAAAAGTCGGCGTTTTATTTGGTGGGTGCAAGTGAAATCTCAATCGTGGGTGTAAGGTCATAATCTCGCGTCGGTACCTGATCCGACCGAACTCAATGTACGAACAAGCAGCGTATGAAGGTTTAGTCTACAGATAAATCATATGGCTCTGGTGGGTATTTCATAATCATTGAGGAACTTTTTGTTTTTGAATATTTTGCAAATGGAAACTCCGGAAGTCAAGTCGTACTCTAGAGCAAAGTCATAGCGGTGGCTATAGTACTATATCATACCCGAAGAATAACTTAGACAAGAAAACACAAGTGCTCCCACTAAAAAGCAAGTTTTCGGGATGAGACATTTCTAGCCGATAAACCCAAATCTAGAGAACACAATGTTTATAACTCGGGTACAAAGAAACAAGAGACAGAGCAACCTCATCATTTCAACAAGGGTGAACTACACATTTTTACAGCACATACTAAGAGGCACAGAAAAATAGAAAAAAATATTTTTGGTTTTTTTTTATGCATGAGAACAAGAATTAAACATGCTGAAAGGAAAATAAAATTACTTGAAAATTAAATATGCAATGCAAGATACCTTTGGGGGTCCTCCCCCAAGCTTGTGTGAAGCTCACTGTCCAGGGTGATATCCCATGAACCTCCAGAACTCCTCATGTTGAGCCTGGTCCTGCTGCATCTGTGCACTCAAGCCGTCCCACCTCTGATCCATATGTACCTGCCACTCGTGGGTCTCCTGCACAAAAGAGGTGAGAGAGTGTTGTATTTAACCTGTTTGAATTTGCAGCTCTCCGATGCGGGTGCCGAGGGCCTCTATCTCGGGGTTGTGTCGTGGCTGGACGGGTGGTGGAACATCCTCGTATTGCTGCCTGTGGCGCTCCCACTCGTCCATGCCTACCTCGGCCCACGCCTCTGTGGTCGGTGCAGGAGGCACAAACTGGTCCCAGCTCCCGCTGCCCTGTGGAGCATACCCCGCGTAATCCTGGTAGGGGGTCCATTATTGCTCAGGCTGCGAGGAACTGCGGCCTGCTTCGTCCCCTGCCCTGCCTCGTCGTGTCCTGTTGGTAAGTTCTTCCCTACGAATATCTTCAGCGGTCTTGAGCACAAAGGTTAGTGACTGGCAATTACGCAAATAGTAATCCGGGTTAGGTAACCGGATCCTATTTTCGTAGCCAGGGAAAAAGAAATAGAGCTCATCCTTTGTGCCGTGGGTGGTCAACGTGTGCCCTTGGAGCAAGGTGGTCAAGTCGCAAATGGGTCGAGGAATAGGAATGTACTCAACAACCTCACCCTCCGAAATACCCATCAAATTGGCAACACGAGTGACAAGAGAGGTGCACAGGACCGGGTACTTGTTGCGAACTATGTCTTGCCAATGGCGAACGATCACCCTTACAGGTGATACCTTGATTTTCTTGACAATGGCATAGAGCAACTTAAGTTCGGCCATGCGCACCCATCTAACCACACCAGTGGGGAAGAAAACCATGGACATCCAGCGATGCATAAATCTCAAGGTAGGATGATGGATTTGGGTGTTCTGGGGTTTAAAAGATCGGAACTCAACCCTCCCAGAAATCACTTCCCAAAACTTGTTTCGATCAAAACCGATGGTGGCGAAATCGAGATCGAGGAAGCATCTTCGGTTAAAACCCAAATGAACACTGAGTTCTTTCCAAGTAAGCTCATGCTCCTCGTTGAACAAGCGAAAAATCACACCATCGTCGGTTTCTAGCAAAGTGCTTAGGAACTGTATGGTGAGGAGGCGTGAACCTTGTTCCTCGATGGGTTCAACATCCTCCCAACCAACAGACCTCCACACAAGATCGAATTCATCATCCATACCTATGCGGTGGAGGAGGTCGGAGTCGTAGACTTGCGTGTGGAGGAAGAGGCGATCCTTAAGGTGGAAGTAGGCTTGCATCTCCCGACCCTCTTCTAGGTCGAGGTACAGCTTGTCCTCTTCGTTCATGACTTGCTCTTGTGGCGCTTCCGGCGCCACCTCTTCCTCGCCGGCTCCTTCAACCTCCTCGGGCTGCTGCTCTTCCACGGGGGCTTCGGGTGCTTGAGAGCTCGACTCGCCGAGGCGACGCTTGGAGCGCCTCCTAAGCAAGTTCCCGAATCCTGCCATGGCTCACAAGTAGAGAGAGCTTCTTGGGTGTGAAGGGTTAGTAGAGAATGAACTTCTACACCCAAGAGTGCTCTTGCTACTTGCTCTACACAAAATATGTTGGAAAAATTGCTTGAAGGATGAAGTGGGAGAGTGAGAGGAGTGAAAGTGTGAGAGTGTGAGAGGGGTGGAGCTCCACCGCCGGCTCCTCTCCTATTTATAGGCCAAGCACCGGCCAAGGGGGGAGGGAGCAACGGCTCCTAGCCGTTGGCGCCATGGCCAGGTGGCAGAGCCGCCACGGCTGGCGCGGCCGCGCCCTCGGCGCGCGCGCGCCAGGCCGGGCCCGCATGCCACCGCCCTTTGGCTGGTAGCTCCCAACGGCCATTTCAAAAATGTGGCCGTTGGGGGTTGGTTTCCCGGCCCAAAATTTCCCCAAATTTCGAATTTTCCAACAAATTTTGATCAAAAACATTTTTTTCCAAAAATATTTTAAAAATAATTTTTAATAACGAGAAAATTTATTCCTTCTAACTAACTAATTTTCAGAATTTTTGGGATAAAAAGTTTTAAAAATAAAAATTATTTTATTTGCTCATAAAAAAGTGAGTGCAAAGAAAATACTTTTATAAAATAAATATTTTATAAATAAAGAAAGAGATTTTTTTTTCGATAACTACCGGTTTACCCGTCGGCCGGGCTCACCAATTTTAAGTCCGTTGAGCGTAACTTTCTCCTCATCAATTTCTCGTTTGATGATTCACCCGGCCCGGAGAAGCGGGTCCAGATTTCTTCTCCTTGGGTTGCCGCTTCTTTGGCGGGTTCTTCTTTGCTTCTGCTGGTTTGGGATAGCCATTAAATCGAAGGTTGATCACCTTCGCGTTGAAGTGGAAACTGGCTATTCCCTTCCCAATGTATATGGCTGTCTTGGTAGTGTAGAGGAATGGTCGCCCAAGGATGAGTGGTCCTCGTCTGTGTCTCCCGTGTTTAGGATGACGAAGTCCACGGAACGTACTCATCCCGGATCCCGATCGGATATCTTTTGCTATCCCCTCGGGCCGTGTGATAGTCCGATCCGCCATTTGCATCATAAATGCCGGAGGGGACAAGGTCCTCCCAACAATTTTTCATATGTCTCTTTGGACATCATGTTCACATCAAGCTCCGAGGTCGCAATAGGCATTATCAATGACATGTGGGCCTATTGCGATGGTGATAGTCGGGCGGCCGTGGTCTCCCTTCTTTTCCAAGACAGAGCCCCAACCGGGACACGGCTTACCGGCCATGTCGAGATCATGTTAATCTGTTTCTAGTGAGATCTCGGCTGCCCGGTATTCCTCCCGAGCCACTATTACTTCGGAGAGATGTAGCTATCTCTGGGCTAGCCGTGTTTCTATCATTTTGTTGAAGCCCACTGATCTCTAACAGCAGAAGATAAGCCTTCTATTTTATCATTGATGCTTCCAAGAACTTTGTCATTGTCGAGCATCTTTTTGGTCAAATTTTCATTGATCTTGGCTTGCCCAAGGACTAGATCTTTGAATGAAGGCTGATTCGAATTATAATTGAAGTTATAATTTGAATTACCTTGGAATGGTGGTCGTGAATAGCCACCGTTTCCTCCTTGTTGCTGGCGGAACCCGTTGTTGATATATGCTGCTTCTTCACGGGTTTCAGGACAGTCACCTCCTGAATGGCCAACATTACCACAGACTTAACAAGTCATGCGAGAGTCCATGGTTTTGACGGAGTCAGGCGTGCTTGTTGTAGCACGCTCCTCCATCTTCTTGAGGAGTAGCTCTATTTTAGCGGCAAGCATATCAGTCTTCTTGACTGTGTGCATGCCTTTTTGTTGTTTGGTTGGGGTCCTATCTTCCCCCCAAGCTTGGTTTTCCACCATTTTGTTGATCAAAGCCGTAGCTTTGTCAACCGTAAGCGATAGGAATGCTCCTCCAGCGGCCGGCATCAAGGTGCCCTTTTGACATGGGTGTTAACCCATTGTAGAAATTCGAGCACCCGGCGCCCTCCATCCCATGATGAGGACAATCTTGAATATAATCTTGAAGCCTCTCCCGTGCTTCAGGGATGGGTTCGTGCTGAGTTTGCTGGAAGTTGGTAATTCTTCCTCTAAGGGCACCTTGTTCCACGTGCTCACTGCTTCTCTGTCCTTGTAAAACCACTGTTTCGCCTTCCCTGAGAGGGAGAAGGGAAACAGACGGAGCCTGATCACATCAGCAGATACGTCCTTGATGATGACCGTGTCACGAGCTCCATGAAGCGCTGCAAATGAGCATTTGCATCCTCATTGGGTAGTCCAAATGAATGGACTTGATCGCACCATCGTGATGAGTCCATCCCGAGCTCAAAGTTCTTCTCCGCCGCGTCGATAATGGGCCCCGTGGGCACATGAGCGACGGGGGAGCTAAGAACTCGCGGATTGACTTCGGGCCATCTCTCGATGGTGTGGGTGGTACCGATTCAACCGTCGGCGGAGCTTGCCTGCGGATTCGTATAACGATTCCGGCAAATGAACCCGAGCCCGCACTATCCCGTTTTCATCCACAATAGACGAAAACATGAAAGTTAGCTCGCATAGACTAGGTCCATTTTAAATGAAGTCAACTCATATCCATGTTTATGCTAGATTTTTCAACCAATGCCTTCCCCGACAACGGCGCCGGGAAATGCTTGTTGGCATTTCTTAACGCAATCACTAGAATTGTTACATCCCAAAGGTCACGCCAAGAAACGCCCGATTGATAGTCGTGTTCTAAAGATATGATTATCCGCAAGCGCACGGATCTATCATTGTAGCATTTCACCCGGGAGTATTCTCTCGGGTATCGTTATTTATATTTCCCGTAGGAAGGCATGGTGTAGATGTGTCTAAACATGGATATGGATGATTGACTTCATGTCATTAAAATGAGACTCTAAGTACTACACGGGGGTAAGTATAAATAGTTTTGCAAGATAGTGGACACACATTTGGCCAAACTCAAGGATAAAGAATAAAAGAAAGAATAAACGAATGAACGAATAAAGAATAAACCTAAGCGAGTAGGTAGGTCGGTTGTAGCTATGTCCCGAATGGCTAAGTCACATAGTCTACAGGGTTAGAGAAAGATCAGAGCCTAAGATAACAGGGAGACCCCGCACCGGCGACCCCGATAGAGGCATTTACGAACTCCTACACGACATACGGACGTGGGGATTACAAAGGACAGACAGTGGCTGTCACCACCCGCCGCCTACCCTCAACCGTGGCATGCCGTCATATCCGAAGGCTCTCTCGTATCCGGACACCACGCCCGCATATTTGAGAACTACCTACATCCCCGCGGACTCCCACCCCCGCGGATGGACGAGCTAGAACGTAGGCAAACCCGAAGGAACAACGAACCGTTACCCCATTCTCATCAAGATCTCTACTCCTATAAATTATATGAACGATGAAGAACAACGAAGAACATGCTAAGAAATGATCATAAGAACTTTGGTCTAGTTCATATGAATCAGGTTTAGCATCAACGCAACTATACTCTAGTTCAAGAACAAGGCTACATGATATGAATAAGAACTTGAAGTAGGAAGAACACTCCATAGTATATTACCAAGTGATGAACTTCTTCCTAGGAGACAAGCCCTCCTTGATAGCTCAACCTAGCTCCTAAGCTACTAGACTAGGCTAGAGAACAAGAGTAGAGGAGAATGGCTCAAATGAAATGTGTGTGTGAGAAATGCTTGGATTTCCCCTTTTATATGTTGAGCAGGTCGGTTTGGAGCCATACATGGAAGGAACACCTGCGCACCGCCCTCCTTTGCATTTAATGTACCGCCTCCAGAAGCCGCCCCCCGTCAGCCGGTGGGGGGCGCGCCCCCCGGCGCGGCCGCGCTGGGTGCAGCCTCCCCCAACCGACTTCGGGCCGGTGGGGCCTTCCCGTCGCCTTGTATCGAGGTGGTGTGGTGTTTTGGCCCATTTCGATCCCGGATGGGCTTGTCTCCTCCTTGTGCCTCTTTTACGCTTTGCCGGAAGCGCATTTTCCGTGTAAAATCCCCGTACTTGGTGCATTTCCTGTAAACGTTGCTAAACTCCAGGTACAAGTGGAATTCGGTTAATAGCACAAGTACATGCGTATAAGAACATGTAATTCTCCCTTTTCTATCTTAAGTTGGCGGTTAAAATGTGTCAATAAGGACCGCCTCCGGCCACCGACCTTGGCTGGTGGGCTTGGTCTTGGACCTGGAGTTGGCCCACGTGGTGTTTGTCACGTTGGTACGTCGGTTTGGCCTTGCTCTTCTTTTCTTCTTGTCTTGCCTTTGGGCCCATTTTATAATTCAAATATTTATTCTCTTTTCTCTAATTTTTGGCCCAAAATATATGTATTCCATGAATGCTCCTGCAAAACGAGTGTTCACCAAAACTATGGAATTTCGTTAGTATAAATCTCCTATCTAGGTGGTTTTTGGTGAACTATGAACCTAAATTGGCGGGGTTAGATATGCAATAAGGACCGCCAACAGTGTCTGGGAGGTTCACGCGGACCCCGGACCTGACTTGGCCCGGTGGCGTGGAGGGGGGGACGAATCCGTGCGACGAAGGGCTAAATCTCAGTAGATCGTAGAAGTAAGGCCACTCTGCCACTTACAATGCCCTATCGCGTTTTAAGTTGTCTGCAAAGGATTCAGCCCGCCGCCCGAACCATCATGCATCGATGTATACTACGTACATATATGACATCTATGTTCAGCTATTTATTTGTATACGGATGTTTAGGCATGGCGGCAGCCAAGCCTTGCCAAGTTGCCAGATCGCTGGCTCCACCACTTGCTCGAATACACAGCCGCGACGAGGTATCGAAACTGCCAGCCATCGCGCCCGCTGGTCGGCCACCTCCACCTGCTCGGCAAGCCGCTGCACTGCTCGCTGGCCACGCTCGCCTGTGCGCTGCTGGTGTCGTCGCACGGTGCCGCCGAGAAGTGCTTCGACGCGCAGCACGACGCCGTGCTGTCCGGCTGGCCGTGAGTGCTGATCGGCGATCGCTCGGGTACGGACACACGATGCTGGTGTGGGCGTCCCACGGGGACCACTGGCATGCGCTGCGCTGGCTCCTCGCCATCAAGTTCTTCTCGGTATCGTCCTGCGTCGCCGCGCGCGCCGCCGACCATCGTACCGAGGTTGCTGCATGCACTCAGCGGCACCCTCAGCCCACTCCACGGCAGCGCCGGCGGCGGTGCCAAGGTGACGGTGACCCTCCGGCTAGGCGGCAGTGTTGAGCACGGTGGCTGCTGGCGGAGGAGAGAGGAGAAAAAAATAGAGGAGAGGGAAAGAAAGAGAGCTGCCAAGTGGGCCCCACCAACACGTGGCGTCCATGTCAGCAAAACCAACCATCAAAACTGCCGGATGGTCAAATATGAATGGTTTTAATAGTTGGATGACCAAAGATACATGGTTTTGGAGTTCGATGGTCATTCTCATACTTTGCTAAAAGTTTGATGGCTAAAAATACAATTTACTCTTAAAAAAACGCCTCCAATTGCTACAGGCACTTAAGGCATTTGTAATTTGGCAACGTATCAGGTGCAAACTAACCACTCCGTGCAACCATGCAAACTTCTAATCTAAGCCACATGATGTTGATCCAAGGGTAGTAAGCGGATTGGGTAATTTTGTGTTTAACCGTCCGCTCTTAATCACATTTTTGCAAATCCCCCCTCTCACCTCTCTACTGTGTCCCCTTGGATCAACATTGTGTGGCTTAGATTAGAAGTTTGCATGGTTGCACGGAGTGGTTGGTTTGCACTAGATACATTGTCTTCCATTAAAAATAGTTTTGAGGCACTCATAGAAAAGTGCCTTTATGCAACAAGAAATTAAATTATTTTGAGGAAAACACCTCTGACAAAATGTCTTCTATAAATAGACATGCTTTAGTGGGTGTAGAAAATGTACTTTTCGCAGCACTATGCTGATGGCGGTTTCTTTTGGAAAAGAAAAGTGTGTTGTTTTCACCAGATTCGTAAAAAGAAAAGGAGAAAAAAATGGGGTTCGGAAATGGTGGTGTGTGGTTTGTTCCTGGCTCTAATATTTCTGTTTGTTTTCCTATGCTGTGACAGGCGTGTGTGGTGTATATGGGTTCATAGGGGCATTGCACGGAAATAAGATCGGCTATGATCACAAAGAGTGAGGGCTTGTTTTTCTTTGCAACATTCATTGAACTCCGATGTGACTTGCTAACATTGCCAAGTTGGATGGGACTGGAGTGCGGATTGATGGGTGGAGTGCCAAGTCGATCGAGTAATGTGTGTGGTTGCACTGCGATGGTGGCCATTCAAGGTGACGCTGATCTTTCCCGATTTCGGACACGTCCAAAGGGACCTCCCTGCACAGAGCACAGCACATGCCCTGGCGCTGTTGGGTGCCTAGCTAGGCGCGCCTCACCCCACGCGACGTCGACGCGCCCTCGCGCTGCGGTTGGGACCTTACCTTCCTTCTCCCGATCGACGATTGCATTGAAACCCTCACGAGAGCTAGCTGCCGATCGTCGGCGGGTAGCTTTCCAGCTTCTGCCACCCGGCAGCAGCTAGCGCCTGCCGCCGGAAATAAACTGCATCTGGATGGGTTGATTCCAAAATGACATCGCACCTGCCGGCGTGGTGAGTCTTGTGTTGGTCACGAACGGGCATTTTTTACTTGTGGCCACACATCTCTTCTTCCTATTCGTGCTTCACCCTTGTTCTTGACATCATGTCGCGCTGAATGGGACAAAGGAAAACATAATGCATTTCCGTCCAAGGAGGGCCACGACAACTACAAACCTGCCATGCAATTCGTGAACCGTATCGTAGGGCTCACTCTTGTCTTGTATATATAGTCGCTCTCGTGCAAGACGTAGCTAATGGATAAGTGGACACAGTGCGTGTGGACGGATCCTGGTACGTCCCGTTCGCGCACGATCGAGCAGAGCGGGCGCTGTCGTGCTCACGTCGATGGCGTTGCTTGCTTGCTGCTCCCGCCACACGGGGGGACTTGCCTAGCTATATACGGTACTCCTACGTCACAGTAGCAGAGTCGACTGATCCATCGGCATCCGCGCGGTCCTGCAGCACGTACCACCAATAAGTCGCGGCCAGGCTTTTTTCTCCATCCCGGGGCCGGTGGTGGTGGCCCTGCCCGTGGCCGCGCCCCGGCACCTACCTGATGATGCCGTGCCGTCGGTCGGTCCCCGAGGCAGCGAGCCCAACCGATGCGCCGTCGCCGTTCCGGCCGGCCTCGCGCGGTCGCGTCCCGCGCACACGGCGCCTCGCGTCCCACTCATCAGCCCCCGTCACCAACCAAACCACCCTTGACTCCAAGCATCGAGCCATAAACACGCGCGTTAATGTCTCGCCTTTTTCTTCAACCAATGCTCCGTCCGTCGGTGTTCGTGGCTGTCTTTGTGCGACATCTCGTCATCTCCCGACAACGAGGAGATGCTACTACCTACACCTACTACTTTGGGCGAGGATGAGAGATGAGGCCACAGCTCAACTGCCTGCCTATACATGGAGTAGTTACATACGCAGGTACACAGTCACTCTATCACGCCCCTGCATTGCACGCGCTGCGCGGCAGCGAGGAGAGACACAGCCGATCGAGACACACTACTGCTGCCGTGCTGCGCGTTTATATGCTTGCTTTCTTGGGCATCCGCCGGGCGTGAGGAGCACACGATAGAGAGAAGGGGACAAAGGAGATCTATCTGTCTAGTCCAGCATACAGAGCGAGGATGACCAGCGGTGGTGCAGGCGCCGCCGCTGCCACGGGAGGCAGCAAGGCGGCCGCCGTCCCACTTCTACGGCTGCACCACTACCTCGTGATGGCCGGGGTGGCGGCCGCGGTCGTCCTCGCCTGCGTCAGATACGCGCCGGACGCCAGCTTCCTGGCCGTCGCGCCGCCCGTGGAGGCCGCCGCAGCGGTCGCCGCTGTTGCCCGAGCGGAGGCCGACACTGCAGACGATCCTCCTCCGGCGCGCCCGGCGTCGTCGTCGTCGTCGGTGATCATCTTCAACTTCGGGGACTCCAACTCCGACACGGGCGGCATGGCCGCGGTCAACGGGATGAACCTGAACCTGCCCGAGGGACGCACCTTCTTCCGCCGGCCCACCGGGAGGCTCTCCGACGGCCGCCTCGTCATCGACTTCATCTGTGAGTTCTGACGAGTTCGTTCGTCACCCTCACCCTCGGCCTTTCGCCATCGATACGTCATGCGTGCTTTATTTCCCGCCACGCTTGCAATTCAACTTTAAGCAACACAGTAAAATTCTCATCTTTTTTTGTTCTCGCTTCATTCCCCCCCCCCCCCCCCCCACTTTCAATCAGATCGCTAATAAACCGTTCGATCAAGTAGACCGCTAGGTAGCTCCTAGCACTTGTGCACATAAAAAAGAAGGACACCGATATCTTCTAAAATTATCAAATGAAACGCTAAAAAGAAACAAATGACTTTTTGGGATGGAAGTGGAGGAAAAGTTCTAACGTGTCAAGCTTTGCCATAAATGGGATCACGAAAAGAGATTTATGTCGCCCCAAAGGTACATCCCTGCACAGCAGTCAGCACACCTGTGGGCAAATAATTGTTGCAGCGATCAATCACTGACCACAGGGCACAGGCCCAGAGATCCACGTTGCGGTCGACGAAGCGTTGTCGGTGATCTGATGCGTTGTTGTTCTTGACTGCAAATTAGTGTTGCCCTCACATTTAAGTATATCTTAGGCCTTGTTTAGTTGGCTAGAAATACGACTCTGATGAATAGTAATTCTTTCTGCTTATTTAACAAATATCATCAATGAATGGTGTCCAACCTGCGCTTAAAAGATTAGTCTCCTGATATACAACTAAATTGTATAATTAGTTATTTTTTACCTACATTTAATGCTCCATACAAGCGGCTAAAAATTGATGTGACGGAGAGAGAGTCATATTTCTAGCCTTTTTGCATGCAACTAAACAAGGTCTTAGATCTTACCATGTTCTTTTTTTCAGAGGAAGCTTTTTGGAGCTGATATATACTGTACTGTATGTGTGTTTGGGTTTCGCCTCCAGGTGAGAGTCTGCACACGCCTTACCTGAGCCCATACCTCAAGGCGCTGGGCGCGGATTTCAGCAACGGCGTCAACTTCGCCATCGGCGGCTCCACGGCGACGCCGGGTGGTTCTCCCTTCTCGCTGGACGTGCAGCTACATCAGTGGCTCTACTTCAGGGCTAGATCCATGGAAATGATCAACCTAGGTCTGTCAACCATGTGAAGTTGAACAAACCCCGGCCATGATGGCAACCGAATTATATGTCTCAGTTATTAGAACTAGCTAGTAGGAGAAGCTTGTTAATGACTTGCTGTGACACCTGTCAATGTGATTAATGTGATGCAGGGCAGAGGCCACCCATCGATCGCGAAGGATTCAGAAAGGCCATCTACACCATCGACATCGGGCAGAATGACGTGTCTGCTTACATGCACCTGCCCTACGATCAAGTGCTTGCGAAGATCCCCGGTTTTGTTGCTCACATCAAGTACACCATCGAGGTAACTAATATAAATCCCTTCTCTCTCTTTTTTCCCCTTCTGTAATTAGTACTCAGTAATAGAAAAGGTAAGAATTGCTATGGTATGATTCCAGTTTGGACACTTCTTCTGAAGATGAAGGAAGACCTAAACAAAAAGAAAAAAAATCATCATCAATTGGTTGATTACTGGACAATTTTGTCCCGGCATTGGCTAATATAAATACAATTGACACCACACCTCCTTGATTATGACACATGCATTGCATTGCATTACATAGACGCTGTACTTGCACGGGGCCCGCAAGTTCTGGATCCACGGCACCGGGGCGCTGGGCTGCCTGCCGCAGAAACTGGCCATCCCGCGGGACGACGACAAGGACCTGGACGCCCACGGCTGCCTCAACACCTACAACGGCGCCGCCAAGCGCTTCAACGCGCTGCTCAGCGAGGCCTGCTCCCAGCTCCGGCGGCGGATGGTGGACGCCGCGCTCGTCTTCGTCGACATGTACACCATCAAGTACGACCTGGTGGCAAACCACACAATGCACGGTAAAATTATTATTAGCCAATGCAATGCAATTATGCAACCTGAAATAAAGGAATTCAATCGCTTTTTTTCTGAACTTGTTGCATGCAGGGATTCAGAAGCCTCTGATGGCGTGCTGCGGCTACGGCGGGCCGCCGTACAACTACAACCACTTCAAGGCGTGCATGTCGGCGGAGATGCAGCTGTGCGACGTGGGCACGCGCTTCGTCAGCTGGGACGGCGTGCACCTCACCGAGGCCGCCAACGCCATCGTCGCCGCCAAGGTGCTCACCGGCGACTACTCCACGCCAAGGGTCACCATCGCCAGACTCGTCAACTCCACGCTGCCCAACGACGACTACTAGCTGCCGAGAGGATTGATCGATCGATCCATATATCCATAGGATCGTAATCTCTCCACCAAAATGACGCAGCGAGAACTCGTGAAGGTCATCGCTCCCGTCAGCATCGAGTTCGAACGAGCAATTCGATGGTACCGAGTGACAAAATTGATTTCATTATTGACCATAGTCATAGTAGCAAAAAGAAGAAAGGGCTGGATCAACTGAGTGCTTTCGTGGGGATGGGTCTTTGAGGCTTTTACATACATCTATCATGTACGTGACATGCAATGCATATATGTTTGTAACATTTACAATTCGTTAAAAAACAGTTGGAGGTAACTGAAAGAAGGGAATGGAAATTTAGCAGTATGATTAAAAAAATTGATACCCAACCAAGGAGTAATTATGGGTTTTTTTCATTAATCGTTAAGAAGAGAACTAAATTGAAATAGACATCCAAAATTCAAGCCCAGACAGGACATCAAAACCTCCCAGCTATAGCCAGTTGAGCTATGCTCACTTCGAGTTTAGAAATATTTTGTTCGTTTTGTGCGAGTGGGAGTTTAGGTAGGAAGGGAAATGAGAGTTTCGATGCTCAACTTCCATTAATCGATTCCCTAGGGTCCTCACCATCCATCATGACAGTCATATCATTTTTTTACTCAAAACGTCCACGCCAAACAGGTGATATGAATTCCCTCCTCTAACTCCCTCGCTTGTATATATCCTTGTACAAACAAATACTGTAACATTCCCAACTTAACCCATCATTCCGCCAACTCTCACTACAAATTCCCTACTCGTTCCCATGTAGTTGCAAAACAAGCCCAAGAGAAAATCGATCACATTGGAGGCATGATATGTAAGATTGCATGACCTATATGTCTATAAAATGTATAATTCATTTTTAAGGTATCATTTTTGGGACTTTTGAAAAAAGTTGGGTATGTACTGTCACCAATGAACGTCGATTATTTTGACATAAACTTCATATCCCTCAAATGGGCAACTTAGGGGGCGGGGCTCATCGGAGCCACTAGGAGCCTCCCCTCCCTGCCACCCCTGCGGGAGCAATCGCCGCCCTCCAACAACAAGCGACAACCTCCCCCATAAAGGGGTTCCCGTCCGCACGGTCCCTCCCCTTCCATTCCACCACCCCTTCTCTACCCCCGCTACTCAGGCAAAGTGGGCGGCGGGGCGGATCCGAGCCCTCCGGGGCCGATCTTGCAATTCTACCTTCATATTTGTGGTAAGGGACGGTGGCAGCGGCCTTGGCCTCTGATTGGCGCAATGGTGCCTCCACCCTTCTCCCCTATGGCTGACCAGTTAGATGCTAATATTCCACCTACAACCCTAATTATATGGAATCCTGAATTGTCATGGTTGTGCACTTTACTTTATTTATATTAATGGCAGAACACAAGTTGTATCTCAAATTTTCTTATTAATGTTATCTAAGATTTGGTTGTATTACGAGATTTATGCTTGCAGAAATTAATTTGGATAAAAAAAACGTACATTCCTCACCTCCTGCACTTCATTAATGGGTTTAGTCCCAGACCACACACCAAGCTTTAACGGTATCCCCAATAACTAACTATTTGGTTAGCTAGATATGACATGACAAGCAAAAAAAATAGGAGAGGGAATAGTCACTAGTTACAACCAAATAGTTTATTTATTTCATATAGCTTAAGGATATGTGAGAGGAGTATGTGGGTCTATTTGAGTTAAAGTCTTTTTTCTTCTCTCTCACCTCCATATCAGCTGACTACGTAGATAATGCTAGTTATTACCATTGCGGACGCCCTAAGACCATTCTCAATGGGAGGTTTCATGTCCTGGTTTCCAACGCTTTATATTTTGGAAACAATGCAAAAGAGTTTCATTCACATAAAACTCTCATCATCTCTTCATTCATTAACATAGGGTCATATCAGTATATTTAATGCTCATATAAAACTCTAATAAAACTGAAGCTGCCTAAGATAAAGTCATTTCTATAATTTGCTTGAAATGGTGAAAAACCTAGGACCTACCAATGAATGAAAAATCAATTACATCTAAGCGTTTTTGGAGGCGAATATACTTTAAATTTGATAAAAGGTCGTTGGGGGCAGTGATGCTGAAGGCCCCGCCCCTCTACTGGTGATGGCGTCTTCTACCTCCATGTCCATACCACCAGCGGGGTATGCCTGCTACCTGAGCAGGCACGTAGACATCAGCGATCCTTTGGACATCTTCGTCTAATTAAAGGTTAGTGCTAAATAAGTGCGATTAATTAAGGGCTAAGTATGGACTGTATGTTCTTGTGATTAGGCTAACTAAGATCCTGATTACGATTGCCGCTGTCCGTGGCACGTGACGTGCTGGCCTGCCCTGCCCTGCCCTGCCCAAGGAAGCAACAAACAAATCTCTAATTTGTCGGTTGCACTGTTTTCTCCCCATATGTACTCTTGTATAGGTAGTACTTCGAGGGCACCAGATCCTGCCTCTTGTGGCATGCATATGCATGCATCTTGATCTTGTGCAGGACATTGTAAATTTGTATGTACTGATCACGATTGGAAAAAAGAAGGAAAATGCTACATATTTCTCCTTGTAATAAGCTTGCATTTGTATTACGTGGAGTAAGGCAGCTGCATCCTCCGTCGCCGCCCACGGGACGGCAACGAAAACGACGACGGCACTCACGCTGGCATGGCTGCAGTGCGCGTTACTCCCGCCGCAGCCGTGTCGTAAATGGGATGGATGGGTAGCTCCATCCGTCCCCTCCCCACCACTGCACCTGCACGCAGCATATATGGCACTCCATGATCCCGATCCCAGGCACAGAATCCAGTACACGACACAGACAAGGGAGTGACCACATCCATCTCTTATCCCGAGCAGCACGTCACGTGCCACGGTCACACGGGTCAAGCCGCGGTCGCCAATGTCGGCGGCGGGCGGCAGCCGCGCCTTCTCGGCAGCACCGCTGCTGCTGGCGCTGGCCGCCGCAGTGTCGGCGCTCGCGCTGCCCGCAGCTGCGGCTGCGGTGGCGGCGAGCGGCGGGTTCAGCTGCCGTCTGGCTCCCGGCCGGTGCTCTTCAACTTCGGCGACTCCAACTCCGACACGGGCGGCATGGCGGCGGCCAAGGGGTGGCACCTCACGCGCCCGGAGGGCCGCGCCTTCTTCCCGCGCCCCACCGGCCGGTTCTGCGACGGCCGCCTCACCGTCGACTTCCTCTGTGAGTCCACTCCGCCGCCACCCCATTCCTATCCCCAAACGAGCACACTCTGCATAGGATTCTCTTCTGCTCTGTTGAATCCAGTCTTTACCTTCAATTGATCCGTATCTACTAGAAATTTTGTGCTTGGTAAATGGTAAAACAACAAGTATATACTAATTTACTAAGAAATAAATACTACTGTAGCAAGTAACATTCTAGTGCGTGTGCCCTCTGGAGCTTCAGTCACTGATGACGGATGAACACCATATCTGTCCTGGCCATGACATTGACATTTATCAGCAGCCAGGGAGTGTCGTTGTCCTTGCAAACTGCAGATGTGGTGGGGATGCTCTGCTGAGACCACATGCCCCTATCTTGTGTAAACACTCCACAGTATCAGGTGTAAATTGTCATGTATATGATGTGCTCAAGCTAATCATGTGTACTGCCACTACCAACCAGAGTACACTCGCTCAGCTAAGCAACACTGGTAATTAAGATCATCTAGCACTAGCACGTGAAGCACTCTACTCGTATTACTAGCTTGGTTGGTCCCTGTCCTAGTGTCCCTGTCCCTGCCTAATTTCATTGATCCTCCTGTCCTTGTGATCATTCATGGTCGCAGCAGACTCTGCCCCAGCTCCCCTGTTTCCTTGACACTGGATAGAGATTAGAGAGAGAGAGAGAGAGAATCTGTCTCTGACCAGCTCCCTCTATCTTCTGCGTTTTAGTATATACTACAGTGCTGGTTGTTTTGCTCAGGTGGTCCGCCGGTGCGTGCGTGATGAGCATTCAACACTCATGTGCTTTCCTTTTGAATGGGGCAGCCAGCATCCATGGACCGGCGGCATTCATTCATTCACGCCTTTAGTGCGGCTTACACATGATCCTTCGCTGCTCTCGCTGTAACACCCTTTGACCTTGAGATTAGCTTTTCTTTTCTCTTTTTTAAAGAGTATAGAAAGTGATCATTAATAATATCAGTATCTCGATAAATATATAGCCTGCTACGGTCATAATTGTTATGATAAAAAGTTTCACCTTTGCTGTGGAGGGCTTAAGCATGCACATCTCAAGGAAGGTGATATGAAATATACTACCTGCTTAAATCCATTTTTCTCAAGGAAGGTAGTTTCCTCTAAGCGAATCGGAGTGATACTTCTGGTATTCATGGATCGTCAAGCCTTTCCAAATGTGAATTGAGACAGATCCACCTTGTATTCTGCACAAGTTGTTCTTTTATACTGATTTGAGGTCATCAGAGACTTCAGTAATCCCAAATAGCTTATTTATTTTGTGTAGCTCTGTTCCTCACCTTGATTTGATGATGTGTCTCTTTCTTCTTCCATGTACGTGTCAATCACTAATTGATGCTAGAAATGGTTGTTCTCTTTGCTAAACTTTAGTTGGGCCCAAATTGCATCCAGGTGAGAGCTTGAACATCAGCTATTTGAGCCCATTTCTGAAGGCACTGGGTTCCAATTACAGCAATGGTGCAAATTTTGCCATTGCTGGTGCAGCAACACTACCCCGAGATGTTCCATTTGCGTTGCACATACAAGTCCAGGAGTTCTTGTACTTCAGAGATAGATCCTTGGAACTCATCGATCAAGGTTTGCTGGCCATGCCCTTCTTCCGTAAATCAATCAGTAGAATTCCTCAACAAATAAAATCAATCAGTACAAATGAACCGAAGATGAGAACCATTCATATGTACATTGAGTAAGAGCTCTACCTGAAGAGTTGACTGTAAATTTACTGCCTTCCATATTTGCTAAATGCAGGCCTGAGTGGTCCAATCGATGCACAAGGATTCCAAAATGCTCTATATATGATAGACATAGGGCAGAATGATGTAAACGCTCTTCTGTCCAACTTACCCTATGATCAAGTTATTGCTAAGTTTCCTCCAATTCTTGCTGAGATTAAGGATGCTGTCCAGGTAAAGCTTCTATTCTTTTAAAAAATTCTTATTTATACGATTTGACAATTTACTTTGTTTTTTCATACCACGAGCTGCAACCTTCATTGCACATGTTACATGCATAAAAGAGATGATTTTATTAGTAATTTCTGGTACCTGCTTAACTTAGGAAAAGGTTGCACCCCACTAATCCAGTAATCCTTGTATTCTCTTTTCTTTGGTCAAATCCCAGACTCTATATAGCAATGGCAGTAAAAACTTTTGGATACATGGGACGGGGGCTCTCGGTTGCCTGCCACAGAAGCTTGCCATACCAAGGAAAAACGACAGTGATCTTGATCAATATGGCTGTCTCAAGACCTATAACAGAGCTGCAGTTGCGTTCAACACAGCTCTGGGCAGCCTTTGCGATGAGCTGAGCATACAGATGAAAGACGCGACGATTGTATACACGGATCTGTTCCCCATCAAATATGATCTTATTGCCAACCACACTAAATATGGTGAGCAAAACAGAGCACACTAGTTCCCCGACCATGTCGTATATAAGCCACACACAATCGACCACCTGGAAAGCCGTGGTCACTCGTTTAACATTTCTTCTCTTCAGGCTTTGACAAACCGCTGATGACATGCTGTGGGTATGGAGGACCTCCCTACAACTACGATTTCAACAAGGGTTGCCAGACTAAGGATGTGACGGCCTGCGATGACGGCTCAAAGTTCGTCAGCTGGGATGGCGTGCACCTTACAGAGGCGGCCAATGCGGTGGTTGCCAAAGCGATACTGAGCTCAAAATACTCCAAGCCCAGTCTCAAGTTTGATCAGTTCTGCAGAGTCTGATACTTGTTCATACCTGATACCTGTGCCTTTTAGTTTAGGCAAATTTACTGAACAGAACTTGGCACAAAGTCTAAAGAATGGGTGGATCCGCTTCTGAGAAATGATTACCTTATTTACCAGTCAGGAAATGTGACCGACAATGCAATATTATCTGGTTTCCCCAGCGCCGCATGCCAATTGCCACCTGAAAAGGAGTCAACTGTTTGACCCATCATTGATCTATCAGCCATAACCAGTAAAAAACTTCAATTATTAACGGCTACATGTCCCTTCAAACTACCTGTCCTATCCGATATCTTTTATCAATGATTGAAATGCACCGATTTTTTAAACTACCATATTGATTATGTAGGTAAGATGTGATGTCTCTTGGTCTCTGTTTGAAGATACGGAAGGAATAAAAAGATCAAAGTTATATAGAACTAATATTTAACAAAAATATTGTAGAACTCAAAGAGGCTACACCTATAATTTTCATGTAACAAAACACAAGAAAACTAAAGAGAATGTGAATAGGACAGCATGAGTAACAGGCATGAGATTTGCTACTCATTATGTAAATAGTCGTTCTACGCTTTATTTGGAAAGCCTGAAGGCATCGACATGTTGGCTAGATACTTGAGGCAATAGTGGCTCTAGTAAATATAAACTACATTATGACTGTAATCCAGTTATCCTAGAATAGAAAAATTACTAATTCCACAAGAAAAGATTTGGACAATGATTTTATCGAGAATGGAGTTAGCTACTCAATAGGAAACCGAAGGCTAGCATTGTTAGATCTTGATAGAAGATGCACAACCATGAGATAGTAGGGGTAAAAAATGGAAGGAAAAGAAGTGAGACAGAGAGACAGAGAGATGACAATAGTAAGACCTAACAAATTGGAGTCAAATTGAAAAGGAACAATTTATAATAAAATAGATAAAAATTATCTGCAACGCAGGCACTCACAACGCATGTCAATTTACACTTCCTGTGGTGACCAGACGGTGAGCATCGAACGCGTCCGCTACTATATTTTCAGCACCTTAGGCTTTTGTATTTTGGGCATATCAGGTATTTCACATTTTTCTCAAATACGGATATGAAAATAGATAGAGAAGAATCATAGACGACTAATAAGAATACATATCCTTTTAGCATTGAAATTAAATTGGATATGAATACAGATATTCGTATTATCGATAAAATGGATACAAATATCAGATTTTTTTTTTCAGATGTTTGGAGATCCGGATCAATCCTCTCTTCGTGAATGTGTCTATGGCACATGTTTCATTAAGATGAAGGAGAATGGTTTTACAAGAAGGATCGGTAATCAACAATTACCGAATCCTTCTCCCAGTGCTACTAACCATTAGGACTGAACAGTTTTTCCAACGTAACACCTGTGCCTCCTCAATGATCGTGTGTAACATCTGTGCGTGCGTGGATCTTTGCTGTCACAGACACACATCTCAAACCGTATCGTTTTCGTGGTTGACACGTATACTTCCATGAGATTAGAAAAAGTAAAAAGTCAGAATCTCATGCACGTAAATACAGAAAACAACCATATATATAAGAGGAAGGAATAATTCGTTGCCGACTGGCTAAGGATGTTCTTGAGGGGCCTGACAACAGCCGGCGACGATGGCAGGCATGTAAAAGCCAACGATGATCCCACTATGAACAAAGCAGAGGATGGCTCCGATGCCCATGGCATGGCCGTGCACGAACCCGCACCACCTGGTCCCGGCGACAAGCAGCACACCGCCGACGAGAAACACGGCCCTACGAGGTACGAGCACACATGCATCATCAGTCCTAATCATCATTTTATAAATATAGTGTGCACACATAGGAGTACTATACAAGATGAGCATACCATGAGATCCATGTAATCGTCAATTTCATCCTTTTACTCATGGATGCCCGGATGTCCTTCAGGGTTGGCCGGCATCTGTAGCTGTAGCAGCAGCAGGCGCACTTGCAGTCGCAGTTGCAGTCGCAGCAGCCAGATATGTTGGCGGATAAATGGGCAGCTACAAAGAACACCGACGCGGCAACGCCCATCCTGTACCCTAGTACTACATCGCATTTGACCTGCCAACAACGCCGAATGCCAAAACCGTCAGGGGTGAAAATCGACTATATCAGCTCAAACTCTTTTACTACTCTGCACACTGCAGTCTGCACATGAACATCTTTTATAACTGCATTACAATCGCACCTTGTTTCGCGCATCCTGAGCCAGAATTGCTAGTATTCCGGCAGCCATATCCAGGGCTATAACCACAGCGCAGACAATAACGGCATCAGCCACTTTCGCCATGCCGTGTAGGATCGTCTATTCTCGTGTTCTTGTATGACGAGAGGAGTTGTGACTCTGGGAGGGGCGATGCATACAGGAAACGAAGGGCTGCGGTGGCTTTTGTATGTATACATGACTGCCGAGTCACAGAATACAGCGTGCAACAGGAGAATGTGTTGTCGTCCAGCTGAGGTATGCAGTTTTGTTAATAGAGAAATTAAACTGTCTAAGGAAGCAAAGTGTCTTGTGCCTTCCTTCGATTCTTGTTCATGTATTTTCTTCCATAAAAAAATCACAGCACGTGTTCAGGATAGCTTTCCCCGAGGCTTCAGGCTTCACAAAGCCACCGGCACCGCAAATGTAACAGGAGGCACACTTATCCTTTTCATTAATTAAGATTAGAAGCATTTTGAAGATAATGAAACAAAACTTCATCCTCTGCCATTCGGGAAAGATACACGCTAGCGAGAGGAACCTTAGCCCCTGTGTCGCTCCTCTTGGGGCGGCACGGGCGGAATCGCCACCGTCCCAGAAACCACCTCATTGCACCCCCAGCCTTGCCATCGCTAGAGCATGCGGCCACAACAAGAAGCCCACGCCAGCATGAGGATGGTGATGGTTAGTCTCGTTTTCCCCGCATGGCACCGCAGTCCAGCGATGGACATAACACCAACGACCCCTACAGTGGGAACCTGGCCACGACATGGGGAGCTACTGGCAACGCAAGGCCTAGATTGTCACCGTTCACCTGTGTTCTCTAGGAGCTCATGGTGCGGGGCGCCAAAGAGCCTCCGTTGACTCATCGGTGAATCTTCGGGATCCTAATATGGCAATCTCATGACCACATCCGGGTTGCCTATGGCCAGATTGGTGAACCTGGGCTGCACGATGGTGTGGCACGCCTTGACGGTCGGCGGCGGCTTTTCTTACGGCGGCTCAAAGTTGATTTGGTGCACCATTCACCGGATTTGGAGGGATCCAAGGGTGGGTCTCTTTGAGGCTGGGAACGGAGCGGATGTAGTAGGTGTGTGTTGGCTATATGGTTGGCTCTGTGTTGGCGGCTGGCCTACATATGGTGGCGGCCTCTTTGTAATGGTTTGCCTCTATGGATCCTTCGACTCATATTTGTTCCTGATGTGGATGGATCTGTGTTGTCTATGGCATTGTTTGTGTGTAGGATTATGCGCGGTGGCGGCCGTCGTCGATGTGTAGTCATCAATACTGGATCTTGTAGGGCATTGGTGTGCTGTCGTTGGAAGTGGGTTGGATGCTAGGCGAAAACCTTTATCTTGGTATTGGGATTCCAATTGGAGGCGCCAGTCGATGCACGTGCTAGTTCTAATACTAATGTTTAAGCTTGTAATACTAATGTTTTATGCAGTGCTAGTTGTTTATTTTTTTAAAAAAAATCAGACTGGGATTGATAAATAAAACGCCCGTGCACACTAAAATAAAAGGAAAGGAAAGAGGGTAGAGGATATAGAAGCAGTGGCCAACTGCCAAACCCAACGTTGGATAGACTGAGATGAGAAAGCAGGTGGTTGGAGCCTGGACTGGTGTGACCGTTCCGTTCGTGTGATGGCCTGATCGGTGAAGCCGCCGCGCCATTTCGTGCAGAGCGGAGTGGTGTCGATCGGCATCTCACAGAAGCCTTTAGTCCGTGGCCCGTGTGGGCGCTGGGCGGCGGCAAGGTCTGCATGCGCCCACCCCATCGCTATCTCGGCGCACTAGCTAGGCCTGCTGATTCCTGCCTGATCCACTGGGATATATCCATCCATCCAGACGCGCGCAATGGACAAGTAGCCAAGAAGGTGACGCCCAAAGCGGAAACGGCTGCCGGCGATGGATCTAGGCCACCAGGCCCAGGCAAGCACTTCGATCTTCTAGCTTCCCGGCCGTTGTTGGCCGCTTGCGTCACGGTTGCATCGCCATCCGCACGTCTCCATGTACATGTCGTCGGTCCATGCAAGCCTGTGACGACGCATGCATATGATTTGCTCCCATGTCTTCGGCCGGAGCTAATTTAAACCCATCACGGGCCACATTCCACCTCAAGGCAACGCCTACAAATGAACAACCAATCATGTACGAGCACAAGTCTGTTGGATATTTAGTCATTTTACACCATGCTTTAATCCATAAATACGATAAGCAAAATACTAACGCAAGTATAATGCAAGTGGCAGCTTCATATTCGCTACTGTTACACATTCCAGCAAAGCACTTCATGCTAAATGTTATAACTACGGCAGCAGCAACATAAAGCATACAGAGAGGAATAAGTTCATACCCCATCGTGGCACTTCCGGTACCCGCGGATAGTGAACCACTACCGTCGCCGCTCATGTTGACGTCGGTGTCCGTGATGGTGTTGTCGATGATGACGTCGTTGTCAGCAGCAGCAGGAGTCCGCCTAGTGCTCACAGGCATAGCCCGCGAGCGTGGAACAGCAGCAGCAGTCGCGCCTGTACGGCGCTCCCAAAAACTTGATTTCCCGCCTACCCGAGCAGGTACGCTTGACGGGAGAAGTTCCAGAGGCCTGCTACCAGAGACCTTTGTGCGCGCAGAGGCTCTGGTCGGA
The DNA here is from genome assembly GCA_018135685.1 of Themeda triandra. Lineage (NCBI taxonomy): Eukaryota > Viridiplantae > Streptophyta > Magnoliopsida > Poales > Poaceae > Themeda > Themeda triandra. The sequence continues at coordinate 458,245 of JAENPR010000350.1, read as the reverse complement.
GATGCAGCAGAGCAACTCGAGCTCAGGAAGAAGGTGGCGGCTGGAGAGGGAGAAGCACGGGAATGGGATGAAACCCTAGTGTGCGGACAGGGGCCTTTATATAGGCGCGCCCCTGCCAGCTTCCCGTTATGTCCTGTCTAGGAGGATGAACCTGGACAGGGTGGTTGGGAGTTGGGAGTTGGGAGTTGGCTGGCGGCGGCTAGGGTTTCCCGTTAGCCTGGCTCCCTGTTGGCGGCTAGGGTTGGCCTTGGGCCGGGGCCCAGTGACAAAAACTTAGCCACGCCCACGCCCACGCCCACGCCCACGCCCACGGCCCGGCCCGGCATCGCATCGCGACGCGCGCCGGGCGGGCGGGGCGGGCGGCGCGCGTGTGGCTCCTGTTTCTCCTTCTCAACTTGTCTATGAGAGCATCCGAATACTCACTATTTAAGTTGATTACCCTCTTAGTGATTAATCCATTTGGTACTAATCACTTTAGCACCTAACACTAATTGTGGGCCTTTGAGGTTTATTGAATTATTAGATGGGCTTGGCCCAATAATTCTAACAATCCCCACCAAACATCAGAGGTACACAGTTAATGCCTTCGGGTTTGAACTCGTTTGATATACCAGTGTTTCGATGGAGACTGTTAAGTTGAACTTCCATCTAGAATAGGGGCTTACACTCATTCACAACTGATCAATGGACTATGTCTTAAATTGACAGTTTTGTGCGAAGTGAGATTCACCCAAATTCTTAACTGATACCAGGCTGCCTAGAGCATCCCCTCGGGTGGAGCATATAAGTCAAACTCCGTGCCTTCTAGGATGTCCTGTAGGCCGACATCCTTGCTTTTATAAGCCACTCGGATCACATTAAGGCTTATGCCATCCCGCTTACAAACTTGGAAAAGAAGTGCATTTCTAAAAGATAGGGACCTTTGTCAAGGGTCTTTTCCCTCAGCCTACTCATAGCTTGTTTCACCACTCTAATTCACGGGATCTCCGATCACATAGAGCAGGTTACCACTATAGCAAACTTTAAGTGGGTCTCAGTCCCATCTCGACCGATGCACTGTCTATCATGTTACGTGACAGCCCCTTGGTGAACTGATCTGCCAGATTCTTAGACGTGTGGACGTAGTCCAACGATATTACTCCGGAGTTTCTCAATTTTCTGACAGACTTTAAGCACCGCTTTACATGCCTTGTGGTCTTCAGGTTATCCTTAGAACTGTTTAAGATCACATCAGCCACTCCCAAATCTTTCACATTGAGGTTCATGCCAAATATTAGGATATCATCCACATATAGGCACAGGATTACTCCTTCTCCCCCACCGAAGCGGTAGTAGACACATTTATCAGCCTCATTGGCAACAAAGCCTGCTGATGTCATGGTCTTATCGAATTTTTCGTGCCATTGCTTAGGAGCTTGTTTTAGGCCATACAAAGATTTTAATAATTTACACACCTTGCCTTTCTGACCTTCTACTACGAAACCGTCAGGCTGATCCATGTAGATCTCCTCATCTAACTCTCCATTTAGGAAAGCCATCTTCACGTCCATATGATGAACGAGAAGACCATGAGACGCGGCCAGGGCAAGTAGTACTCTGATTGTAGTCAATCGAGCCACTGGTGAGTATGTATCAGAGAAGTCCTCGCCTTCATTTTGGGTATAACCCTTGGCCACAAGCCTAGCCTTGTATTTTTCAATTGTACCATCAGGCCTAAGCTTTTTCCTGAACACCCATTTACATCCTACAGGTTTGCACCCGTACAGACGATCAACCACTTCCCAAGTTCCGTTTGACATAATTGAATCCATCTCACTCCGTATTGCTTCCTTCCAATAGTCAGCGTCAGGAGAGGAAAATGCCTCTTTAATGGTCGTTGGGGTGCCATCCACGAGGTATATGGTAAAGTCATCACCAAAGGATTTTGCAATCCTAGGTCTCTTACTCTTTCGAGTGACTCCATCATTTTTCTCCTCAGGATTTTCAGTAGTGGGTTGTTCAGTGCACTCCACTGGCACAAAAGTATCGGGAGCATTAGGAGGTCCCTCACTAGATGTGCTCGGTACATTCCCTCTCATAGGGAATTCATTCTCGAAGAATGTTGCATCTCTCGGACTCAAATATTCCGCCGACCCTCATGTCGGGGACTCCATTCCACAACTAAAAATCTATAGCCTACGCCGTTTATTGCGTATCCGAGAAAGACACACCCATAGGTCTTCGGCCCAAACTTGCGCTTCTTGTTGATTGGCACGTTCACTTTGGCCAAGCAACCCCAAGTGCGCAAGTATGAGAGAGTTAATGTTTTCTTTTCCCATTCCTCGAATGGTGTTTTCTCTTTATTCTTTGTAGGGACTCGATTCAGAACATGACTCGCAGTCAATATAGCCTCACCCCACCATTCCTTGGAAAGTCCCGCAGTGTCTAACATGGCGTTAACCAAATCGCTTAGAGTGCGGTTCTTCCTTTCGGCAATCCCATTGGATTGGGGGAGAAAGGAGGTGTCCTCTCATGAATAATTCCATGTTCCTCGCAGAATAGATCGAATTCTTTTGAAAAGTATTCACCCCGCGATCGGACCGCAACCGTTTGATTTTCTTCTCAAGTTGATTTTCAACTTCGGCTTTATAGATTTTAAAGTAGTGTAATGCTTCATCTTTAGTTTGTAGCAAGTACACGTAGCAAAATCTAGTACTATCATCGATGAGTGTCATGAAATATCTCTTGCCGCCTTTGGTCAACACGCCATTCATCTCGCACAAATCAGAATGAATGAGGTCTAGTGGTGCCGTATTCCTCGCCTCTTTCACAGCTTTGTGAGGCTTGCGAGGTTGTTTTGCTTGCACACAAGCATGGCACTTAGAACCTTGGACCGAATCGAATTTAGGGATTAAACTCATTTTAGCTAAGGGCGTCATACATCCAACATTAATATGGCAAAGTCGAGAATGCCAAATAGTACAATCATCATCATGTCTCACATGGTTCACGACATTATTATTACAAGAATCCATCAAAGAAAAGCGGAACAAGCCTCCGCTCTCATAGCCCTTACCAACAAATGTTCCATATCTCGATACGACACACTTATTGGACTCAAAAGCAAGCTTCAAACCATCCCTACACAATAGGGACCCGCTGATGAGATTCTTCTTTATGGAGGGGACATGCCGCACGTTCTTCGCCGCACGGTCTTTCCCGAAGTAAACTTCGATTGACCATGCCAACACCATGAACAGCCGCATGCGAGCCGTTTCCCATCGGGAGGGAGGAACCTCGTCCTTCCCGGTACAAAGAAAACAAAGAGCGGTCAAAGACATACATGAATATTAGCCCCGTGTCAACCCACCAATCAGAGAGAGACAAACCGAAAGAACTTGTTGGTAAATAATTACCATACCCAGATCCTCCAGCTTCACTAACAACCATGTTGACTGTCTTCTTCTGCTGTGGCTGCTTGTCCTTGCGGTCTGGGCACTCCTTTGCCCAATGAGCATTGCTCCCGCACACATAGCAACAGCCACTCTTCTCGCTCTTTTCCTTATTGGCCTTCTTCTTGAAAGCCTGAGTTTGAGGCTTGAAAGCATTCTTGTTTTGCTTTTGTTTCCTCTTGCGGGAGGTCTGAGGGTCCCTCTTTTGCACCAAATTGGCGCTAGAGCCTCCCTCGACGTGCACTTTCTTGCCACGTGTGTCTTTTGCCCTCGCATTCTCCTCAACACTTAGAGAAGCAACAAGATCGCCACACCGAACTCTTGCCTCCCGTGCTTTAGAGAAGTGGCAAAGTCCCTCCAAGTAGGTGGCAAGGCTTAGCGATAATACACGCCGACCACAAACTTGTCAGCAAAGACACACTTATTGATCTCAAGCTCCTTGGCCAAGCATCTCGTATCTCATGAGCTTGTTCTACCACGAACGGTCATCGACCATCTTGTAGTCATAGAACCGCTCCATGATGTACACCACTACCGCCGTCAGGAACCCCGAACTTGGCCTCGGTGTATCCCACATATCCTTGCCCGTAGGCATGTCCATGTACAAGGGCACCATACCCTCATCTATGACGCTAATGAGCGACGCCTGAGCAAAGTTATCCGCCTCACGAACTTGCTCTCTTCCTCGGGAGAAAGAGGCGGTTCCGTGCGCCTTCCCCGACGTGGTCGCAGCGCATAGCAGAAAGCCACAACATGCGGCGGATCGCCAAATCTTATAGTTGGATCCACCATCCTTCAAAGGTGGTGGCCTCATGGATGCAAAGAAAGCTAGCGGATGAAAATGACCTATCAAGTTTTTGGATTGTTGGATATTTAGTCATTTTACACCATGCTTTAATCCATAAATACGATAAGCAAAATACTAACGCAAGTATAATGCAAGTGACAGCTTCATATTCGCTACTGTTACACATTCTAGCAAAGCACTTCATGCTAAATGTTATAACTACGGCAGCAGCAACATAAAGCATACAGAGAGGAATAAGTTCATACCCCATCGTGGCACTTCCGGTAGCCGCGGATAGTGAACCACTACCGTCACCGCTCATGTTGACGTCGGTGTCCCCAAAAACTTGATTTCCCGCCTACCCGAGCAGGTACGCTTGACGGGAGAAGTTCTGGAGGCCTGCTACCAGAGACCTTTGTGCGCGCAGAGGCTCTGGTCGGAGATGCAGCAGAGCAACTCGAGCACAGGAAGAAGGTGGCGGCTGGAGAGGGAGAAGCACGGGAATGGGATGAAACCCTAGTGTGCGGACAGGGGCCTTTATATAGGCGCGCCCCTGCCAACTTCCCGTTATGTCCTGTCCGGGCGGCGGCTAGGGTTTCCCGTTAGCCTGGCTCCCTGTTGGCGGCTAGGATTGGCCTTGGGCCGAGGCCCAGTGACAAAAACTTAGCCAAGCCCGCCAGGCCACGGCCGCATCGCGACGCGCGCGCGGGCGGCGCGGCTCGGCGGCGGCGGCGCGCACGTGTGGCTCCCAGGTTCTCCTTCTCAACTTGTCTATGAGAGCATCCCAATACTCACTGTTTAAGTTGATTACCCTCTTAGTGATTAATCCATTTGGTACTAATTACTTTAGCACCTAACACTAATTATGGGCCTTTGAGGTTTATTGAATTATTAGATGGGCTTGGCCCAATAATTCTAACAAAGTCTACCATTTCACTCAGTATTTTTTTTTAGAAGAACCATTTCACTCAGTATAATCAGCACATGCAACACCACTCGTATGAGTGTATTGTGTCATTTTCAACTAATCAACACGTACGATTTATCACCTTTGCAATGTAAATTTCATTAGTACCTAGATAGCTAGCTAGTTGTGCACCGTACTAATATAAAGCATCCCATACTACGGTCCGCGGCACTCGTGAACCACTAGATCCTATAAGGTTTTATCCGTTGATTGATGATGATGCGCCCACAAAAGCAATATAGTCTACACTGTATACCGCCCCCTTAGATATACCTGCTGGCTGCTGTCAGTGCTATACATGACCAAACGGGCCGCCCAGGCACGGCACGGCACTAGCTTGCCATGGCATAGACACTTCGTGACACGGCATTAACAACACTGTCGTATCGTGTCACCGCGAGGAGATGTTGCGCAACAGAGCGAGGTGTCGAGGAGATGCCGCGGGGGACAAGGAGGTGGAAGTGGCGGCCTACAGATTGGTGTCCGAGCGACGACCTAGCTAGGGATTGAAGACCAAGTGAAATTAAAAGGTTTCTTTTATGTCTAGGGTAGCATCGTGCCCACACCGGCAAAGCGAGTTGGAACTATGCGGTCCAGGCACGACACTACATCGTGCCCGGACCGCGCTAGTGTTATGTTTTTCAGGCTGCCTATAGTTCCCGTGCCAAATGGCCGAGTTTAGTCAGCACCATCCTCCTTTTTGGCTCCTATAGCTCCTACTCACTAGGTAGTACCATGCATCGTGATGGAGCACTACATGCATGTTGCATGGATTTTAGAATCAGAACAAACGGCTCGTGATCCGTGAATCCCAGTTCACTGCATTCATGTCGTATTGTCATGACATATATACTGTTGACAACCAAAAATGTCCATGGTAAAAAGACCACTTTTGTGAATTGTCAAAGGTGAAAAAGGACTTCACCATTGTGTTCCTCTCGTCGAGACGATTGAAAAGCATATATGGATCATCCAATTTGGGGCCCGGATATGAGAGTTATGCTCCCGGGAAGACTGCGTGAAGTACTGTTGGTACTACCGGCCCGTGGGGTCGGTACTACCGGCGATTGGCGGAGGTTGACGCAGTTTGGCAAAAAATGAACTACCGGTACTACCGGGATTACGTCGGTACTACCGGAGGCCGCACTACCGACGAACCCGTTTACTACCGGAGTGCCTCGTTCCGAATCTAGCTTTCGGAATACCGAACCGATTCGTTCCTAAAATCGGTTTGGGGTCGGGTTTTGGACGTGGGAAACTTGGAGATTATGCCTTGGAGATGTTTCCTACGGGATAAGACCACCCCCTCTATAAATATAAGAGGATCATGGCCGATTGATCCCATCCAACCAATCGAACACCAAACACAACAAAACCAATCTATCTTCTACCTTTGCTCTATCCTCCAAATTCCGTGCCGTCCCATGGCTTGATCCAGCGATCAAGGATGGCGTCCTAGGCTCGTCCACCAACCTAGGGCAACCGACGACCTCCTTGCCCTGACGAGATCCCTCGCAGGCTAGGGCTTCGACGGCTCCTTTGCTAGTTTGCTCGGAAACTAGCCGGCTCTTCGTTCCCGTAAGCACGTTGATTACCCTTTGCCGGTTTGCTCGTAAACCTCGCCGCTCTTCACCGCGTAAGGTGTCGGTTATCTCCTGCCGTCGACGAGCTCCACATCAGCCTATCGGTCTCTAGATCGGTTTGCCGGTCACGCTACGTCGTCGCTGCGTTGCAGGTCGCCTAGGGCTACCTCGAGGACGTCTAAAGCCCACGTGTGGTGTGTTGACCTATTTTAGCGTCAACATACTTTTTGGCGACCCCGCTGGGGACGATTGCTTCGGCTCTATTTTGCAGCCGTATCTATCTGCCCTAGCCATATCCTTAATTGGTCTAATATTATTTCTCCAATAATCACCGTTGTATCTGGTGCAGCAGTCGGTGACAAGGAATCGGCCTTAGGGGCCGATTGTGTCGATCGTGATCTCCGATCTGGTGAAAACAGACTCCTTTCCAACCACGTTGCAACTTGTGGTTGGTAGTCTAATAAGGAATCAGGCAGATTGTGCTTGCCGAACGTGCCAGTTGCCACACGATTTGTGGTTCTAAGTTGCAAAATCCGTTTTGAACTTTCAGGAGCCATCACGTGGAGGATAGCTACATTGCCTTTTGCATCTACGGGAGCAAAAAAAAAGAGAAAATAAATCAGCTATATTCTATTGCTACTTCCAGAGATAAAGTGCAAGCACATACATAGAGACATATTACATGGAGGCGTATCAAGATACTGCATCGCAATATTATTACGCCGCACCCGAGGTACAACTTGCAGATACATGTGACGATTTTTATAATTATTTTGCAAGTGATGTAAATTGCCATGTTGGTATTGCTAGCGATGATACTAGATATTTTGCATCGGCTAATTCTTCTAGTTATGAGTATCATGATCAAGAGCCGATGCTTGCTGAAAATTCATTATGTTCTGATTCGTCTAGCAATATACAACATGTAAATCTTTTTTCATCGGCTATAAGTTCAGAATATGTGGTTCCACTATTAGACAAGCTGATGGATGAGAGAATTGGCTTTGATGCTGCTAGTTATTTAGCCAATTACTCTCAAAATCCAGCACCATGTACTAAAGCTCCTATTCATAATTCGGCTTCATATAACTCTAGCCGAATCAATGAAAATTCAGCAAGGTGCGTTAAGAGTAGTTCTTATAATTCGGCTTCACATGTTACTACTAACTCAAGCCGAATTAGTAAGAATTCAGCAAAGTGTGAGAAAGCCATTACTTGTGATTCGGCTTCATATGCTACTTGTAGCTCTAGCCGAATTGAAGAAGATTTACTCCACACTAGAAATCCATGTGGCTCCTCTAAATGGCAGGTACCTACTTATCACAGGCCATATATGTTAGCTGTAGATTATGCCAAATCTCCTAGTCGATGGCGGGTACCTAAGTTTGAAAAATTTAGTGGTGAAGATGATAAAGCCCCTATGGTACATATTTCTACATATCTCTTGCAGTTGGCTCTTGCGCGTGCCGGTGATGAAGATTATATGAGAATACGAAATTTTCCTTTATCCCTTACTGGCATTGCTTTTACATGGTTTACATCTTTACCCAAACTTGTCGTTTGGTCATGGTCAAGATTAGTGGAGCTATTCTATGAACATTTTAGAATATTTAAAAGCAAAACGCCGATTACAATTGCGTCATCGGCCGAAGTGGATTGCTAGGGGGCACTCAAAAAGCGAATCTTGCTACGAAAAACATGAAAAGCGTCGAAACCAGCTAGACTTGACTTTTCGGGAGCTAAAGGGGTCGTATATTTATCTAGCGATTATCGCATCATTGATGAAGAACAAACCCCTACAAGAAAGAAAGAAAGGCTGCCTGTTTGCTCAAAGTCGGCTAAGATGACTACTCAGCCGACTAGACCGATTGCCTCCGCAGCCTCTGAGTCAGCCAAGCAGATTGCACCTAACGCTTGCCTCGAATCGGCTAGGCCGACTTTCAAGTCGGCTAAACCGATTCTACCTTTTGCTAGTGCCCAAGTCGGCCTAGCCGATTTCCAATTGGCCGAGCCGACTTCTTTGGTTTCTACAGCTGCCGATACATCCGTGGATGATGTGGCACCCATTGTTGATCGTCTCTTGGGGAAGGAAAACAAAATCATTCAAATCAAGGATATACATCTCTCCAACATGATCAACAAGGTACAAAATACAGATATTTTGCTCAAATTCCAATCCGGTCGACTATTTCAATTTCTGCATCTATTAGAGACATCCTTGTAAATAGTTATAAAAGACCGATTAGGAATAGAATTATATTTGTTGAAGATGAGACAAAGTCGATTCTATCGGCCAACAAATTGTGCCACATGATAAGGCCAATGGTGCTAGTTTGTCAAAGTTAAAGTTTTCTAAAAGTAATTACAAAGGTGTGACCGAATGGGTTGATATCAAATCTGATCCCTTCGTTTGCCTAGCTTTAAAACCGACTCCACAAAAGAATCGGTTGAAGAAATCAAAGTACACCTTTGACTTTACTTTTTTGTGATCATGTATTTGATATATTGCTCAAGAATAATTTTATTAGAATCATTGATCACAATGCTTTGCCATCAATTCGAACTTAGAAGAGCTTACATATTGCAAGTGGCATAATTCTTATGATCATAATACTTGTAATTGCAATATGTTTCGTCGTGTAATCCAATCGGCCATTGATAAAGGCCGATTGAGATTTTCTCGAAGCTCGACAAATAGACCAATTGGATTCAATTGGTCTTGATGGCAAACATGTTTCAAATTGTCTTGAGTTAGCCGATTCACTCAATACTCAAGGCTCAAGTGCCCAAGAGAGAGATATAGAGCCCTCAAGTGAAGACAAGATTGTTGTCCAAGAAGTGCAAAGTGAACATGTTTCAGAGGATAGCAATGTCGTCACAATTCCGTAAGACACTCAAAGGGGCGGTGAAATCTCTCCAACTAGAGCAAAAGCCGATTGATCCTATTGAGCAAGGAAAATCGGTGAGGATCCTTCTTTAGAGCATATCTATCAAGATGGAGAAAAGAAGGATAATGCTCATAAAGCTAATGGAGGCAAAGCTCATTGCGAGGAAAAGATAGGAGACCGAAGCTTAGTTTCGAAGAGCTTCTAGCTAAATATGAAAAGATAAGCAAAGCAAATATGGCTAATAGATCAAAGAAAGCCCAGCCATCAAGATTGCCTCCAAAACGCAAATCGAGAGGAATTGGCAAAAGAAGAGATCTCATGCAAAGGCAACATATCATCCTTTTGAGCAGCCAATTCCCATGTCTTATGGATCACAGACCCGCATATTTTAATCCATATTCATCTTGGGGTCCGGTTTAATGAAGAGGCACATGTTCCATCATATTTCAGGCCACAATATATAGAAAATGCAGCTCCTAGATATTCGTAAAGATCATCATCTCATAATGACCGATTTGATTAGAATCGGTCCGAGCTCAACCAAAGAAGAAAGCGGTGAAACAAGTTTACCGTGTGAAATATGATGGACGAAAGAAGGAAAGTTCAGATTTGAGTGCAACAATTGAAAAGCCGATTACATTGCTGAAAAATCCGGCTATATATGGCAAGAAGCAAGAAGATCATCTAATGATTTTGTAGGTACCAAATCTCGAGCAAAAGAAGATGAAAGTGCCAAAGAACAAGAAGGAGTTGCCGCTGTTCAAAACAGAAACAAAATCGATACGCTCAATCAATTTACCAAACGGCAAGAAAAGAAGTTGCAAAAACTTAGTGCGAGAGAAACTAAAAGAAAAGGGCATAGCTTGGATTCCTAAAAGAAGTATTCAAGCTCAAAAGGATGATGCTCAAGCAAGTGGTGCAATGAAGGCAAAGGATAGAAGAAGAAGATTCAAGAAGCAATTGCTAAGTCGAGTTTTGCACCAAATCATCAAGATCTTTGGTATTCGCATCATCCATCTTCTCTCGCCTATGTTTATATGGAATTCGTCTCATGGTGTGTATAGTCAACCCTCGCCTGGTTTTGATCCTTGGTGGGGTTCTTCATGTTATGGAGGGTTGCCGAATTATTATGCTTATCAATAATCAAAAGCCAAAATAGTTTATTTCGGCTATGCATACTCATGTGATGAATTCATATGGCCGATACTTTATTATCGTCCTTAGCATGCAACTAGCCGATGAATGCTTGCAACCATCGTGCTATTGAAAAGACCCCTATGTGATTTACTTTGCTGACTTTTAGACCCGGGGCATGATGATATGATTTGCTTGTCAAAGAGAAGCTTGCTGATTTTGGTCACTAGAAAAGCTCTCCGTAACCGATTGATAATCGGGTCCATATCATCATATAGTTTGAGTGAAATCTAGAAGCCGATTATAAATTTAGTTAATCGAGCTTCTCATGGATTCTTTGTCAACACTACTTGTTCTTCGTGCATCTAAAGTTGATCTACATTCAAGGCATTGCCGAAGTGACTGCAATAGTGTTGCTTTGATTCAAGAGGACAGGAAAAGAGATATGCTTGTCATTAATTAATGTCTTCTTGATCCCAAGACGAGGTATGCCCATATTTTAAATATATATGCATGTCACTATATTGTGTACTTGGGTCATTCCTTGCCAAATATATGTGTCATTGCATGCCAAGCCGATGTGTGCATTTTATATCGGCTAATCCTCATTGTTAGGATGGGCAATTGGGAATACATTCTATCTGAATATGACTTGATTTTTGAGCCATTGAAAAATCATTTGAGGGTCGAGTCATTGCTGATTTTGTCGTTGAGCATGTAATTGATTTAATATGAGATCAATTGCATGTTTACCGATCGTGGAGGATTTATTTTGATTAATCGTTTGTAAAAAAAACAAGTGTTGGCATGAAGCATCAAACCGATTAAAATCATATTTGCATCTATACTAAAGCCGAATATGGGTTCTTTTTATTCGGCTTAGGTTTATTGCACTCCATGCGGTAAAATATGTTGAGGCCAAAGACATGAAAATTTATAGGCCAACATGATAGGTTCAATAGGCATCTCGGCTATTGCATCGGCGGATGTAACTTTCATATATAAGAATAGCCGATGCATATTTTTCTATGTAGGTACAAGTAAATTGGTTCAGCCCGACTATAATAGTCGGGTTAACCAATTCTTCGGGCATATGCCATTGATTCGTCAAATGACGTGCCAAATCGGTCTAGTTCAGATTTTGGTAATTCTAGTACCGATTTGGAGGTTTGAAGGACTCCCACATTGTATTACAAACATAATTCGAAGATTGTGGGAAAAGATCCATGAAACTTCGATCAAGCTCATCAAAAAGAAAATTGAGGATATTTCAAGGAGGTGGCGTCAAGAAAAATAAAGATCAAGTTACCAAAGTTTGGCAAGAAATCACCAAATTGGATGAACCTTCTGGAGATGGTCGAAGTAGAGCTTGAAAAATAAAATGAGCTAGTGGAGGTGATGCAAGTTGATGGTCTCCCAAGAGCAATCGACGGGAAGTATCTTTAAAAATACTTCCCAAGTGTTTGGCAAGAAGCCTAGTGCTCTTCCAAATAATGGCCGATATACGTATCGCCCTTAGAACAAAAATGGCCGATGTATACATCGCCCTTAGTCGCCGGCTAGCCGATGTGATGGGTATCGTTGCTAATTGGTTGCAGGTGAAAGAGTATTTTCAAGTTCATCGACAAATTCACCTAAAAACAGGGGGGCATGTGTTGACAACCAAAAATGTCCACGGTAAAAAGACCACTTTTGTGAATTGTCAAAGGTTGAAAAGGACTTCACCATTGTGTTCCTCTCGTCGAGGCGATTGAAAAGCATATATGGATCATCCAATTTGGGGTCCGGATGCGAGAGTTATGCTCCCGGGAAGACTGCGTGAAGTACTGTTGGTACTACCGGCCCGTGGGGTCGGTACTACCGGCGATTGGCGGAGGTTGACGCAGTTTGGCGCAAAAATGAACTACTGGTACTACCGGGATTACGTCGGTACTACCGGCAGAGGCCGATACTGCATGAACCCCTGTCGGTACTACCGGGAGTGCCTGTTCCGAATCTAGCTTTCGGAATACCGAACCGATTCGTTCCTAAATCGGTTTGGGGTCAGTTTTGGACGTGGGAAACTTATAGATTATGCCTTGGAGATGTTTCCTACTGGGATAAGACCACCCCCTCTATAAATATAAGAGGATCATGGCCGATTGATCCCATCCAACCAATCGAACACCAAACACAACAAAACCAATCTATCTTCTACCTTTGCTCTATCCTCCAGCTCCGTGCTGTCCCATGGCTTGATCCAGGCGATCAAGGATGGCGTCCTAGGCTCGTCCGCCGACCTAGGGCAACCGGCGACCTCCTTGCCCTGACGAGATCCCTCGCAGGCTAGGGCTTCGACGGCTCCTTTGCTAGTTTGCTCGGAAACTAGCCGGCTCTTCGTTCCCGTAAGCACGTTGATTACCCTTTGCCGGTTTGCTCGTAAACCTCGCCGCTCTTCACCGCGTAAGGTGTCGGTTATCTCGTGCCGTCGACGAGCTCCACGTTGGCCTATCGGTCTCTAGATCGGTTTGCCGGTCACGCTACGTCGTCGCTGCGTTGCAGGTCGTCTAAGGCTACCTCGAGGACGTTTAAAGCCCACGTGTAGTGTGTTGACCTATTTTAGCGTCAACGTATACATAGCCGAGATGTGGTGGTGCGTCTCACACTCTGGCACTGCTCCGCGCGTGCACTCCCGAACACGCTCACCACTTGCTTAGCCACTACGCGGCTAGCTATATAAACACACGACACAGACCACTGCCCCGGCCTCCGAGTTCGATCTTCTCTATTAAATAGTGATCGTGCCTGTGTCCTTAACTGCACAGTAGCCAGAAGCCAGGCACACCCCATCCAGCAGCAGCAGCAGGGGACACGGCCATGGCTGCTGGTGGTCCTGTGGTGGCCGTGCTCATGACGGTCGTCGCTGGCGTCGTCGTCCTTGCGGCGGTGTCGTCGACGACGGTGTCCGGACAGCAGGACGACGACCCACCAGCGCCGCCGCCGGCGGCGTGCGCGAGGCGGCCTGTGGTGTTCGCGTTCGGGGACTCCAACACGGACACGGGCGGCGTGGCGGCAGGGCTGGGGTACTACTACCCGCTCCCCGAGGGCCGCGTCTTCTTCCACCGATCCACCGGCCGCCTCTGCGACGGCCGCCTCGTCATCGACTACCTCTGTGAGTCACCCGGCCATGCCCGTGCCTGATAACTAGCTACTCCGGCCGCCCGTGATGCTGCTAGCTAGGTGCTACCGTGCTAGTACTATCTCCATGCGCATACACGTATCGATCCATGTTTAATTTGCGCCCTCGCCATGGAGTGACGATATGCTAGCTGTTGGCGTAGTGATGGTGATCGACTTTTTTCTTCAGTGCGCGGCGGCGCACGCAGCTCGACGGTGAAAGAGCTTTGTTCTTGTTGATTGGAAGCAAGTGATGGTGACGTTCACACGCTTGATAGTCGCAAGCGAGCGGTCTTTGTAAATGACAAGCAGCGCGCGTGCACGGCCCGACCACCTCAAGAAAATGACAAGGGATCACGCACCAACCATGAGTTTCATTCCACGAAAAGCTCAGAGCCGGAGAATCCGGTCGACAGCGGCACATATTTAGTCTTTCTTCTTCCTTCTTTAGTTTTCTATACTGCCATATGGTAGTCTGTATATGCTTCGAGAGGCGCCACTACCACGTTGCTAGTGCTACCTATCGTGCACTTCCAGCACTGTTGCGTGTTCCACATTTGTGACCTCCATTATACATTCCCCCCCCCCTCCTTTCCCATCAATCAACTTATTGTTTTTGTCTAGTGGTGGCGGTGGATTGCATGCTTTCGCCATTTCGACGTACAATTTCTGTGACTTATATTTCCATGGCCATGATTATATGGATCCTGACCGGTCACGGATTCACAGTAGTCATGACGGCAGTTTGGTGACGCAATGCAGCGGTAGTTCGTTTCCTGTAGATATATATCTATCGCCTTGTGTTGTACGCCGGGCGTTTGCTCTGCCACGCCCTCTGTTTCTGTTGATGACTGATGAGTCCGTCACTCTTAGTTTTCTGTTCAGTCTGAGTACTGTTATCTATGTAAAACAGTCAAGAGACGTGACGGCTGCACTCTGCAACCCAAGACGTACGGTTAGTTGTAACAGCCATCTAGTGTGTCAGCAGCATTGTTGAACTGGGTCCTTCTCCCCTGACCTAAGAATCCGGCACCGTCTGTTGCCGAGCTGTACCAGTACTCAAGTCGATTGCCACTTTGCCGGCGTCTCACTGTGCTAATGTTAGCTTCAACCAATGCAATGGAATGGAATGCAAACAGGTGAGAGCCTGAACATGAGCTACCTGAGCCCGTACCTGGAGGCCGTGGGCTCCGACTTCACGGGCGGCGCCAACTTCGCCATCTCGGGCTCCACCACGCTGCCCCGGAACGTCCCCTTCGCGCTCCACGTCCAGGTCCAGCAGTTCCTCCACTTCAAGCAGCGCTCGCTCGACCTCATCGCCCAAGGCGGGGCCGCTCCCGTCGACGCCGACGGCTTCCGGAACGCGCTCTATCTCATCGACATCGGCCAGAACGACCTGTCCGCCGCGTTCGGGAGCGGGGCGCCGTACGACGACATCGTCCACCAGAGGATCCCGGCTATAGTGTCAGAGATAAAGGAGGCTATCATGGTATGTATTGCTCCAATGTCCTTTTGGTTTCTCCATCCTCGTCATGTTTAGTCTAGTCTGCAGTCTGCAAATCAAATAAACGTTGCCGCCATCAACCTTGGCGGCCGGCTTGGCAGACTCTCTACTACAACGGTGCCAAGAACTTCTGGGTCCACGGCACCGGCCCTCTGGGCTGCCTGCCCCAGAAGCTCGCCAAGCCCAGGCCCGACGACAGCGACCTCGACTACAGCGGCTGTCTCAAGACCCTCAACGACGGCGCCTACGAGTTCAACAGCCAGCTGTGCGCCGCCTGCGACGAGCTGAAGTCGCAGCTGCGTGGCGCCACCATCGTCTACACCGACATCTTGCTCATCAAGTACGACCTCATCGCCAACCACACCGCCTACGGTGAGTGACGATTGATCTGATGAGACTTCCATGCGTGCATCCATTGTCGTCAGGCTTCAGTTTCAACGATCGACGCATGCATGGTTAACAAATGGTTTCAGGGTTCGAGGAACCGCTCATGGCGTGCTGCGGCTACGGCGGGCCGCCCTACAACTACAACGCCAACGTGAGCTGCCTTGGCCCGGGCTTCCGGGTGTGCGAGGACGGCACCAGGTTCGTCAGCTGGGACGGCGTGCACTACACCGACGCAGCAAACGCCGTCGTCGCTGCAAAGATCCTCTCCGGCCAATTCTCCACGCCCAAAATGCCCTTTGACTACTTCTGCCAGGCATGACCATGACCAGTTTGGCGGTTTGCCTTGCCAGGCATGACCCGTACCCAGCATAGCTGAGCGATTCAGTTGCGAGAATAATAATCTCTTACAAGGAAACCATTGGTGTAACTAACAAATGTAACAAGCACCGCAGAATCATATTGTACTGAATAATTCGCGATTAACCTATTTGTCACGCTACTTGTGAGACTCAAGCACTAACGCTGGACTACAGAAGTGTACTTGGCTGTGTAACCCATATGGACTTGTGATATGGACTACCGGCCTGTGTAATTGTTAAATAACAGAGAGAAGACAAAGGACATGGCATGTGTAATTGTTAATAGGGAAAATTTTAGAGAGTACAAGTGGCCTGTTTGTTGGGCTTCTTAAGGGAAACCACAACGATGGCATAGCCGTGCAAAAAAGTTAAGGTAAAACTACTATCTAAGCAAATAGTTCCTCAACTCATGCAGTACAGGCATCTTGGTTCCCTCGGTCCCCATTGTTCTTTGAGTGTCCTCTTAACTTCTTCTGTCTCAATTCACTTTTGTTTCGTTTCTCTGTCCACTGCCGTGCTGCATGTTGTATGCCCCATCTCCACAACGAGTGGCCCGATAGCATCTTTGCTTTTTCATCAGACGAAGTATATGTCTCTCCTGCAAGAGTCTCTGACACAACTGCAAGCTACACTTCGATGTGAAATGGATGATGGATGCCACCGTGTACCTTGGAGCAGCAGACCACCAAAAAAAACGCGATCGGAGGGGGTGACACCCCCAACCTTTTTTCATGAAGAAGAATGTGATTCCTCCCGATCACGAAAAAACCCGTGAAAATAGAGATGTTGCATGGCCGTTTCAAGGGAGACAGAGAGTGGGCAGGTTTCATAGGTGTCCCAATCTGTTTTTCATAGCCCATACTACATCTTTATAAGACATTTGACTTTTTTGACATCAAATTTGACCATTCATCTTATTTAAAAACTTGTTTAAAATATCTTTCTTTAGTATCAACGCAGGAAAAAAAAAGGAGAAATTGCGAAACCCAACTCAACAACGCGTCCGTTGGGTAAAGGCGGCCCAAGATAATTGAGCCGATGCCACGCTAGAGTCGAGTTCGGGCCGGCAAAAGAAGTTCCAAAGTTTTTCGGCCCGACCCGATACTTTCTGTGAAAACGTCAGGGCCCTTCCTCTCGGTCGTTCTCCCGTTGCCCCATTCCTCGTCTCTGCTCTCGTTGCGACGACTAGGCGATCGCCGCCGCCCGCCGCCCGCCGGCCACCGCCCCGCTACGCCAGGTGCCCAGGTAGTCGTCCGGCCCTTCACCGGCTATGAGCACCCAACAGGTACGCCTTCCCCTTCCCATGTCTTCCATTCCTTCTGTGCGAAACCTAGCGCCCAAACCCTAACTTAAAGCAATTTGCATTCGGATCTGTTCTAGTATTACATGCCTAGTTGCCTACCATTTCATTTTTTTCCAAAAATTATCATGTGTTAATGTGTACACCCATGTTCCTAACTGGGTTCGCCCCTGTTGCAGGAGGTTACTGAGAACTATGCAAATCCTAAGACATGCTTCTTCCATGTGCTCTTCAAGGTTCACACTGCCGGCATTTTCTGATCGTACATGCACCAGAGCCGTGGCTAGGTTTTAGCTGATTCTGATTTTTTTTTCTCCGTGAAGGCATCGGCATTGGCGTTCTACATACTGTCGACGCTGTTTGTGAACAACTTCGTCATCATCTTCGTCATCACCGTGCTCCTCGCAGCGCTTGACTTCTGGGTCGTGAAGAATGTCAGCGGAAGGATACTGGTCGGGTTGAGGTGGTGGAACGAGATTAATGATGAGGGAGAGAGCGTCTGGAAGTTTGAGTGCCTTGATGGAGAGGTTTGAATTTCGCATATTTGTGTTCTTGTTTCCCTGGTTGCCTGTTTTGATCCAACTGGGCACACCCTAAATTCGATTAGCCTTTTTGTTGCAGTCTCTGGCTAGGATGAACAAGAAGGACTCGTGGCTGTTCTGGTGGACTCTATATTTGACTGTAAGTGCTGTAGAGGTCACCATTTATTTATTATATATAGGAATCATAAGTAGTACTATTTGAAGTTTCATGTTGCTTGAAATATTTCTGAATGCACCTCTATATTAGTATATTTAGATGATTGTATGACATACAATCAGTTTCTTAGGGAAGTAACAATGAGATGCAGAGCCATGGTAAAACTACACCCACCACACCACCACTACACCTAAATTTACATGGAAATCTATAAACTCAGTAGAAGCATGCAAGATTCCTCGACAGAGTTAGTGAGAGTACTGATGTGCACTCATGTATATAAACTATAAAGTGCTACTTGTATTGCTTACTTGCTGCTGTCATTAAAATTGATATGAATATATGGGCTCATAGGAATTCTGGGAGATGGTTGTAATTTTATAACTGTATGTTTATTGTAAACATTATTTCCTTTGAATGTTGGTACCTCGAAGTTAACCTTCACCAGAAAAAAAGGGGTTGAATTTAGGTATTCACACATGTGAGATGTGTGATCATAATATTAGAGTACATGTCTTCAGTTTAGTATATTTCTCTGTACCTGTATCCTGTGGGATAACCATCCAAAAACGAGTAGAATGTTTCATATAGTATCAACATCTGAATGTTCTCCATGTATGGTGGTAATCCAACTGTGCATTTCACTCTTCTTTCATCTACAAATTGTAGTTTGGTAAAATATGAAAACTAGTCTTTTCCTTATATATAATTGCAATGGATGGAATATAAGATGAATTGAATTGGTAGCATTGCAAACTGTTGTTTTGAGAAGTTGGCCCAATGGGCCATACATCCGGATCCCATGGCTATGATTAAACCGAGCTGTTCGAAGCATAATAAGTAGTAACTGCTGCTTTAACATTTTTTACCAAGTTGTGGCAAAAGCACAAGTGTATTATTGCGCCAGCATGGTCTATCAAAATGGGGGTTAGACCTGAGCCAATGTGGATGCTGGTCTATTATAGTGGGAAATGAAAGTTTGGGGCATTTCTGTAAGTTTTATATCCTGCTAGTTAGGCAAAGGAATCATTGAAACCTACAATCTTTAATTTTATTTGTTTAGCAAATGCAGTTATGGTTCATTATTGAAAGTAGAGTCCTGGCTAAGGTTAGGTTTGAGAATTCATGATTCATTTCATTACCGTGTTTGGAGATTAACATGATCGCCATGGAAAATATCGATTAAGCGCACTGCCAGGTGCCCAGGCCATAGGTGTTTTTCTTTTCTTTTTTGGACTAACGTGGACCTGTTGAATCATCAGTGTGCGGTGTGCCTGTGTCTGCTTGATTTTCATACAGAATTTCACATAATTCCATTCTCTTAATTTGGAATTGGAACAAAATTCAAATAGAGCACAATTCTGTCACAGTAGATTGACTGGAAGGGTTTCTCAAAAAAAAAAAAAAATAGATTGACTGGAAGGCAGGGGCTTGGATGTTGTGGAAACACTGCAAATATCATTTTCAATGGAACTGATACTAGTATACAGCTTGTCCTGACATATTTTTTCTAGGAGGCTCACCTCTGGTGTCTAGTAGGTGCCAGGGGCTTATCTTTTGGAGGTGGTTGTGATATAGGCTTTTGATGATTTGTTTGGTCAGATTTTTTTTTGTTTATCTTAGAATCGAATGTAACTGAAGTCCTGCCACGTGAGTGCATTTCTGTGTGCACGTCTGCATTCTATACTCCATGTTCTTCTTAATGAAAAAAGGAACTGGGAAGCAGAGATGAAGAAAACATTGGCAAACTTTATGTTGTCAAAATGATATACATATGTATCCCTACACTTCCCCATATTTAGCTTTCTGCTTAATTTGTAGTCCATCATAGAGATGCAACATAACTTTAGAGTATTTGAAAAATACCATTCCTTCCATGTTTCAGGCTGCTGCATGGATTATACTTGGGATATTCTCACTCATCAGACTTCAAGCTGATTACCTTCTTGTTGTTGGAGTTTGCTTGAGCCTCAGCATTGCAAATATTATTGGGTTCACCAAATGCAACAAAGGTGCACATTCTCCTGTACTGCTTTGAATGCTACCTTGTTTGAAAACTTATGATTGTTGAAAGTAAACCACGCATTTCCTTCAAGCTGATCAATGAGGCCTATAATTCTTTTCTGAATAAACTGAACTACAACTTCAAAAGTTTGGTTTACTATTTGCAAAGTGGATAGGTGGCAGCAGAATAGTGGACTATTCTTGGCTGGATCTATTGCTACATCCTGAACCCTGAAGTTATCTTTCTGTTAATGCTGCGCAGATCAACTTAGATGCCCCCTCTCTAGCTTGTTTTCTATTACTCCAGTCTAAATAGCATGGCATTGATTTCACTGGAGCATCCTTTCAGAAATAGTTTTACATCATCTTGCCTGCATACTGTCTGCTTAGCATGTAGCACATCTGACATCTCATGTGAACTATGCACAATTTCTTCCGTTGTCAAAGATGTTAGACCTCTTCAATTAACTTACATACTTAAATTCATGCCTGCAATGTCATGCTCTGTTCTATCTCATCTTGACCTTTGTATTGCTATGCTTATGTTGCAGATGCCAAGAAGAACATCCAGGATTGGACAACGAATGCTCTTCTATCAGGGAGCGTCAGGTCGCATCTGCAGTCAGCATTTGGTGTCTGAACAACATAGTTATGCGTATATAGTGCTGTACAATTTACAGATAACGTGATTGGTCAGTAGAATGCTTTTGTTTTTGTGTTTTTTGTTGGCTATGTGCATCTTGCTAGGCAGACAGGGGTTGGAAGAACTTTTTCAAAGCCTTGTATCAACTCGATGTATAATGCTATTGGAATTTTAATAATAAACTTACTTCATCCAAAAAAAAGTATAGATAACATGATAATGCATTTTTATTTTATCCATCTTGTCTAGTTCCATCTCTCGCAAATTCTTCTTGTAGTAGTAGACTACTGACCTCGACCTTCTATTTCTCCGTACGTATTGTGCAGTTTATCATGTCAACTCTCTTGTTCGTCAGAAGCAGTTTGTACTGTAGATGAGAGCAGTTTGGATGGGGCATCATGTGTCCCAATTTTTAGCATATTCTAGCCGTTTGTTTCCACAAAGCCAGATTTTTTCTTTACGTAGACTTATTCTATATCTTTGCTTAGAAGTAACTGCAATACCTTGTGAATGCCTACTTATCTTTCCGATATTCGAGTGACACCAATCATTTTCACCTGTATGAGGAATTTTCAAAGGTCGAAATGGAAGAAGGGTTCGTTTAACTCCAAAAAAAAAAAAAAAAAAAAAAAAAAAAAAAAAAAAAAAAAAAAAAATCATGAATTTCCTTGGAACTACTCTACGATTTGCAAAAGAGAACATAAGTACACAGCCTACAATGTTGTGACGGTCCATTTTTCAGTAACGATCGGCCAAAGGCGCGCCCTCATTTTCTTTAGACACTTCTCCATGTATGAATTCACGTGCTGCATGTTATTAGTCCACATACTTTTGATATTTGGATTCCTCAAAAAAAAAAATCTTTGATATTTGTTTATGCCACAAGGATGGGCGACGTCCGGTGTATGCTACTGTAGATATTTGATGGCAAAGGTAAAAAAAGTTTCCACGAAAACACACACGATTCCACCCACGGTCACAATTGACGCACGGGATTTTGGGGTTTTTCGCACACCCGGGTCATCGTCTCTGAAAGCGACGCGTTTCACTTTCTTGGACTTGGAGCTTGTGTGTAGAATCCCTGCAAAATTTTTCAGAAATTTATTCAATTCAAGAACAGCGACGAGCCCACGGTTCTCAGCCAAGTCGCTGCGTCCCCGGCAATATCACCTCGCGGATCCGCGTTGGCCGTTGTTATCCGCGTGGGCCCGTGGAGACAACACTACTCACCACTCCCGGAGCCCCACAATGCAAGAAACATTTTTCTCCACTCTCACGCTGGTCGTGTCGTTTACGCGTAATTAAACTGTTCGAAAAATATATATACTTATATATGTTGCAATTTGTTTCCTGGCCACATGATTTTGGCACGCGACATTATTCATCTGCCGTTCATCGGCACACGACGGTGACCATTGCTACAATAACGACCGACCCCTGTGCAGTAGTCTCGTTGTCTGCACCGTGTCGTTTCTCAAAGCTCCAAAAAAAAATCCTTTTCTGCCAGAAAATCGTAAAAAAAAAAGCAACAAAATTAGCATCGCGAAGAAAAAGGTCACATGGTCACAGCGCACGCTGGAGGAAAAACGTCCAAAATGCCGTCCACGTCATCCTATAAACCTTATCCACGTAAACCCCTTTCCTTTTTTTTTCAATTTTTCAGTTTTCCTTGCTGGCATTACTCAAAATATCGAGCGCTTTTATTTTTGGTGTTTGCTGACCGGGCAGCAAATCTCTTGGCTGGAAAATGCTGGCGCCACCAGCTTAGGAGAAAAGGTGGCCAAGAAACGCCGCCACGTCAACCCCAAAAGCCTTATCCACTTGAAATTCTATCCCCATTTCTTCTTGATCGCCCAATGTTTCTGCCTTGGTTTGGTGCTTGAGATTCAGAGATGTGCCTTCAGATTAAGACCATTTATTCATTTTGCATCTTTTGCTGGAAAATGTTGCTGGATTTTAACTTACACATTGACCCAGAAGCAAAATTACATTGGCTGGAAATGCTTCTGCGTTTAATTTGATTAATCCATTGAACTTAGTATTGCTTATAGAAACAACATGTTTTTATCATGATGACATCAACGAAAATTTTGAGCATCACCGTCCCACATTGTAGGATGCATGTACCTAATCTAGTTCGTGGTTAATTACTGCATACTAAATTAGTGCAGAGTACTAGCCCCATATATTTTGTTTTTTCGAAGGGATTGTACTACGTCTCAGAGAATTTGATATTTGCTTTTGGCACGACCATGTGGGCACATGGGGTGATCAGTTCTCTGCCAAATCACTGTTATCTGTTAAGTAGACAGACGCGCAGCATTTGCAGGTGACACGTTATCTACTTATATTACTTATTATCAAAAAGGAAGTAAACTGGCAATTGTGTGTTGTGTCTCCAGATTCAAGATGACAACTTTTCCATCTGTAAGTGTTGGAAGTCGCCAAGTGGAATTTGTACACCTAGCGTCTATGTTTAGGCCCCATTTGTAGGAAGAGTCTTTTCCATACATGCCATTGGAAAAAACACGTCTTCCACTGAAGCCACAAAAAAATGGCCCGGTCACAGGTGCCATCCAGTTTGAAACTTTTCCACTCACGCCATTCCGTTCATGTACCGCTTGGAATTAACGGCTGAGGGCATCTGACCAGTGGGCCCGAGTAGTGAATTTGTCCATCTTGCCCATCCTAATTGAACCGTCCATTTTTGCCCAATCTCCCCCATCTCGACCGGTCCCGTCCGGCTCGTCCTCTCTCTCCCGACTCGTCCCTCTCCCTCCCGACTCGTCCTCACCTAACCCTAAGCGACGGCGGAGGCGGCGGCAGCCAGGGTCCCGGCGGCGGCGGCGGCGCGGCGGGTCCTCGTGGCGCGCCCGGCGGCGGCGGGTCCCGGCGGGCGCGGCGCGGGTCCCGGCGGCGGCGGTGGCGGTGCGAGGAGGAGAAGAAGCATCCGGGCGGCGCATGGGGTAGGGGACCCCGGATCGACCTGATTTGAAGGACATGGTGGCGAGCAAAGGGCCAGGAGACCCACCGCAGCTGAGTCTGGAAGGGTGAGTACGGGCTCCATCTCCTCCTTTTGGTTTGCTTGGTCATTGCTTGCGCACTCTTTTTGTTGCTGGTGTGTTGTTTATGTAGAACTCGATGTTGTTCATCTGTAGGATGGACGCAGCTAGCATCAACCTAGAAATTCGCATTGTTACTCCAAACTCTCGTGCTCAGTGGTATGGTTTGAGCAAAGTCGTTGATGCTAATAGTACTGACTTTTCAGATTTGGTTAAAGGAGTAGTTGATACTTGCCCACCTGGTTATGGGGATTTAGTGAAGGTGTTTTATTTGTGCTTGGACAGTAAAGTCAATATCCCACTGTTTTGTGACCAAGATGTTGTTGCAATGTTTGACAAACATAAGGCCTCAAAGTGCTGTCACATTACCTTTGTTTACCATCCACCTGGTACTGATCCTCCTCCCATACCACCATTGGATTTGGGCAGTAGTAGCCAGTCTGTTGAGCCTCCAATCACTCCCTCAATGCCACCTCCTAGCATACCAGAACCTACCCAAGATATTGAGGCTGCCTCTGCTCATCCTGAATGCCTTGCTAGCCCAGAACCAGAAAATGAGCATGTGGGAGTAGATGAGGAAGGGTTGTATCTTGAGGATGGCCCCTACAATCCACAACAAGTCAAAGCTCACAGTTAAGGTGGCAGCAAACCAAGTAGAGATGAAATCTCTGATGATGAATCTGTTTCTGATGATGATAGTGTTGATGATGTTTCTGATTCTGATGATGATGTTGAGTATGAAGTAGATGAAATTGTTAAGGATAGAGAGCCAGATAATGTGGTTGATGTTGATTATGACAAGAAGGATCCACCTATGGAAATAGGAACTGTGTACTTCGACATTGCTTCATTTAAACCGGCTTTAGCTACTCATGTCAAAATGAGTTCCATTATAACATAGAGGAGAGTGATACAGGGAGATATAGGGTTTACTGTTCTGGAAGATCTGAAGGTTGCCCTTGGAGAATTCATGCCTCAACTATGAAGGATGGTACCACACTCAAGGTAAGTTTCATCACTTCTTGTTCCTATGTTGTTATTGCCTGGTGCATTAACATTGTTTGTTTCTGTTTTGTAGATCAAGAGGAACCCAAAAGATCATGAAAAAGTCAGAGTCAAAGGAGGGTTGGTCCTTGTATTGGTGCTACACAGTACTGGGTTTTTGAACAGGTTGTAGATTGGCTGAAAGAGGACAGTACAGTTGGTGCCACAGAGCTGCAAAGGAGGCTCAGAGATGAATGGAAGGGAGTTGAGATCCCCTATAAAAAGGTGTATAGAGGTAGGTTGCTTGCCTTAGACAAGTTGTATGGTCCCTGGGATAAGAGTTTTGATAACCTTTGGAGATTCAAGGCCCAGATTGAACAGAGTAGCCCTGGTTCATTTGTTGTCATTGATCACCACACCGTCAATAATAAAGTTAGGTTCAACATGTTGTTCTTTGCATTGAAGCCTTGTGTAGATGGCTTCCTAAATGGTTGTAGGCCCTACTTGGCAGTAGATAGCACATTTTTAACAGGAAGATTCAGGGGCCAGTTATGTGTAGCTTGTGCAGTAGATGGGCATAACTGGATGTATCCTATTGCAGTTGGGGTGATAGACTCTGAAACCAATGATAATTGGAAATAGTTTATGCAGAGGCTAAAAGAAGCTATAGGCAGCCCGGATGGGATTACTTTACTCACGTTACGTCGAGTTTGTTATGAATGGAGTTAGTGAGGTTTTCCCAGAGGCTGAACACAGGGAGTGCATGTATCACTTGGTATAGAATTTTAAGAAAAGGTACTGTGGAAAGGTGTTTGAAGATCACCTATGGCAGGCTTCATATTCTTGGAACCCATACCATTTTGACAAACACTACCAAGCAATGGCCAATGCCAAACCTAAAGCAATGAAGTATCTTGATGATATTCACAAGAAGCTTTGGGCTAGAAGCTTCTATGGCCCTGGATCAAAGGTGGATTATGTAACCAACAATTTGGCGGAATCTTTCAACAAATGGATAAAGGGAGAGAAAGCAAAGCACTTAGATGATTTGTTGGATACCATTATGCGAAGATTCTAATCAAATGGAACTACAGAAAGAGGGTGGTCCACAAGTTTACTGGAAGGATACTTCCCCATGTGGTTCAAAAACTGAGAGATGACAGCTTCAACCTAGACATTCAAGACATCACTGGTTCTCTAGATGGTGTGGCAGAAGTGATGACTAAGGGCAGCTCACTGAAAGATTACAGATTTGTAGTGGACCTGGGCAAGAGAGAATGTACCTGCGAGGCTTGGAAAGGGTCTGGAATCCCTTGTAGACATGCCATAGCTTACATTACTTCAATCCCTGGGGCAAAACTTGAAGATTTTGTGGATGAATTCTACTCTATATACAAGTTCAAAAAGGCATATGAAGGCAGCATTCCATCAATCCTAGACAAGTCTATGTGGCCAAAAAGCACACATGGCTTCTTCATGCATCCACCTTTGTTGAAATCTACTGCTGGAAGGAGGAAGAACAGGATGAAGTCAGGTGCAGAGGGTGGAAGCAAGAAGAAGAGAAAGCATCAATGTCCAATCTGCCATGAGTTGGGCCACCATTACCAAACTTGCAAGAATGGGAACCCAGAGGATATTGCTGCATACAAGGCACTGAGGTGAATTGGTGTACTGTACTTTGCTAGTTTAGGCTTCATTCAAAGAAAAAAATAACTAACTTGATCTATTTATCTCATGCGGGGGTCCACCCTAGAAAAGAAGAAGACGGCGAAACTTGCACGAGTTGAGCATAGTCCCGCCACCAAGGATGCAACTGCCATACAATGAGAAGGTGGAGCAAAGTATACAAGAAGGGGAAAGGGAAGGGCAAGAAGGCAGACAAAGGAGACAGACACTACTACAACAACAAGTAGCGGAGTAAAATTACTTCTTTTTCATTCACTTCATCCAAATTTCATCTGTAACAAACTAAACTGAAGTGTTTTTCTCAGATCCGGAAGTCAATCTCGCTAAATGGCCCGGTCTAATGACCCACACCCACTCAAGGTTCTGTACCTACCCCCACCTACTTCAACCGAGCCAACTACTGGTACAGTTCAGAAGCTGACACCTAGGAGGAAAGCTGCTGTGATGAAGAAGCTGACACCCAAGAGGCCTCCACCACAACTAGGCACACAAGCTGCACCTTCAAGCCCAGCTGGTAACACAAGGAGCAAGAAGAAGAAGCTCCAGCTGGACTGATGAAGATGCTACAAGGTGACTCCACCTCTTTTGAGCTTCAGTCTCACCTTACTGAGCTGTTTGGCATGGAGAACACTTCTTTTGGGATGTTTGTGTTTTGGGAACAATTTGCATGTGACCTGTAATGTATTCTGAGAACCATTCGGTCTGTTATGTAACAGATGCACTTTTATGTATTCTGAGAACCATCAAGTACTTTTAGTTTGTGAAAATGTTGCTTTATGATGAAAACTTGCATGGATAAACTTGTTTCATTCATTAGTCATTCTGGACAATATTACATGCATGTCCAGTTACATAGGAGTACTCATTACATAGCTGTTGCATATCTCCACTTCTTGAAAATGGCAAACAAGGCTAGGAAAATGCATACATAAACCAACTTTTCTAGCCACTTTAGCTGCTGGATAACACCAGCTTCCACTCCTACTGCTGGTGCTCGCACTACATGGAGAGGGGATGGTGGTGCTGCCACTGCTTGCAGAGGGGATGATGGTGGTGGCAGTGCCTGAAGAGGAACTGGCTGCCTACTGCTTCCACCCATTTCATCCTCCCATTGGTAGTATTGGCAACCACCAACCTGTGAACCAAAATGCCTTGATAAATCAAGAGCTCAGATGTAAAGTCAACTAAAAAAAGAGGATGCAAAGGAGGAGCACAAACTGCAAAAAAAGGACACTTGTGAAAAACTCGATTGTTGTTGGTCTTGGTATGCGCCACAAAGCGGTTGGCTAGCACTCTGCAGTTGGGGCAAAGAACCCTCCGGACTGGCCTCCCTGTAGTTGCTTGAAGCTTGCGACCTGGCCAGTCAAAGCTTGAAGGAGAAGAGTGAGGTGAAGAGAAGTGAGGAAGAGGAAGAATGGAGAGGGATGGATCGGATCTGGTCCATATAAAGGCATCGGGGAGGCCTTTTGGCGCCGACCACGGCCAAGTTTGGCGCCAAAATGGTTCAACTGCGCCACCAACCAAGGGACAAGCTTGTCTTAAAGTCTGCTGAGGGCAATTCAGTCTTTTTGGGCCTCTGTTAGCCACCGTTTGCACTCCAAATGGACGGAATGGCGTGAGTGGTAAAAGTTTCAAAATGGATGGCACCTGTGACCGGGCCATTTTTTTAGTGGCTTCAGTGGAAGACGTGTTTTTTCTAATGGCATGTATGGAAAAGACTCTTATAGGAAAGCCTCCCATTTCCAACGTTTTTCTAATGAAAATAATATGATTGCTATGAAATTCTCGAACAACACCTCTAAAATTCCTATGTTCAAAGATAGAGTTTCTACCTAATAATAATCTAGTAAGAGTAAGATACACTAAAGATTGGTCCTTAAGCTTTTGACTACTTGAGTTACGTCAGGAATCAAAGGAGAGTTGATTTGTACCATCCAAATGAAACTACATTGTGTACTACCATATTTGAGGGAGAAATTAAATAAACAAACGATTAAGATGACAAATAGTGACACTATTTTTAGCAATTTACTTGAGAACAATAACTTTCTCTAAATGCCCCTATTATGAAATAATCCTTGGCTTCTTCATAGCTTGAAATATTAGGGTGAGGGGACTTGCCCCCAATAAACAAGATTGATTGTGAATAGTTCCAGATCCCACCTTGTGGAGACTGAAGTTGGTCCCACCCCTTATAGAGTGCGAAATGATACTCTAGTAAATTGCTCATGCTAGATGGAGTGCTTGTGCATTTGATTATTGCGACACCTGAGTTGTGAGTATCTTGTTATGCCAATGAGTGCGCGAATCAGTCTATCTCTCTTTCCCAACAGTGAAAAACCATCTCAGGGTAAAGACTATAACATAACTGACCAACTAACATAATTACTGTTCACTAATCGAGCCACCGTGGCAGCTTAAGTAGTAAACCGCAATCATATTAGCCCGATAGTCCGCGAAATCTCGAAGGATCTCGAACTTTTACAACATAACACCCGAATCGTAAGTTCAGCAGTTCCCATTCACTTGATCAACAGTTTTCAAATAAGATAATTATACCACATGTATCAAATAATAATTATTACAACTTAAACTTTTCAAATAATCAACGGAAGTAGATATTCTTGAAATTACACTCACACCTACATTTTTACATACTGTGCCAGCTCAGGGTCGACATCCAACAAAAGCATGTAGATGAGGTATAAGAGTTGACTTTGCCCAAAGTCTATTTCCTCCCTAGTGGGATACAGGTCCATCTTGTTGCCACAAAGAAAAGTCTACGATCTCGCAACAAGTGGGAATAAAACCACGAGTACGTGGGTACTCAACTAGACTTACCCGTCTTAAACCGAGTAAAATAAGGACGCTTTGGGGTGGAATGCATGGCCTTATAGTGGATTGGCTGACTCATTTGCGAAAAGCACAAGTTATCATATTAGAGATATGTATAAGAATGAACCATTCATTTTATTCTTGCATAGCTTATCATTATAACCTGTTTAGGCTAGGTGAGCACCTATGCTAATAGCAATCACTTAAGTTATTATAAGCAATCAATAGTAACCAAGTCCATCTGGCATTGTCCAACATCATCCATATAACCATCCTCTTGTTCCTTAGTAACATTACTATGATGCCGCTGCTTAAGTCAAGTACTCACTATCCAGGAGTGATGGCGATTCGAATTGATTCCTACTCAGCTGAGGGGTTATTCCCCACACAAACCGCACTCACTGGCCAAAGTGAGTGATAGGTCACCATTGGTACTGTTCGGGTAAAGTCGCGGGACCGCTATGGACAAGTCTACACCCAGAGGTTGTCCGGAGCCAGGTTGATCAAGACGTGTCTGCCCACGGAACGATGCCAGGTAGCTCAGACATTCTTGCCCACGGTCACTCGGGCCTCTGACCACCTGTAACAGAACCGACCAACTAATTTAATTACGAAGCACTAATCAAGCTGATGTGGCAACTTAATTAGAACTTAGTAACCAAACCAGCCCGGTAGTCCGGAAAACCACGAAGGATTTTCGCACAAACATCAAGTAACATCCCAGAATAGGTAAAGGCCCAACGAAATACCATCCATAATTATTACATAAAAGTTCTCAAATAGATCGTACGTATCATAAATTTAGTTATTACAGACCAAGTCCCCAACAGAGTGCGGAAGCAAATAGATTAACAAGTTCTCAAACACACCCCAAATGTTTTTAGAAACATAGTGCCATGTCCTTCATCATACTCCACAAAAGAAAAGGATGCGACAACTGGAACGATCGTGCCCACGATCTACTCATCTCCGACAGCAGGGTGGAGACAAGTGGGGCAATAGCCATAGAACATATCTTCATCTACAACAACAATTGGGAATTGCACCCTGAGTACATTGTACTCAGCAAGACTTAACCGTCTAAAAGAAAATAAGGACACTTTGGTGGATGCCAGGCTGTATGTGGGTTTGCTGACTCATTTAGTTGCCAAAAGATGAGCTTTTAAATCTTCGCTTAGTGATAAAAGACTCTCTAGCTTAACCCATTAAGTAGTTACCTACCATGCTAAGTGAGCATCCTGCACTAGTCATCATTTTAGTAGAAGCAATCAATCTATTAATCAACACCGCATTGATTGAATAATCATTAAACCATCATGTGGAGAACATAACCAACTCGCATTTCAAATCTTATTTGCGGCACCGTAACTGCTCGGTCAAGTTAGTCACTATCCAGGACCGATGGCGATTATAATCGATTGCAAACCAGCTGGCGAATATTCCATCACATAAACCACACTCACTGGCCAAAGTGAGTGACGGTCACCATTGATCTACTCGGGAAACGCGGGATCAACGACTCACCAACACGACCAAGGAAACTCCCGGCTGCCAACAGGTAAGCGTGCCCATCAAATGACACCGCCCCATCTTAAGGACTCACGACCCGGGCCCTTGTTTACTCACCACCCATCGCCAGCGTGGATACCTGGAAGTTGAACCCCGGCCCAAGTAGAATGCAAGGCTTCGCGGTTGGGCACTCCGGCCCTTCCAGCTATATGTGAGGCACTGTTCAAAATGATCCGATGACGCTCGTGTGCCATGATATATTAGGGGTGATTTCATCATGGCCACATGGTTATGTTCTACAACCTACCAACATCATCATCAATCCAGGGGTAGTAACACCTACCATTCGCGAGTGATGGTCGATCACTCGGCTTCTACCGACTAGTTAGCAAGCTAAGCATTATCGAAACCTCAACCTAATAATAGGACAGTTATTGTGGCAGGATAGTCCTAGTGCATCTCTATGGTTTCATATCAACGCCTATAACGTAATGCAGCATAATAAGTAAAGGACTCAAATTTAAAACATTGTATAAACATAGGAGGATGCACCGGGGCTTGCCTTTGACAAACGAGCTGGGCACGTGGTTAGGACAGTCAGGAAGTTCAGCTTCTGGAACCTCCTCCTCGGCTACCTCCTGCAGCTCGAGCTCCTGAGGCTCCTCCACGTCCTGCTCCTCGTGCTGCGGGTTGTTGCCTAGCGATCCTGTATGGTGCAATGCCGAAAGTAAATACGAGTGTTGCTGTAGGAATGATGTAATGATGTCATGATCAAGTATACAACAACAATATATCCAATTCAATCTAGGTGTACCATCCTTCAAGCAAATAAAGTGTTGTAACTCGCTAAAAGTGTATAGGTTATAACAGCAAGTCCCATCTGGACAGCACAAAAAATTCCAATAAAATTACAGTAGCTAAAATATATCATAACTAGCCTACCACAGAAAATTCAGCTCAAAACAGTGAGTGCATTGGCCTACACAAAAATCACAAGGCAGCACTAAACAGGGCACATAAAAATACTTTGTACTATCAAAGTGCTCCAAATCATAAACCAGTGACATGTAGGTCTAAAGCATGAACTAAAAACAGGACATACCAAATTTCAACAGCATTGGACAAAGCATGAATTAATTATGAATTATTTAGACATGGTGACATTCATAGCACTTGAACAAGCAACTCTAAAATCTACCACATAACATGATCATGTGAGAGCTCAGACAGATGAAGCATATCCAAACTAGCCTAACAAGGCAGGTCTCACATTTTTCCGAGCAATAGGTGAATTACTATAAATTTTTAAATATATAAGCCATTTCAAGAAATTAAATAAAGCTCAACAGTAAAGTATGCCAAAAGCCCCAACTCATAATTTTTACAGATTCTACTGCTCATAAGAAAAATATCCCAATTTGAATCACCCCAATTGACTAAAAATGACCGAGATATGAATTTTTGAAACCAAAACCGAATGGAAAACCTATTTTCCTTTTTCTGAAAATCGTCCTAAAATGCTAGGTACACCCCGAGTGTACCCAGGCTCGAGTTAAAACTGCTACGCGTACCCGACCACATGCACCTGACGCCGACCTGGCAGGTGGGTCCCGGGGTCCCACGGACCCCACCTGTCGGCCTCACCAGCGGCCGGGACACGGCGGCCGGCGGCGAAACCTCGCCGGCGGCGGTCCTCCGGCGCAATCCAAGGTGCCGTGAGGTTCGCCTTGACCTCCCGCCCCGAGCGCCAAGAGCACAAAGCCCCGCGGCCGGAACGCCGCGGAGAAGCCCGCCGACGGGCGCGCGCGCAGCCGCCGTGAGCGGCTCCACCGGAGCCGCGTCGGACTTCATTAGCTAGCCTACGGGCTTGGCCCTGCTCCCCTGAGCGTCCTACGACCAAGAACATCGAGAAACGGCGGCCCGTGCCGAAGCTTGGGCACGCCGGAGCGGCGGCGGGAAGCCCGCCGGCGAACCGCGAGCGCGGCTCGTCGGAGCTCCGCACCCCACCATCTTCTACGCGAGGCTTGGGCTCTAGCATGCGCTGCATGTGCACATCAATGCGCGAGACGAGAGCAAAAGATGGCGCGGCAATGGCTCGCCGGAGCGCCATGGCGGCGGCGGCCTTGCGCACGAGGCGGAGGTGAAATGGCGGCGCTACCTTGGCGTATCGGTGAACAGGAAGGGTGGAGAAGGTGGAGTTGAGGGCGGCGAGCACGATGCTGCCCTCGGTTTCAGAAATGGCCGGTGGAATCGAGCTCTAGGCGGCGGCGAGCTCGACGGCGGCCATGGCGGGTCGGAGTGGGAGGAAGGAGAAAGGAAGGAGGAGGGGGCAGTGGAGTGAAGGCGGACGGACGGACCTGTCCGTTTTCCGTTTCGGGCGAGAGGAGACGTGTGCGGGGCGAGCGAGGGCGGCGGCGCGCAACGCGTGGCGGCGCGGCGCGGGACGGCCGGTCTACGCGAACTGGGCCGGAGGGCGAGGTGGCGCGGGGCGAGCGCGTGGACCGAGGTGGCCGGCCGCAAATCCAGCGGCCGCGCGTATGCGCACGGCGCGCCGTCGATGTACGGCCGCCGCGTGGCGGCCACCGGACCGTACACCGTCGTCGCGTGGAAGACGATGGAGGGAGGAGACGCCGACAGCGGGTCCCACTCCCCTTCAAATTTCAAACTGAAAATTCAAATCCCCATATCTCCCAAAATATTTCGAATTAGGAAAAACTTTCAACATGAAAGTTTCTCAAAATTTCAAGATGAAAAACTTTCCCAACTACCATTTTTTCTAAATCAGCTTGTTTTGGCAGATTCAAAAATCAGTTTGAAATATACTTTTAAAACTAATATTTTTAAAACTCCTTCGGCACTGTTTTGTTCAAAATGAAGCCCTAAAACACATTTTCACAAATTGGTCCCAAAAGAAAAGTTTCATGAAATATTTTTCTGCATAAATCATCTCAAAGCACCAAACCCAGATAAGCAACCTATATAGCCCTTTAGAATAAAATTGTTTGCACACCTAAAGCTAAAATCATTCTAAGCAAGTATTTAATTACAACTATTTAAACAAAGCATTCCCTAGGCTAACAATCACATGATGATGTGCTTATGCAAATGATGACATGATTAGAGTAGTTTAATTAGTGCTTAACACTGAAGGTGTTACACCACCCCTCCGCCATTCGGTGTTCTTGCCTACATTTCAGTCATCGGCCCAAACAGAACTACTAGGCTTCGCGGTCGGAAAGACTTATCCTTCCAGCTAAATGTGGGGCATGCGTTCAACATGACTTGAGGACGTACAACGGTACGGTCCTTAATCGACACAGACGGAGTTACTATATTCCAAAACCTTGTAAAACTCCGCCCGGTCTCAATTTATCCAAGCACCTGGTTATAACCAACTTCTCCATCTTATGCCAATATATATCTGGTAACCACCTATATCTCGCAGGCGGTAGGAAACCACCCGACTGCTACCGATCTAATTAAGCATGGCTAAGCATTAATATCGGTCCTGCACCTAACAGGGTAAGGGTATTTTAAGTGGACAAGGAACAGATAACATGCAGCAAGGGTTCCAGGCAACTCCTGTAACTTAATGCATTAAACATATAAAAGGACTCAAGTGATATTTGCAAACTATAGGAGAAATGCTCCGGGGCTTGCCTTAGTTAGAAGATCAGGTTGGAGCTCCAGGTACTCGACTATTCCACGTCGGGTTCCGGGTTCTTGATCACTTCGCGTGCGGATCTCCATTCGCGGCTTGTCCTTCTGGATCCTTGACTTCACGACGAATGTTCTACACGCAACCCTGGAATGATGCAGGTGCATATGCATGAGTGCGTGTTCATCGGTATATGCATGATCATGAATGATCAAGGATGATAGAGGTTCATAGGCGAATAGCCTATTTAACCTGCTACACCTATCACTAGCAAACAAGCCAGTAAAACCAAAGACCTATACTTGGTCATAACCATCTTAGCCCAATCATCATGGCACAATCAATAGCAATCAATCATACACATCCTAATCACCCAAGTCATCATCATCCAGCTCTATACCTAACATCACACATTCACGCATTACTACCAATTATCAACCTATCACTGGCAGTCCAGTAATAAAATCATAACTAGAGTTCTATAAACCCAATGAGCATGAAAGAGGACAATCTGGAAAGCTTACTAAATTGTCCATCATTCATCTCAAGACACCAAGACATGATTTCCAACTTAACTGGTCCTAAAATAGACAACACTAGAACTGGTTCTGACCAAACATCAATTAAACAGCCTTTCTAACCAAGTTGCAAGAGCCATAGCTCCTAAACTATTGATCCAATGATCACCAAATTTCAACAGTGGAACCATATACTAATTACAACCCAATCATATAAAGACAAGTTTCCCAACAAACCAAATTATAATTGGGTTAAGCATGACATCATGCAAGCAACTCCAATTTAACCGACTATGGGTTGAACAGTAACCCATAACTACATACATCCTAAAATCCTATAAAAATTCATGCCATGCATGCACTTGAACTACAACTCCATATTTTTACACAGCAAGCATGCATGACATATTTATCATGGACAGAGCATGGCAACACTAGATTAACACAACAAGAACCACATTTTTCAAAGCATCCTATGATTTACTAGGCATTTCTAAAGATTAACAACATTTAAGCCAATTGGTAAACTTTAAATAAAACTACGCAGAAAAGTTACTCAAACAAGTCATATCATATTTTTACTAGATACTACACTTCCCTATGATCACAACAAGACCAAGATCACTAGATTTGGACACTCCTAACCCCCTGCACAATTTTCACAAGATTTAAACTCAAATCTAAAAAACATTTCTTTTATAAAACCGAGACCTAAATTGCTAAGCGCACCCCGCTGTGCACCCAGAGACGGAACTCTGCTAGATCCACCCGAGTACTGTACCCAGATCCGCCACATGCTGATGTCAGTGATGACCTCAGGATGACATCATATGGGTCCCGCGTGTCATAGGTACAAGGAATGCCACTTTTGCAGATCGATCCAAGAAGTGTAACGTAATTGCATGTGGGCCCCTGCCCTTCTTCTACCTCGGGATGGATGGCCGTGAACGGAAAGCAGAGACCGGCCGCCGGCCGTGCTCCGGCACGTGCGGACCGGCAAGTTGACGGCGAGGTGGCGGAGGTGCTCCGCCGGGCTGCTGCGCACGCGCAGGACCCCACGGCTTGGCCCACGGCGGGCCGTGGCCTCCCGGCTACGGGCGCAGACGGCGTGCCGCAACAAGCTCCGCGGCCGGGCGTGCGCTGGTGGCGGCAAATTCGGCGGCGGCTGCGGCTCCCCAGCCTAGGCGGGCGGCGTAGAGGCACCAGGGCGCAAGGCGCACCCGCTGGTGGCCTTGGGGTCACCCGCGGCGGCCCGGGATGGCGTGGCCACGCCATTCGCAGTGCACCGGCGGTGGCGAGCTTTCGGCCCGCGACGACGCCGTCGCGCGCGAACCGAAGGAGGTGGGTCTACGCCGGAATGCTACGGTGGTGCTGTGGGGTGAGTAGGGAGTGATAGCGGCGCCGTGGTGAGGAGCAGGGGCGGCGCGCCAAGCTCCGCGGCGCGGTGGCAATGGCGGCGGCGCGCCGCGCTCGGCTCGAGAGGGAGAGCTATGGGGGAAAGGAGAGTGGGAAGTGAGGAGTGGGAGGTGTCCCCTTCGGGCAGGCGACCGGCAGACGGACAGAGGGGGCAGGGCCCGAGCACCACGCGGCCAAGGAACGCGGGCATGGCGGACACGCGCCCTGGGCACGCGTCGCCCTTTGCGGCATTGCGCCGAGCGGGTGGCGGGCGTCGAAGTGAGCCGCTTCGACGGTGGTTTTGGGCCGTTTCCGGCCGAATTAGGTCATGGGCCCAAAACAAAGTTTAAAGCCCACACGTCGCTTTATATTTTCTATTTAGGCACCCTGGTCATTTGAGCTACGGTTTAGCGGATAATTAGTTGCCAACATGGCAATGTCAACGCGCCATCAACGCTTGACCTAGGGCTCGGTTTTCTCGAAACGGACGGCCAAACTTGATCAAATCGATCCCAACTTTTGGCATGCTGTGCCCCAATGGGTTAGCTATGTTTTTCCTATTTGGGCCAACTAAAGTTGTTTCACGGAATTCGGAGAACGCGGCATGCCAATCTGCCGACGTCATTAATCGTAACGACTTCATCACTCGTTTTGAGCACCTTCTAGGCATTTTTCATGAAAAAGTCAAAACATAAAATTTTCTCAAAATGTTCTCCTCTTCGAACTTTATTAAAGGTCCGACTCGAGATAAGCGACGTAGCTACCACTTCCAGTTCATGCCAACAATCACACTTATAGACTAACTCAAACAGAGTGCAGACAAGCATCAAGCAATCATGCCATGATGATGATTAGATGCTAATGATATGATTATGCTCATGATTTGCAGAGTTAATGAATGATTAACATCCAGAATGTCACAAAGATCGTTTTATAGTTTGGGAGCAAAATAGACCACCCTTGATAATTAGAAGGTTAAGTAGTCTTTTCTCTATAATTTAGCTTATAAATTATGGTACAATATTTTTTTGTCTCAAAACAAATAAATGTTGGTTAATCTATCGGCCCAACAACCCTCGCACCACCGACCACCTTTTACCACCCCTACTATCCACCACCTTTTACCACCCCTACTACCCCTACTAGTATAATGCCCGTGCTAACGCTACGATTTATTTAGGAATACATATAATTTTTTCCCCATAGTATATTGCTCATGCCAATCATTACCTCAAAAGTAAATTCTATCAAATTCAAAAGTGCTTAGCTAATTGTGTTTTGTCAATTTGAAGTACATTGCATTTAACTTTTTTGGCATTAGCCCCAAACAAGCACTATGTTGCTATCTTCACGGCAAATACCGGCATACCGGCATTCGTCAGAGAGTACATGATGATAAGGAATGTCTCACCTTTGATATAAAAAAAGGCTTCATAGCTCAAACATTCTAGTAAGTTGCATAAGGCAAATTACCAGTTTTACAAGAGGAGGAAAACATATGTAGACACTTAGTGGTGAGAGAAGAAATCTACTATTGTTCTATTCTTGGGTTCTCCCCTGCAAATCGGTCTTTGGGTTTGGCTTGAAAGCATGGACCGAACTTCATCACACCTCGGATGAATAGCATAGACTCTATGTTGTTACCCACAAGCTCAAAGTTTCCCGAAGCGTGAAGAAAATCGAGTTATCATCAAGATATATAGGAGCTGACTTTTAGGCAAGAAATGATACTCTTGAGCAAGAACCAGGCAAAGCAGATATAATTGATCACCCAAAAAGAGGGTGAGGTTAGGGGAGGGGTGTGAGGGTGAGGTTGGGAGGGGTGAGACACGGCTTACTCAGGCCAGGGGCCCGCAGCTTACCACATCCCATAAAGCTTCCTCCATTGTTTCCTTGACTTTTACCTGATAACTAAGGTCTAGTATGTCCTGGCTATTTGTGTTAATCGGATGAGAAAAGGGGGAAAAGATGCCACCACTTTGGCGACATTTGTGCATATCCGCAAACGACAAAGGTTGAGTACATTTGAATGAAATTCCACCCTTGCTCAGCAACCATTTCAAATCAGTATTGCTAGCTTCTACATTTAATGACACATGTATATCGTGGATGAAATAATTCAAAGCATTTTTGACGCAAAGCAATAATACTGTTTTGTATCATCGTCCAGAGTCTGAGCCACTTACCAATCATGTCGAGCAAGCAACCCAAACTTAGAAGATATCAAGAAGCTAGTAGAAAACACACATAAGTAGTACTTTTACATCAAGAAGCCAGTAGAAAACACATTACCGCAAACACGGATGTAGAATTTAGAAGGTTTCAGAATTTATTGCTAGTGGTACCTTGCAATGATCCAAGAGATCCAGCTAGGCCACACTCCCCAAAGTTGAGCTGAATGTTCTCTTATAACTTTTGTCATGTTAAATTGGGTGAGTAATACAGGGTCCTGTTCACCTCTGTGTGTATATCTATAAAGACCACCTCCATTGAGCATTGTTCCTTTACAGGCCAGAAAAAAAAAATGTATATTGCAACCAATAATCACTCTTCTTAGCCCTCTGCCATATAGACTCTTGCCCAGTGAAAGCAAGGCAAATTGATTCCTTAAAGAACCTGAAGAGCCATCCAGTCAATTTGCTTCTCCCAATGCTCACAATCCCACCAAGCAAAAGAATCTAAAGGATGGAAAATAATTTTAAACAAAGAAACATGTTTTAGGTTCAGTTCACATGAGAAAAATTGATGCAATTCTGGAATAAGTAAGGATGTAACTGCGTTCTGGTAGCGGCATGCACCAGTATGTAACAGCTCTAGTACCTGGTCAGACAAAACGAAAACATGAGTAATCTTCAATAAATGTTGCAGGGTTCAAAAGTCAATAAAAACCACTTTAATGCACATGCTACACAATCTTGTGCCATGAGGCCTCCTGTTAGCGTGTTGCATAAATACCCACTAAATATAAAGCTTTGAGCCATGAACTTGCCTATATCAGAGAGCTAGAAAAAATTGATGCAGTCCCCTTCAGTAGTTCTTTATATAGACACAAGAATATATTGTGAAAAGGAAAGAATCCAAGCAATGCAAATTAAAAACCTATCATTTTCCAAGAAAATCAGATTATATATATAGGAGGAAATACTGTTGAAATATTGTACGATTCCACCACCAGTGGATGCATTCTGTTGCATATGCAGAAGAGGGCCCGCTTGATATTTAAGCCATGTACTGTATAGGGGTTCAGATACAACTCAAAAATCTCAGTGGAACCACTAAAACTTACTGCAGCAAAATGCATAACAAAGTCGGCATTTACGTGGAGGATGACATTAAGAAAACAATTGTTGCCAAGATTTCACAGAGCTCCAACACATTATACTCTCTAAGAAAACAATTGTTGCCAAGATTTCACAGAGCTCCAACACAAGTATACTCTTCCGATACTGAAAATAAATTCCTTGAGAAACCCCGGGTATAGGCAAACCTATACAATGCCTTGCATAACTCGGCATCCCCCGAACCAGGAGAAACAGTCTTCTTCATAAATTTGTACAAAAAACGACCAAAGGAGGAAATTAAAGAATTATTGCCCGGACACCTAAGTTACAACAAACAAGGTAGCCAACTTACAAGCTATCTCTATCTTAGCAGGCAAAGCACAGATGGGAGGAGAAGGTATGCATACCTGATGGTTGCTGGTCACCGGAGAGAAAATCTCATGGAAATAAAATCAGGAAAGATGCAGATCATAGAGACGTAGGGTACGAAATCTCACCAGAAAAAAATAAGATGCTGCTGCACCATCACCGTGAGGTGCCGACTATGATGGCTAGATGCGCCCCCGCTTGGAGGCGCCTTGCACCATGCTCACGCCACCGCTGAAAGTTCAGAAAGCATATTTTTTAGACCAGTCAGTATGCAAGTACTTAATCTTGAATCCCTGGTCTCTTTGGCTGCCTTTGAACAGTACAAAACACCATCATCAATATATTAGACTATGGTATGTTGGACATTACAAAGAACATAGGGAAATTTTACGAAAACAGGGAAATCATCGGAAGCAATATTTACAATCGTGCAAGGGAGCATCGTAGTCATTGACCTGTGCAAAAAATTCAAATAAATTCATCTAGAGCCGCAACGACATAGATATATTATCACGATTGATAATATCTGAATCGTGGGACAGCTAGACAAGCGAGCACAAATGGATTATCTGGCAGCTGCTCACCTTAGCATTATCTGGTTGTTTCATAGCGGCCACAATCCTGAGCAGTAAATAATGAAAGTAAAGTAAAATCATAACCCACGAACAAGTAGGCATCAAGGGAAGACTTTACGGTGGGCTGGGTAGATCCACATAAACATAAACGCACGGGTATGAAGAACCGACAGAGATCCACATGTGCATATCGTATAAAAATCACGAACCCGGACGCCTCCTTGTCCGCGAGCCACCGGCCAGCCGGCCGCGTCCCTATCGCCATCACGGCCATGGGGAGGCTCCGCCACCGCACGCCATGTGGGGAGCGGCGCCGCCATGGGAGGATTCGCCGCCGGGCGGGGCGGCGTGTGATTGCCCGGCGGCACGCACCTCGAGTGCCCGACGCCGAGCCGCCGTCATGCCCTTCGCCAAACCCTATGCGTGGGCACGAGTGGAACCGCCGCTGCCGCCTCCTAACTCAGCCGGCCTCGCGTCCGACCGCGAGGATTTAAAATCAAGATGGAGAAAGTGGTCTCGGGATTCGATCGTGGAAGAAAAAAAGGCGGAAAAAGAGGAATTGTTTTTGCCGGTGGTTGCGGCACTCGGCGCTCGAACCCGCGGAGTCGGGTGAGGGCTGCGCGAGGGGGGAGAGTTGGAAGCGAGCTTCTCACCTTCGATCTCGACGTTATATCCGTAATTGGTGTGTTGTGAGTCGTTGATCTTGGAAGATGGATATGGGTAGGAAGATTTCAATTATAGTAGAGATATGCTGATTACTCACGTTTCTTTACTAGTAAAATGCTGCTCAAGCTCCTTCCAGTCCGTTGAATCGGCTATGATTACGATCTGTTCCCGGTAAAAAAAAATCGGCCACGCGTCACGGCTGTCGGGGGCGGCGAGCGGTGGACGGTGCGCCCACACGTGACAGACGGACTGAGACTTTGCGTACGCAAGGCAACGACAGAGTAGTCACAGACAAGTGGGCAACGGCCTTTCCAAGAACTGCAGGGGCCCACAGTCAGTGATTAGTCCTTGTCTTGCGGGTGCCCGTGCGGGTCTTCTATCTGTACACTAGCTCGTGGAAGATCGAATCGTGCCGGTGGCGTGCAGAGCTTTTTTTTTTTTTCCGACACGCTTTCGGTCAGTACTGGTAGTCTGTGGCTCTGTGCTGATAATTCGACGGGTCGCGGCATCCCGCCCGTCACACGAGACATGCTGTTCCAGCTTTCAGGCACGGCGGCTTTTCCTTTGCTGTGGTCTGCTGTTTCCGAGTGTGCATTTACAGGAATACCCTCCCTTCACTTTCACTAATCACTATATACCTCTCCGCCCAAACTCCCAAAGGCCAAAGTCAATCATGAAACCTTAAAAATAATTAACGAAATATAAACTCCCTCGTCCCTCCCTACAAGAAATCAAAAAACTTTAAATATGATTTCGATGTGGTCTTTGCTCTAGGCCCGTGGACTAGGACGAGGTTGGCGTTGGCGCCTTATAACCTCGCACGAGCGAAGGGTACATGAGAATCTTTGGTTTGGGCCTACCTTTTCTCTCGCTTATCTTCGTTGTTACCATATGTTGACGCACCGAGGGCTCAGCATCGCAATAGCCGAGATACGGCGCCACTGCTCGCCTAGATCTTGCTCCGCCACTACACAACGTGAAGTGGAGTGTCTCGCTCCCACCTATATCAAGTTTGCCTTCGTCGGATCCAACACATAGAGAGAGAGAGAGAGAGAGACGAAGCCAAGGAGATGTGGAGGAGACGATGTGGAGTGCTTGTACTGGGTGTGTGGGGAGGAGAAGAGGATCGGAGGGGTGGCAGCCAGAGGCGAAGAAAAGTCAGAGAGTAGAAGAACTACGGCTTGATTATATATGTGACTATAGTAGTGGACTACCATAGGCTCTTAGGCCTATCTACACAGGCAAGGTCTGCATTTGAAAAAAGGGGACATTTTTCTTGTCTCTATGAATACTTTTTTGTTTCTAAAAATTTCAGGCGTTTTGGGAGACGTGCATTTTGTGTTGTCTCTGTTAATAAAGTTAGCATATATCCCTTTATTTTCAGTGATAGTGATCCTTAAGCTAGCATGAAAACTTTCCACCATATCTTGTTGTGCATTCAAAAATTCTCAAGTCCCCTTTACTCAAAGGCCGACACAATAATGATCGTTCGTTATAATTATGGGCTAGTTTCACATATCATTTTCTAACGTAGTGAAGCAAACTCCATAAACCAACGTTTATATTCATCGAGTCTCACCTCTAATCCCTGAGTCATTTCTTGTTTTAGTACTAACCTTAGTCAAATTTCTCTTATTTGACTAGACCTATAAAAGAATGGAATCACCAACATTTCAAACATCACACCCCATAAAAATATGTTTCGTTATAATATTTTATACCATCTTCTTGGCCTGTCTACCAGATACTCACATTTGTAAAGTTTACATATACACCGTGGCCATCCAAAATTAGACCGTGAAATTCCAAGCATCAGAAAAACACATTACACGGACACGATTCCTACCATCGTAATTTCACCCATCCCTGAGACCCAAAGGAGGACAATGACCTAACCATTTCCCCAAATTAGCCAACGGCCATGTGTGGGAAAAAATTAAAAAACATGCACTTTAAATCCAGGGTGGACCCCACCAACTACAGCCCCGATCTTTATAAAAAGCCTGCCCTCCTCCTAGCTCTCCTCTGCGTTTACGCTCCCCACCTAACCCAAATTGCACTTTCGCAGATCGAACCCTTGCCGACCAAATATTTCGCACACGGCACCTTCCCCTGTATTGCCTTCTTGCGCGTAGACCCCTGAAGGTTTCTCCGCCTTGCGCCCGTGCCCTTCGCCGGAGCTTTGCCATATGAGTGGTCAAACCCCGATGGGGCTCGCCGCCGCCGCAGCCGCAGCAGTGAGGCCGTGCCGCCGCCGCCTGCTCTCGTCCGCCTCCACCAACGCGGCGTCGAACACGGCGGCGGCGGCGGGCGCCGCGACCCGGCTCTTCCCGAGATTGCCGCACCCGCACCACCCCCCGTGCGGCCGGCGCCTCCCCTTCCTCGTCTCCGCGGCGTCGCAGTCGCAGGCCTCGCAGACCGGCCCGGCCGCCACCCCGGTGCCGGTCCCCGTCCCCGTCCCCTCCGACCCCCGCGCCGCCGTCTCCGGCAACCTCCCTTTCTTCGACCGCGTCCTGTTCCCGGACTCGTTCCTGCTCGAGACCCCGACGCCTGCCAAGGAGGAGGAGGAGGAGGACGCGGGGGGCGTGCAGGCCGATGAGGCGGTGGCGCCGGCCCCGCCCTTGAGGGAGGAGACGGAGACGGAGAGGGAGGCGTGGAGGCTGCTGCGGAGGGCCGTCGTCAGCTACTGCGGCGAGCCCGTGGGGACGGTGGCGGCCGAGGACCCCGAGTGCACGGAGGCGCTCAACTACGACCAGGTCTTCATCAGGGACTTCGTGCCCTCCGCGCTTGCCTTCCTCATGCGCGGCGAGACCGAGATCGTCCGCAACTTCCTCCTCCACACCCTCCAGCTTCAGGTGAGCTGATCCCGATCCTGCTTAATAGTTCCTCGTCTGGTCAAAAATTAAAGCTCCAAAAGAATTTATTTCTAGCTGAAGTACTTAGTAATAGTGTCGATGGCGTGTACGGCAACAATTTGTTTTTGAGTTTGGATGGAAATAGACACCTAAGTTTGCATCGCTAGGATTTTGAGTATTTGGGATTATTTTTATTATCATTTCCGGTCATTTATTTCTCTGGGCAGTGAAAATTATCATTGATTTACTGAATGCATACCAGTTTGTGGTTATTTAGGTCTGAGGTGAGCTCTTCTATGTGGATTTCTCTTGTGGGAAGTATGATAAAAGATTTCTATTTTGTCGTATTGATTATGTCAGCTTTCGTATAAGAGTGCCATGAAGTAGACATGATTTACTGTGAGCTTGTTTCATACTTCTGATAAATATAATTATTTTACTACAAGATCTCGGAGCTGTTTGGCCTGCAAAATGCCGAATCAGAGGTTCCAATTGAATAATTAAAATTAGTAGT
The DNA here is from genome assembly GCA_018135685.1 of Themeda triandra. Lineage (NCBI taxonomy): Eukaryota > Viridiplantae > Streptophyta > Magnoliopsida > Poales > Poaceae > Themeda > Themeda triandra. Next base: position 413,496 of record JAENPR010000350.1, on the reverse strand, counting down.
AAGTGAAGTTTAGAATTGATGGTATAAATCTGAGATGAACAATAACTAAACTACAATTGTCCTCTAGCTGACAAGCAATATGCTAATTCTGTCACATGCTTTTGCAATTGTAATTCTTTTGTTGAACTAGATAGATCACAATAACCAATGCTAAAATGATGAAAGGAATGTGAAATGTCTTTCCTCTGAAGATTCTGAAAGCTGGTTCAAACAGATTAAGACCATGTAATGAGATGTTCACTTGATCTAGGCAACACTAATATTTTCTGTTATAAAGCGAATAAAATAGGATTTTGTGTTTGCTGAACTTCTCTCTGGTTGCTTGTTTATAGAATGTTTTTTCCGAGCTAGTCACTAATTGCTCCTTTCTTTTATGATTAGAGCTGGGAGAAAACTGTTGATTGTTACAGCCCTGGGCAAGGATTGATGCCAGCTAGCTTCAAGATTAGGACCGTACCACTTGATGAGAACAATGAAGGATTTGAGGAGGTTTTGGACCCTGACTTTGGTGAGGCAGCCATTGGCCGTGTAGCTCCTGTGGATTCTGGTATGTATCTTGTTCCTACATAAGCTGCATATAAGAATTCGTTTTGAAGCTTCTGTTATCATTTATTCTGCTACTTTAACCCTATTTATCTTTTTTGCAGGACTGTGGTGGATTATTTTGTTGAGAGCTTACTGCAAGATTACAGGAGACAATGCTTTGCTAGAAAGAGTTGATGTGCAGACAGGAATTCAATTGATACTGAGTCTTTGTTTGGCTGATGGGTTTGACATGTTCCCAACATTACTAGTTACAGATGGGTCATGCATGATAGACAGGAGGATGGGAATACATGGGCATCCTCTTGAAATCCAAGTAAGTTGTGTTTAATTGCTTATGGCGAATAATGATCTACAATGTTATTCAATAATAAGAAAAATATGCTGCCACAGGGACCATTTTTTTTTCTTGTGCAGGACTAATTTACTTTATAACAAAAGAAAATGTTTTTCTTTTATAAACCTAGATCTATTTGGCATATCAGATTAAGATCTGTACTTATAAATTCTTTCTGGTACACAGGCCTTGTTCTACTCTGCTTTACGCTGCTCACGAGAAATGCTTGTTGTGAACAATGGATCGAAAAACCTCATCCGTGCCATTAACAACAGGCTTAGTGCATTGTCCTTCCACATCAGAGAATATTACTGGGTTGACATGAAGAAGATAAATGAGATATACAGATACAAGACAGAAGAATACTCCCATGACGCCACTAACAAATTCAACATTTACCCTGAGCAAATCCCTTCCTGGCTTGTTGACTGGATTCCTGAGAAAGGAGGTTACCTTATAGGCAATCTGCAACCAGCTCACATGGATTTTAGGTTCTTCTCTCTTGGCAACCTTTGGGCCATAGCTTCATCTCTAACTACTCCAAAACAAGCTGAGGGAATTCTTAGCCTTATTGAAGAAAAATGGGATGATCTTGTAGCAAACATGCCCCTCAAGATATGCTACCCTGCAATGGAAGATGATGAATGGCGCATTATTACTGGCAGTGATCCTAAGAATACGTAAGCATACTTGTTTGCAGAATCAATCTTTCGTTGTCATGTCTTTTGGTTTGTCATATCTCCTTTTTGTGGTTCTCTATCTATTTCTTTTTAAGATTAAACTTCTCTTCTGTAAAACATCATTTCAATGTTGACATGTGTCCACTTTGTGTATGTGCAGCCCATGGTCATATCATAATGGTGGATCTTGGCCAACCCTATTGTGGCAGGTAAATACCAAAACCAACGCTATCAAATTTATCGTTCATTTTCATGCTTGTAGATCTTTGCTGACTTATCCTTGTTGCTGTTCACATAGTTCACATTGGCGTGCATAAAAATGGGTAGACCAGAATTGGCCCGGAGAGCCATTGCTGTGGCCGAGGAGAGACTCTCAGATGACAAGTGGCCGGAATACTACGACACCAGATCTGGGAGGTTCATTGGGAAGCAATCCCGGTCTTATCAGACATGGACTATTGCTGGTTTTCTGACCTCAAAAATGTTGCTGGAGAACCCAGAGCTGGCTTCTATTCTGACATGTGATGAGGACCTTGAGCTGCTTGAAGGCTGTGCTTGCTGCCTGTCCAAGAAGAGGACCAGGTGCTCACGCCGGGCGGCCAAGTCACATGCTGTTTGAAGGCTTGAAGCTGTGTTCTTTCTACTGTGGACACACAATGTATACTACCGATGGAGAATTAACCAAGACGGACTCTTCAGCTGTACATTAGTATAGGTTGTTGTTAGATACCCATCCATTCATTTCCCTGGTGGCTGCTCATTCTTTTTTGTTGAGCTACCACTGATGGGAACTACCCTGGGTGATACCGGTGGTTGAAAGAGAAGAGCAAAACATATTCGAAGTTTGTGCTCTCATGTACACAAAATGAATTTGTTATTATTTGAGCCACTCGCTGCTCGTTTGGGAGCGCTGTTGAAGCCCCAAACCATTGTATGTCTTGTTCGTACCTGAAAGTAATATCTTGTGCCATTTGCAATGCAAACTGTGACACTGTATCATGTTCATTTCATATTAGGTTTACATCTTTGTTGTATTAGATTATGCTTGGATTTGCCATATGCGCTGCCTGTGTGTTTGGTCAGCACATTGTGTTGTTTTTGGCTGATGAATCTGAATGCCGAGTCTGTATCTTACTGTCTAGGGTGAGGGGGTGTGTGTGGGGTCTCTGACCCTTGTATTTTTTCTTCTATCTTAATGAAATGACACAGAGTTCTCCTGTGCTGTTTGAGGGGAAAAAAAAAAAGAATCTGAATGCCGCAGCAGCTGATGAATCTGTCACTGCTGTTGCTAAACTATTTGAACCAGACCATCTTAGTAGTTATTGCCAAACCTAACTGTTGAAAATATAAAACCCAGCGGGAGATGTCTTGAACCGACCATCTTGGCAGTTATTGCCAAACCTGACTGTTGAAAATATAAAACCCAGCGGGAGATGTCTTGAACCAAAGCTTGCTGAATCATCCATTTGTTCCTGCTCCCTCCGTCCCAAGCTTGCTGAATCATCCATTCGTCCCTAGTCCCTACTACTTGACAGTCATTGTTTTCAGTAACCAGAACCTGAATATGAAACTGTGTTGTGTTCTTTCACACTGCACCAAAGGCCGCATAGGATGCAAAGTATTCCCAAGAGAGACGGGGACCACTGTGTTCTCAGCAATTCTCCCTATCCATCCTATGTTATATGTAAAAGTTGAGACGCAAATTCAAACTAGAAAGATTTATACGTAAATAGCAATTTTTTTTTTTGAAAACAGTAGATAGCAATTAGATGTGCACTAAAAGACACATGCATATGAAAGTTGCCATTTTCATATGAAATTTTCTAAAGCAAGTTCATATCTAAACTTATATTTGTATGTATACTATAGACGTGCCAAATTTTATTTTTTCTGAACAACTGAAGTATATATTTTTTAAATTGGTTTCATGTTTTTAAAAGATACACATGCTTGCACTTTGTATTTTGCCGATGTTCTGCATGTTAAGCCTTCTCATGGTCAGTTATGTCCCTTCCTCTGTTGGTGAGTACATTTTTGTGTCCATTGTGCTTCGTTGTTGTTCTGTTTTCGGTTCTATTTCGTTTCTGGCTTTTTGTCCGCAGGTTTCTTGTGTTCTTCTTGCTATAAGACGTTTTAGAATTTCTAGATTTATGTATCTAGACATAATATATATATATCTAGGTGCTATGAATCTAGAAAACAAAAAACGTCTCACAATAATCTAGAATGTACCGTTAGCTAGTGCTCGATAAAGTGAAATGGAGGGAACAACACCAACAAATGGCTCCAATCAGAAAAATGCATGTGAATAACATGCCAATGTCAGTGGCTTGGTGTTAAAAACATGTGTTGTATTCTCCACTAAATCTTGCATTGCCATTTGAAGTCAAGAGTGTCTGCCTCTACAAAACTCAACACGAATTCAGAACTATGTAATTGTATCTCCATTGAGCAGCATTTACATCTCAGTAGCAAGATCAAGACTGTCTACCAAGCTCGACATGAACTCATTCATATATGACCTTATCTCCAATGAGTAGGACATACAACTCGGTAGCGACATCAAGAGAGTTAACCTCAACAGGAACTCATAGATTTGTAACCATATTTTTGTGAAGAATAGGATCGATATCTACAAACTTCACAAGCTATCAGCCAAACTTTAGAGTCCTTCACAATTCTCCGCAGTTACCTGTAAATTTAAAGTTCAAGGTTTATGGGCATGGATAACAAAATAGCATTAGACTCAACAATTCTTCAAAAGATGAATGCCATCCATACATACATACACAAATTTATTGGAAATAAGAACCTGATTGACTAATGCCATGTGGCCAGTTAGCATTATATTAACTTTTTGATAACAGACATAATAATTCCATTATTACACTGAAACTCTGAAGGTACAAAACTTATGACATCTCAAATTAGTCATAGTTGTTAAGTTCCCCAGGTAGAACAGAAAAAAAAAAGGATAACCTGTCAAGCTCAATGCATAGTCTCAGTTCTTTTGATTCGTACTACCTTGTTTTTAACCCTCTAAAACAAAATAACTTGTTTACTTCTTGAAAGGCTCACAAGTCTAGCAGCAGGTTAACATGGCACAGCCACATTCCATCTGTCAGCTATTGGTATTAGCAGTGCAAATGTTGAACCGATAAAATGCAACCGTTGTGCTCAAGTGAGGGGAGACATGCATGTGTGTGCAAAATAACTTCTAATTCTTGTGTATAATTGGAAACAAAAATCCACTGTGAGAACTCATCCATGATAACTTATAGTTTATTCGCAAAAAAAAGATAACTTATAGTTAGTCATAACTTCATTTCAGGTTTACATAAATCCTGCAGGTCTAAATAAGTCTAATGTCTCATAAAAGCACAAAAATTGTTGTCCCTGTAGGTATTCAGGGGTCACAGAACTTCATTGTTCTGCAGAGCAATGAGCAAGAATCGAACTACAAGATCATGAAATGAAAGAGAAGTTCTATTCACACAGTACGGACAAATTCTTAAGATAGTCATTAGATTGCATTCCCTTACTAGCATAATCTGGACCAAGATACGCAGTATACAGAAAAAAAAATGCACAAAGTAAAAGCATGTAAGAAATATTTCTGAACTATTGAACTGACAAGGAAAGTTTGTTACCTAGTTTAGGTTGATTTTCAGTTCATACACATCACTTGAAACTGTACTCTGATTGCACTCTGAAACTACTCTTTCAAGGTCAACAGGCACATTTGAAACAAACACAAGAAGCGGCTTCTTTCTTGGAACAGGAAGTAACTCATTCTTGCCCTCCAGTATGCCTAGGACTGTCCTCATGACAGGTCTCTCTTCTGAAAACGGATTGACACAGCTCAAACCTAGAAGAAGTAGCCTCATCATTTGCTCACTGTCATACTGTCCACTAAGATATGGATCCGCAGCATCCAGAAAGCCTGACTTGTGAGTGCAAATTCCAAACCCAATCAACAATATTCAACATGTTCATACTGCTGGGTGCTTCTCTCTCTATTGGCCGCTTGCCTGTGCAGATCTCAAGCAGCACAACCCCATAGCTGTAGACATCGCTCTTTTCTGTAGCTTTACCCATCTGGAGATACTCAGGTGCAAGGTAACCAAGAGTCCCTGCTGCTAGGGTCGACCGAGGACTCGTGTCATGATCCTTTAACCTTGCAAGCCCAAAATCTCCCAATCTCGGACTCAAACACGAGTCAAGAAGTATGTTACTGCACTTTATATCCCTGTGGATCACCTGCTTGTCATGTTCTTCATGTAGGTATGCCACCGCAGAGGCGATGCCAACAGCAACCTTGTACCGCTGAGACCAGTCGAGGGTGACATAATGCTCCGGGCCTGAACAAGGGTGGAGAGCCTCATCTAGGCTGCCATTGGACATAAACTCATAGACAAGCAGCAGCTCGTCCCTTTCTGTACACCACCCCTGGAGCTGAACCAGATTGGGGTGCTTCAGATCAGCAATGATGGTAAGCTCGGCACTGAACTCGCTGTAGCTCTCTCTCGATTGTTTCGACCTCTTGACCGCATACGTGACCCCAGAGTGTGGGCACACTGCCTTGTACACTGTACCGAAACCACCGCTGCCGACCACCATAGAGGGGTCAAATCCCATTGTAGCCGAGAAGAGATCTTCGTACACGAACTGCTTCGGTTTACCCGTGATCTTTGCTCTGTTTCACTTGTTAACCGCTACAGTACTCCACCTCCACTTCTTCAGAGACAGTACCACAAACACCATGAGTGCACCGAGGAACACGATGGGCAAGGGGACGGCAAGCCCCAGTACTAGTTTCCTGCGGCGGCGGCGCCCACCCTTGAGGTTCAGATTGGTTACCGCAGGCGTCGCGGGCGTGCTGGGGACGCTGCTATCGGACATGCTGTGCGCGGGCCGGGACGCCGTGTCGACAGGCAGCATCCCGGAGGTGAGGAAGGTCCAGCTCTCGACGACGAAGCCGCCGCCGCCGTCGCCGCTGCTCGCGTTATCCGACGACGCCACCTCGAGGCCGACGAACATGAACTCGGAGAAGCGGGCGCCAAGGCCCGCGGCGTCGGAGGACATCACCGGCGTCGGGGGCTTGACGCTCGCGTGGCCGAGGAACACCTCGAGGCGCGCCCGGCGCGCGTCGTAGACGACCCAGGACCCGACCCCGTTGCCGTTCCGAAGGCTCACAGCGCCGGTGGAGTTCCCGGCGAGTCTCTCGCCGGCGGAGTACGCGGCGACGACGCCCCTGGACGCGTCCAGGGCGACCTCGAGCGGCAGGGACCGGTTTCCGGCCGTGGCGGTGGCGCCGACCGTGAGCGGGTCGGGGATGAGGAGGAAGGAGAGGCGCGAGGCGGGGCGCGCGGCGGCCGGCGCGGCGAAGAGGAAGGAGGTGGAGAAGGAGGCGTTGGGTGGGAACCGGAGCGGGAGCGGGAAGAGCGCGTGGGAGGACGGCGGCGGGAGCGAGACGGAGTCGGCGCGCAGCGAGGCCCCGCCGAGGAGGGTGAGGTTGCGGAGGGAGAAGGATGGGAAGGAGAACGAGATGGGGGTTTCCGCCGCATTGGAGGATGGCGCGAGGAGGACGACGACGACGGCGAGGAGGAGGAGGGCGGCGGTGTCCGGTGCGGCGAAGCGGCGGTGGACTGGAGCCATGAAGAGAGGCCGGAGCAGAGAGGGTGGCGACGAGAGGACGGTTACATTTGAGAACAGAGAGACGCTATATAATTTCAGTATTTAGTAAAAAAAAACCTCTAACAGTTTTTAATTAAACATTTAAATTAAATATAGCAACCCTCCGTCGAGGCTAACTTTCTAAAGTAAGCACCAGAAATAATAAAACTATTGGAAAGTAAAAAGATGTAAAAATAATTTGTATTCAAATGACTATAGTAAAAGTACTCTTTGCCCCTGATTTCATCATTGGAATTTAATTTATTATAATAAATTATAGTTTAGACATGTAGTACTAACATAACATGGTGATCTATAGAATTTATTTTCATCTTCCACTCTATAAATTTGAGATAGGCTTATATGTGAACTTGAAAAATTATGGAATCTTAAATTCCTTCAAAATGAAGGGATCCAAACAGATCCTTAGTTTTTCTTTAAAGAAATGTTACCAATTTTGATTGACAAGAGGAGAGCAAATATTTACATTGTTTGGCATGAGGAGCACCAAGATTTGCTTTGGGTTCATAGTACAGAGATTGCAATACCACCCCCACCTTCTAGATTATCAGATTACATGATTGATTACATCCTCAACTATAGCAACGGGATGCCCTGTTGGTGGTCGACTGGTAGTACCGTTTCGATGCCTTTGTGCTTTGTTACCTTCTCCAACCCACATCTTAGCCTCATCTTGTATGACCCTGTGACTTGGTGATTTTGTTGAAGACCCGGTTATTCCTTTTCTTCCACAATTTCCATAGAGTGAGCATGAGTGGCCCTTTAGTAGCTAGGTGGTTTGGTGTGCATTATATCATGAAGGCTTCTCGCTTGTGTGATTGCGCATGGATATACCTAGAACTTTATTCCTCTTAATGTAAAACAGATGAATGGCCCGTCGCGAAAACAAGGAGCTTAGTGATTCAGAGAAGAATGGAGGGTCGGGTTGGATAAGGTACTATGGAATATCCAGTCACAACAAATTGACCACTTCCTCTATCGCTAAATAAATCAATTCCTAATATTGTTGGAAGTTAAACCTTTTATGTTTGAACAATTTCTCTACGCCTAATAAGCTAGCAAGGGAATCGTCCACCATAGGACAAGGGCAAAACCAAATATCGGACTCTATTCATAAAAAAGAGGGAAAAAACAATCCTCCTCCATCGCAGAACCACGACAGAACAAAGATCAGGCTTCGATAAAACAGGATCTAACGTAGAACTACATTCCGAGCGAGTCCGCCGCTGCCACATGTGAGCAAGAACAAGTGCCGCCGCCATCGGGCAAGGGCCAACCATGGCAATATACATAGCATTGAAACGTTTTTGAAGATGTCTCTAAATGATGGCGTCATATTGCAAACGTGCCAGGAAGAAGGTAATGAGGGCAATCCGGTCCTTGATGATGCTTGTGCCATGAGAAATCTAGAAAGAGCGTTATTACAGAATTTTGAAATGTAAAAACTCTAGTACACAAATGATAATTAGGAGGAGACAATAACTTCTTGTGTTACGGGAGCAAAGGCGTCTGCGGCAAATTGTTCCTAAAAGAAAAACCCCAACATGAGTGTCGGTGGTCCGTAATGGGCCGTTACGTAACTTGTCTCTAGTGTGGGCGGTTGTTGTAACAAACTCTTTTTGCTTGATGAAAAATGCATCTAGTGTTAGCTATGTTGCAAAAAACTTGTCTCTATTGATTGGACCTTCAAATTTATTCTCTATTATAATACATGCTAGACAAAACTCTTGCCGTTATATAAAAAAAAGAAGAAACTCTTGCCGGCTAGGTTGGAGACTGACTTAACCGTCTACAGATAAGATTTGTATGGTGTTTCAAAGAAAGATTCTTAATCACATTCAGAAGATATAAATAAATTAAAATGAAATATATAATAATAAAATCATATAGTATTACAAATAGTATGCCTATTGTAGCATCTATACAAGCCCGAAACCTATCTCAAATTCTCACAGAGTAGCTTAAACGGCGGTTGCAGTACATTATCTCACTGCACCGCAACTGCAAGAGAGTTGCTAGCAAATACGCCGGCAACAGTCACGCCTACCAAACTGCAAAATTCTGTCGCATAAACTTCTCTACTAGACCCTCGTTATCGAGAGCTATATATGATGCTTGTTATTGTTCCTGATCATCATATCGACGACATGGATCGCGCTAGCTGCCGCCGGAGGTTGCGTTTGCGTGGAAGAGATCAAGACGATTGTGGCTGAGGCGGAGCGCGTACATGGCCTTCTTGTACTCCGCCCATGTGAAGGTCCTGTACTGCCGCGGCGCGCCGGCAGTCACCGTCTCCTGGAGCGCCGCGATACGGGCGTCGAGCGGCGGCGCGGCGAAGTAGATGGTGGACAGCCGCGGCCTGGTGGTGCTGGCCATCACCCTGTGCCGGATGCTCACCAATCGCCCGTTTGTCAGGGCCTGATGCACATTGCCAAAGCACAGTAAGAGATAATTATCGTGTGACTGTCAACTTTAACAAACGTGGTAGCATATATATATAGCACCGGACCTGAAGGAGATCACCGACGTTGATGAAGAAGGCGGAGGGGTCAGCCGGGACCTGGACCCACTGGTCGTCGCCGCCGCTGCCGTCGGGCAGCAGCACCTGCAGGCCGTCGACGTCGTTGGCCCGGAGCAGGCTGAGGATCTGCGGGTCGGTGTGCTCGCCGAACCCGATGCCCTTGGCGGAGACATCCGCCGCACTGGACCTGGACGTAGGGTAGTGGTTGATCCTGAGGAGGGAGTCGCCGTCGACGGCAGAGATGAGGCTGCTCAAGGACGTCGGGTCACCGAGGCCGAGACCCTCGCCGAGGAGGTCCAGGACCCGGCACGCGAGGTGCCGCACTGCGCCCACGTACTCGTTCACTGCTACACTGCAGCAGACATGGATCGAAGACGTACTGAAATTAGATCACCAATGCTTGCGATTTCACACCTAATTAAATTCAGATGAAAATTAATTAATAAACCAGCCGCAGTGTACACTGTACACTGGTACAGAGCAGAGCATCAGAAACAATGTCAATCCTTACAAATTTTGACAGAGAAGATTTACTACGTACGGTCGGTGAGGACAGTTTGGGCAAGGTGCTTTGACTTGCCTTCCTTTTCTTTTGGGGGTAATCGGGGTGCCTCTCAATCCCGACAACAATGAGGCAAAAGCGAGATCGCGAAAAGATTGATTGATGAATGAAATCCCGACAACAATGAGGCAAAAGCGAGATCGCGAAAAGATTGATTGATGAATGAAATCGCGAAAAGGCTGCATGTCTGCATGCACCGCAAAAGGAAATGAGTCGTGCGCCAAATGGTCCGACATGTTACTAGATTTCAGTATCAGGCTATCAGCAAGTAGTGTCAAACAGATGCTGTGCCTCAGAACCAGAAGTATAGTATAGTGTACTGGAGTATGTACTAGCATGTACCAACTGTCGTCAGGTCCGATCTATCGATGCTGAAGTTAGGATAGGAGCATGCTTTGCTCAATCATAAACTAGCTATAGTTTGCATTGCCTGCAATAAGTAACCATGAGCTAGATAGGAGTAATTGGTCACAAGTACAAGTACTGGACAGAATTTCTAATGGGGAGAGCCATGGACGTGACACATTGAAACATGGTCTGTCACACTTTTTTTCAGCAGGGGGTTTGGACGCGCTAACAAGGCTGCATGGTGAAAGACCCCTGGTACGGCCCCCTGCATCATTTGCGCAAATAGCCAAGAGACTACGTACGGGCTGGGTCCTTATATAGGATGATGGTCTGAAGTGACCTTTCTGCATGCTTTCAGTTGACACAAAATATTCCGTTTAAAAAAACAATATTGACACAAAATATAATACCATTTTGCTCTTGTCCTTCCTGCGCAATGTCTTTGCTACCGATTCACATTTGCCATAATATCTACGTTCATGCATGCTATGTACAAAAACATAACCAAAATTTTTAACTTCTCTTAGCGACATGGATTCTTCTAGTGTTTTAGCATTTAAAATTTAATATAAACTTTCCCTGCCAAAATGCCTTAAGAGTGAGGATTCCCATGCGCTATGACTAATGGTTGTGTTCTATTACTATTTAAAAACACTACAACTCTAACATTTTGGCAGTGTAAACATTGTGTTCCCTTTCTACCGTGATGACGTACCATTTCCAGTCGCTCAAACAGTCAAACGGGTATGGCAGTCGGATAAAATGAAGAAGCTTCTGTCAAGTGGTGGCATTTTTATCTAAATATTACATAATTTCGGAACTATAATGGGCAAAAATGCTCCCACTAATGGTTTTACATCTCCCGCTAATGGTTTTACATCACCACTTTGCTTCTTTAACATAAGGTTGCCTTTTTTGAGATTATTTTTAAGCTTGTAGGCTTGTTTTCTTCAATAGTTTTTCAAGATTTCCCACAATCGATGGATTTCCATAAGAAATATTAGGCTTGACATTAACATATCTTGTTTGTAATTAATTATTATTCCTTCCTTCCCACAAATAAAAATATTTGACCTAAACAAAACTCTCTAAGGTTCGACCAAATTTTTAAAAGAGGTATTGATAGTTATCATGCTAAACAGCTATCTCTAGATTCATCATGAAATATATTTACATAGTATACCTATTTTGAGTAATTAATATTGATAATATTTCTTATCAATTTAACAAGACTTAGTCTAAATTAGACCCAAACCTAAGACCACATCCTTTCTAGAATACATGTAGAGTAAACGTATATTCTTCTGTCAACAATTTTGTTGGGCTGGCCAGGGAAAATTACATTATAGTCAATTAGTCACATTCAGAAGCATAATGATGTTCTAGAGAAAATTAAACCCCATGCTCTAGGATTTTTCTCTCTCCCACACACTACATAGAGAATTTTAGTTTCTAGTGGTGCCAACTGAAAGCAGGTGTATCCACTTGCTATAGTCACATGAAAACTTTGCTAACAGCAGACGTGCATTATTACCATCCGTGGCACACAATGGATGAATCACAATAAAAAGATTTCACGCCAATACATATATATGTAACTTCTTATTTGCATATATAACATGCTAATATATGGAGGGTGATGAATGAACATAATGAGAGATAAAGAGTATAGAAGAGATCTTGATCTCTACTTTGCCATATGAAAAAATTGCCCTCTACATTGACCTCGCTTAATCATAATTTGTAATTATTAAGCATATCCTTTAATTTGTTCAATTTTTTTGTTCCACTGGTTAAAATGAGCATGGGAAAAATTACATTTGTACTAGTAGTCGCATTCATAAACACAAAACTGTTCTAGTGGAGTACAACACAAGCTTTTAAACACCACACACCTTCCCGCGATGGCTTGCCCTGTTTTTTGACGTCGCATCAGGTTAAATTTATCCACCACGTGCGTTTCTTTACTTTTTTTATTAATTAAAACAATTGATCCCATGGCACCACTGAGATGATGTGCATGCACCAAGAATAAATTTTCATGTAGATACATTAGTGATTATAACAATTTTATCATACGAAAATTGCAAATAGAGACGTTTGCAAACTTCCAGAGTAGAATAGAAGACACTACTAAACACCAGCTATATATGGACGAAATTAAACAAAAAACTGCAATAACATGTACAAAAGAAAGGAAATAAAACATCGAGATAGTGAGAGTAGCGACGACGCATGCATGCATAAATGATATACCTGAATCGCGAAGGATCCTCGGCGTCGATGACCTTGGCCTTGCGCGCCACCGCGCCGGGCTCGGCGTGCAGGATGAGGTACTCCAGCTCGCCGACGTCGCCGTTGGCACCAATGTTCCGGCTGCCATACCCCAGCGGGTCCGGCGGCCCCGCCGCCTGCTTCGCCTGCGCGGGGCGCGCGAAGAACGCCGACGCGGCGGCGTCCAGCCGCGCGGACACCAGCGGCGGCACGCCGTGGTTGACGGCCTTGAAGAAGCCACGCTCCGTGCACGCGCGCACTAGCCGGCGCGCCAGGTCGCCGCGCCCGGACGGCGCCGACATGTCCACCGTCGGGATAATGCCGAGCGGGAGTGACTCCGGCGCCATTTCTCGGCCTCCCGCCGATGGCAGCACTACCATGGCTGTCCGGATTAATATTGCGTGATATATATGGTTGCACCGTGCCGCGTACTTGTGGCGCGCTTGTGCGAGAGAGAGAGAGATAGTTTTGGAATGGCCGGCAGTGAGGATGATGCCGCCGGTGGGGTTGCAGTTCCAGTGGTTGCCGCGCGCGGACGTATAAATGGTACGGTGGCGATGAAGATTCCGCTTGGAATGCTGACAGTTTGTTCTGGTTTTGACCTGGTGTCCTGGCTCGATCGAGTTCGTATTTGTTACGGATGAATGGGATGATCAAACGAAGCTGGCCGTCGATGCCTAGCTTTCTCTATCTGAATTGCAGGCCAGGATCTAATTTTATTCCCTGGGCCTGTGTCTATGTGCAGGTGGTGGGTACGGAGTGCAGATCTTCTGTGGCTCTCATTGTTTGATGAAGAGTCTGATGAGAACCTTTCCGCCCCACCTAGTGTTTTTAATTAGGGCCTGCTGGATGTGCATTTTTAACTAGCAGAGTAGCAGTGGTCATATCTATGATGCTTGCACGCTAGATCAAATCGAGCATAGTCTAAGCCTGGGCAAATTACCCGCTTTCCAATACCTGAACCCGAAACACCTGAACTCGTACCCGATTGATACCCAATTGCAATTCCCGATTGATACCCAAATGTAATTTCGGATAGTGATTCCAGATACTCAAAATTAGTTCGACTAATTTGGGTAACACCGTCCGGTACCCGATCCACTCAAATTACTCGAAGTTTTCAAATCATACTAATATGATTAGCATCTGTTGTAAAAAAAATATCATAAGCATATAGATTCAAGCCCACTACGTGGTTAAGCAACACCCCATGCCATCGGCTATTCCTAAGTTCTGCTAATTTCGGCTTAGCAGTGTCATAGGCCAACAACATGTATGTATGCAGGAAAGTGTGGCGCAAAGGATCCGATGCTCCGGAGCGTGCAGAAGCGTTCCGTCCAGTACAGCTCGACGCATTGCCGTCCTGGATTAGTTTAATAGACCTTGTTTAGCTCTGACAGCAGCTGGGTGTAGTTCATGTTCATCGGCCATGTATGTATGGGTCGGCAGTGCAGATGATGCCAATGCCCGAAACGGAAAAACTCACTTGTGTTCTCCGTTGGAGCGTCTGGAAAGTGCACCGCCCAGAAAGAGAAATGCTGTCTTCTTGTCCGACCTGTGCGCTGGCTGGCTTCTCTCTCGGCCGGCCCGGGGCCCTAGCATAGCATGCATCGACATTTCCATTCCATCACCTACCTACTACACTCCCGTCAAAAAAAAAAAAAAAAATGGAAAAATTACCTACCTACTACACACGGTTTTCAGTTTTTCTGAAGAACTTATTCGTCGCCTTTGTGCTTACAAAATTGCATTCAGTCGCGTTTTTTTGACTTTGTATATAATATAGATAGATCAGAGAGTATATAAGCCACAAAACGTTAAGCAGGTCGAAGCTCTTCTTTGGTTTTATAAGATTTATACCACTATACTACACGTATGGTGCTAGGTGTAACAAAGTATTTTAGTCGACAGCACATGCCGCCCGGAATATGTAGCTGCCATCGCTATGATTTTTAACGAGCTTCATTAAGTAGAAGAAGTTTGACTGATTACGATATCCGCAAGTAATATGTAAACTACGGATGGAAGCCAACACGACTCAAATAAAACTGACCTAAATTACAATAGATTAACTTAAATTACATTACATGGAAGTTTTAGAACTAATTGGAGAGGTGCCAACGAAGTTATCAAGCCTCGGGAAGTGAGTCTGGCTCACTTATTTAGATGACTCAATGTGACACTACACCTAGCCACCCGCTTCGAATCCCATCAGAAACGAATTTGGGTGCCCATTTTCTAAAAAAAAAACCAGTTCTGTGGGGAGTCTTTTCTTGTAAAAAAAAAAAAAGATAGCAAGCCTCTCGAACCCCACTAGCCGTCGTCGCTATGATTACAAGTTTCATGCATAACAACACACATATAAATGCCTAAGGTCTTGTTTGGATGTCGTTGCATTCGCATCAATAGACATATGTTGGGGCAAGTTTGGAGTGAAATTTAAATTCCATTCATGTAGATTGAGACAAATCCAAACCACTAATTAATTTTGCGTTAATACCTGGTAGTGCTTCTATTCGCTAGTTTGATTAATACATACTCTCCAACGCTGGCAACAACAAACATATATTAGCTCGCGTAGGATACGCGCAATAATAACAAAACTTCTTGCCAAAATTGGTTTTGACTTGACACTTGAGTAGCTTCACAGTGCCTCGACTAGGCCGGAGCGAGAACAAAGAACATAGAAACGATAGTTTTTTAGTGCACTACTCAAGATAATATAAAGATCGCATCGTTCTGTCCTAACTCCTAAGTTAACCTAAGACGGCCGTCTTAGGATCACCACTATAAATAATTGACGGAGATGGACATATATAAGCTAATACAAAGAACATAGAAACAATATATAGGTTTTGCCGTGCACTACACTCAACAGATCGCATCGTTCGGTTTTGTTAACTAAAAAATTAATTCTAAGATGTCTTAGATTTTATAAATATATGCCTTTTAGACTTTCACACAAATGCAGAAAGGCTTACAATTTGGAATGGAGTGTACTAATAACTATAACTATGTATAGCAAAAAAAGGGATATTTTGATCTGCCTGCTAATAGGGGTCGGAAAAAAAATCTTGTGGTCAAGCTGGCTTAGAACGACTCTAGCAAGAACCCAAATCAGAGCCTCTACATTTGATTTGGATGCTCCCACAATTTTATTGGCCTTTTTTTTGGCTTCAACTCCAATGTTAGTTGCATTATTTTAGGCCCTTGAAATCATTCCAATAGACAATGAGATGTGGGACCTAGTTTTTGTAGACTTCCTCGGCCAAATAAGTGTCATGCGCCATTAGCCTCGACCCATCTGGCGACGGAGTGAGAGTCTCAACTCGTGCTATCGGGGAGGAGGAGTCGCACTGTGTAGAGAAGGACTAGCGGCCTCGCATTGCTGGGGTAGGGGGAGTCGCGTTGTCTGAAGAGGATATCGTGACCTCACACCATCAAGGATGGAGTTGCGCTGGCCTAGGAGTCGTATCATCGGGGGAAGGGGTGGAAGTTATGTCGCTAGGAAGAGATGTGCATGCCACGGGAGCGGGTTGCGCCGCTAGGAAGAGAGGCCTCGTGGAAGCGAGTAGCGCCACCAGTAGGAGAAGCGCTGGAGTCATGCATAGTCGAGGGAGTGATTCACGGAGAGTCGTGTGCGACGACTAGAGCCATCAGGAATAGGTGTTGGATGGATTTAGGTGCCCACCCAAATTTGGGTGTTCTGGTATGGTCCAAACAGAAGTTGACCACCCATATTTTGGTGTATGGGGGCTAACACCTAGAGGCTATGCTGGAGTTGTTCTTGGAGAAAAGCTCTCGAGTGGAGGAGGCAACCTTGCAAGATTGAGATTTGTATAGTAGTAGTGATATTTGGGCTTTGCTTCAACGTGAATGTAGGTAAGTTACTGAACCACGGGAATAATTGCAGAGGCCTTTTGCTTTGGGCACACACTGGGAATTAACCTCCTGTTACTTTTGAAGCCAATCATTTTGGCACAAGCTGTAAACAAAGCACATTATGAGAATATCGGTGGATTAGTTGCCGATGAGTAAGGTTGAAAACGGAAATGAAAATTTCGGACCGAATCGCATCGTTTTCTACATTTGATCCGATCATTTTCACTTTTTTCGGAAAACTGCGAAAACGGTAGGAAATTCGGACAGACAATTTAAAAATGGAGCGGAATTCGAAATGAACTTATTTCGACCGATTTCTACTTTTCTACATTATATTCGGTATGTAACCGTATTCGAAATTCGGTAGAAATTCGGTAGACACAAAAATATATTTTCTATTCCCATATCTTTTTGTTTGTAGCTCCAAATATAGCAAATAATATATGCATTTTGATCAGCGACGAGAGCTTCGCAATGGTGCAGTCTATTTCATTGTTTGAGATACTTTTATTTCATGAAATATTATGTTTTCTACAAAACAAGTTTGAAAACCAAAACTCGTGGAACTTGTTAGATAAATAATATATTTGCTATGATGCACCATGGATTTGGTCGTTTTGGATTACTTTGGCGGTCAAATTATATGCAATAAGGAGCGCTAACAACAACCCTAGACATGGAAAGTGATCCTGAGATCATGGATGATGCCGATGAACTATAGATGTTCATGTCCTGTTAATTCCTTGTTGTAGACTTGTATTTGTGTGTCGGCGACTATGTCATGCACCCCTTATTCTTTTATGTGCACTTGAACTAAATCATGCACTTGTTAGTTTGGTCATGCATATCTTTAAAGTGGCTTGGTATTTCGTACTGAATTTTCGTACGCCGACCGTTTCCGACATAATTCCGCTCGAATTGGTTCGTTTTCGAAATACCGTAAGTTCGTTTTCGTTTTCGTTTCCGACTATACCGTTTTCGTTTTCGCATTCGTATTTAAATATAAATGTAGAAAACAATAGAGGAGTTTTTCGACCGTTTTCGACCGTTTTCATCCTTACCGATGAGGCCCTTTGTAAAAAAAAAAAGATGAAGCCCAGCTGAAATGAAAGCGAGAATTCTCGGCCGTAGTCCCGTACTCCCGTAGCCCCATGCCCTGGCTCAAAGACATCAATGGGCCGGGCCATGTTGCGCCTCTGCAGGTTATCAGCAGGTATTTATGGCCCGTTCCGTTTCTGTGGTGCCTGCCAAAGTCGTCATCGACCCGGCAAGCTGCCGAGCCAAGCCAAGAACGTACGGCCCCAATCAAATGAAGCCAAACCAACGCCTAGATAGTTTCTTTGGTTACCTTTTTCTTCACGTCCTTTTGCGTTGTGGATTTTGCAATGGATGAACTAAATACTGATCGTGTCATGTAGTCGTGTCTACTATTTTGTAACTCTTCTTAGAGCAAGTTTAGTTCACAATCCACCTTAGAACAAAGAAAGACGTCTTTCTGGTGTCTTTCTGCAGCTGATGTTGATTTCTTTTAATAATATTTTTCAGGGTTAGAGATGATGCTCTAAACATATATTCTAACTATGTTTTTTTTATAATGTATACCTATATTAGTTAATAAAAATAAACACGTCCAAATACAAGTACACCGAATAAGGATACGTAGGACAGCTGTCCAACCTATATTCTATGAGAAAGAAAGTCGGCCGCATCCACTGCCGATGATTTGAGATTCTCTTTTATCTCAACAAAGCTAATACTTACTCTCTCCGTCCTGAATTAAAGAGCATTCTAATCACTCTAAGACAAAATAAGAGAGAAGACAATAGACGCATGTGCCCCTCATTCACCTTCCTAATGTATTGAAATCTGATTCTATTTTGTATGATTAAAGGGTGAAATATTAGTTCTTATACAAAATATGGCAAGTACATGAGTTACCTTCCTTGTAAAAAACAATCACGTACTCTTATTTAAGTAAATATTATCTTTTTTTCTCTAAATGCACCATATTTGAGGACACCACCTAAAGTCTAGAATGCACTCTATTTCAGGACAGTGAGTATGTTGTTTTGTGTGGTTGCATGAACTTCGAGATTTCAAGATTTTGTCTTTATATAGATCGTCAATCGAGGTCACCGGACATGTTAACTACTTACACCAAAAAAATCCTTTCAATTAAATCTATAAAACAAGATCTTGGTTGAGTATATTTTACTAGGTGAATAGTTAGCATCATAGCAGGAGGTAGGGGAATTGGAAGAAGGGAAGTATGAGATTGGTAGGACAAGTACGTTTTGATTGGAGTAGTTTAGATGTTCATCTTTTACAACATGTTCGTTATTATACTCCACCACGCGGAGGCAACACAATGTATGCTGGCAAGACCATCACACCCTTCATGGGCCAATAATACGCGAGTTGGGCTGAGGCACACTTGGCCGGGAGTTGGACTAGACAACAAGCATTGAAGAGTGGCTAAGGTGGTGTTTGGGATTCATGACAATAGGGAAATGAGAATATAATTGTAAATGATCCTAATATAATGTGAGTGGTCCTGAATTATTGAAAACTTATAGAAAAGTCATACCTAATTAAAATCAATGGAGGAGTACCTAGGGGTTTCAGTGTTAGACTTGTCGTCCCTGTGTGATGAACCCTAGCGTCACCCTAGAAGCTCATTCACTCCTATTCGTTCAAAAATTGATGTGTGTGTCACTGAGACGTTGATGCTAGTGAAGCATCAGTCATGATCTTTTTTGGCAAACTTACCTTGTGGCCTTCCTTTGTAAATAATAAACATGCATAAAGCTTGATTTGGTTGTAAAGGAGAACATAGTTGCAGTTTAATCTGGAATGGGAAATGCAATGGGGTTTGGACTAATTGTATATAGGCCAGGAGAAGTAGTGGGCGGTGGCATGGCAATGCAACGCCGCAATTCCCTCCCACAAATATGTATTATATGTCTCATCAGTTATGTAGAAGGCGAGGAGAGCACCAAACCATAACGTCAGAGCATATAGATCGACATAAGATAGGAATGGCCAGAATTGGATTTTCTAGCTAGGATCAGACGTTGGTCTCTGTGCTTCAAGTTTTAAATCAATGATCCCTAGTGGCCTTCATCTATATAGCTATATATAATTAAAAATAAATTTTCTAACATACGAGTCTAATGGCTCATGAATTCGACACAATTTTTCCACTAGTGGGATGGACTTCATTTGCAAACCTCACTGAGAAAGGGATCAAACTCTTGACCATAGAATTCCTTAGCACCCTCCGACACACAGAAAATGGGGTTTATTTTAGAATGTTTGCTCTGGAATATTCTGTCTCTTGGAGAAACCTTAGCGACCTCCTAGGTTTCCCTCAAGATGCCGTCATAGACTTAAATGCAGCACTAGGTGATTTTGACACGCATAGGTTCTGGAGTAGCATTGCTAGAGGACCTTATCACTTAGCGCACCGCACCGTAGACATAGAACATCCGACGCTTAGATTTTTACACCGCTGGATAGGAGCAACCTTTTTTCCCCGAGATGATGAAAGTAAGATCAGAATAGTCGACTTGCAGCTGATGTATGCAGCTGTCAAGAAAAAGAAAGTGTCTCCTGTCCACCTCTTGGTAAACCACTGGATGACGGTCCCCACTTACAAAGTAGGAAGAGTAGGCGTTTGTTCACTCATCACTCGCATTGCCACAAGCTTGAAATTGTTGGAGGGAGCCACTTTTGAGTACATTGAGCATCATAGAGAATTTTATGACTACTACACTTTTGTCCAAGGCCACTTGCTGAAAAAGGTGCAGGGCGTTTTGTATGCAAAATATGGAAATGCCTCGATCCGGTTACCTAACCCGGAGCTGGCTTTGTATAGTGTGCAAGAATATCATGTTGAGTTGCAGGCAGAACCGGTGAATCGAAGAGTCCGCTTGGAGAGGGTGACAGGAAATCGTGAACCCGTTTGGCGTGGTGCCGAAACCGCCCCAGAGGAACCAGCACATGCCAGTTTCAATGAGTGGGATGTACCTCATCACCACTCACTAAACTCATGGGTATACCCACCACAAAGCCAACCATCACAACCATTCTATGGTTTCTACCCACCATACACCGCCCCAGGACCATCAGAGCCAGGACCATCAGAAGCAGGACCCTCACAACCACCAAGATACTCTTGTGACCCCTTTGGTACAACCGATGAAGAAGAAGAACCACACCATGGCTTTGAGCCACGTCGCCACTCTGATGCCACTGGGTTTATCTTTACCCAGCAGCATTATGATGAACAAGTAGCATTCCAGCACAACACCACCGCCACTCTGAGTCACCACGATCAGAGGTGGAATGACCAGCACCAGTGGAACCTCAACACCTCCCAGACACTAGGCACCATTCAAGAGAACCAGGGAGAAGCCGCCTCCATGCTGCATAGCCTGGTGGACATGTTGAGCATCCACTATCCACCACCGCCGCCGCAAGACTAGCTTGGGGGAGGACCCCCATTATCAAGATAAGTATTTCTTTTCTTTTATTTCAGTTTGTTTGTTTTTCAGTTTGTTTTATGTATCTAAAAAAATCAGAAAAACCTAAAAAAACCCAATAAAAATTTGCTTGCTGTTTCAAAAATTTGTTTAGTTTGCTTTCTCTAAGTGTGATTGTTTACATTTCGAGTTTGCCTTAAGATGAAAACCAAATAAAAAGAGTGTGTAAGTTTGCTTTTTATTCAGTTTGCTATAAATAAAGCTGTGTAGACTTGAGGAATGCATGTTGGAAATGATGAATAGTTGCTCTGCCTAATTCTTTGCAAGTACCTAGCTTTAAATTTGAGTTCTCCCAAGATTTGGATACACTGTTTGACAACTGGATTTACTCTACACCTTAAACCTGTGGGAGCATATGCTTAAACTAAGTCTAGGTAGTTGACGGACATGATATGATGATAGTCGAGCTTTCTTGTTCATTATGTTCCAAAGTGCCACTAAATTCGGAGATTTGTTTGTGAAAATTATAAATGTTTCATGATGAGTTCCTTATATGACAAAGAGCTAAAATTCCTACCACAGCCAAAACTTGATCATTAGAATAGGAAGCCTCCTCATTTGTTAGGGCTCGTGCTGTCGGCTATGTTGTATCCTTATGAACTCATCATACAGCTAAATCTTGGTTTCACACACTCACATTCTCCCCTGCTACTTCTACCCTGGAAGTACGCACCACATAAAGCCTATTGTCACTCATTGAAATTGTTCTACTCTTACACTGAGAGTGAACACACCAAAAATATCCCCCTGTTCATTTTGCTAGCCATTTATCCAAGATCAATGCTCCAAGTATCATTAGTTATCCCCGATGCAAAGTTGTCATATGAAGAAGTATTCCATTCAAGAAGTATTACATTCCTCTTTGGGCTGCAAGAAAAAAAAAGAGAAGAAGAAAAGAAAAAGAAAGATTTTATGAGCCCAGTCTTTGTCAAGTTTTCAAAGTTCAAGTGTTGAAGTAGTGCCAAGTTTCTTCCAAATAAACGAGCATTGATAGTTCTTTTTGTGCACCCCTTCTCCTCCCACAAATATTTCTCTCTATTCACATCATCCACATATAAAACCACACATGCACACACCGATTGGTTGTATGTTGAGTTCCTTCGGATCCATGGTTTGATCAGGCCAATGCATTAGTTCTCCACACCTATGAGCTCCACATATTAGAGTAGGGTGGGAGAGAGAGAATGAAGGCTCATCTATAAATGCCTTGAACCACAAATACCACATATTCTGAGAGCAAGGGAGAAGGCATACTCCTTTCAATGCCTTAGAGAGGATCCAAAAATACCACATATTTGAGAGACTTGAAAGGGTCATACTAAGGAACTCTGAGTTTTATTGAAAATCTTGTAAAAACTCCAGAACAGAGGTGGAACAACAGAGCAGGAGACAACAGTGCTTGACTTAATTGTTCTGTCTTTCAACTACTCAAGACCCAAGTGCAGGTAAAAGCCCCATGGTTGAAAGAAACATGAGTAAGTTTGGAAGTTATGATAGCCCACTCTAGTCTGGGGATGAATTCTTGTTTAAAGCATGTGTGTTTGTAAAGCATGAAGCATTGCAGCAACTCCTGATCCATATTCTGTAGCTGTTTGCTCAGGGACGAGCAAAGGGTAAGCTTGGGGGAGTTTGTTGACGGTTGTTAACGATCAATTTTATATGTCAACCAGAGAGAGAAAGAGGGGCATAATCTGTTCACCACCATAGACTTAGGGTTTAAACTGACAAATTCCACAAGTTTTGGTGAATATGTGTTTTCGCAGGGGATTATCAGGAAAACATCCAAGAAGGCCCACATGTCGGGATTACATAGAGAGAAAGACCGAACGGGTAAAAAAGAACAATGGAAGACTCGGGAAGGCAACCCCAGGAAGCGGAGCCCCACGGCATTGGCCGGGGGCGGCCGACTCCGGGGGGGCGGCCGACTCCCCACCTCGGCCAATGAGGTGGAGTCTCGCGGATCCGCCTCCACCGACCTTGAGGAGCAATAATTATCGTCCATTTAGGTCGGTTTGATCCGATGGCGTGGTTCCTTCAAGGGGCTATATATTCGGGGCCCCTCCCCACTCGGGTGAAACCCTAATTCATTCAAGAATTCATTATTCGAGAGGTAGCCATCGGCAAGCCGGGGTTTAGAGAGATCTCTCCACCGGAGAATTAGAATAGTTACTCTAGTTCTTCAAGTTCTACATAGGTTTAGACTAGATAGAGAAAGAATCAGGCGCCTGTGCTCGGAATTCCGGATCTTCATCATCAAGAGTTGGTATTATCTTGTATCTATTCTTGTGACTTTATTCTAATATCATTATGTTTCTATTTATTATGTTCCTAGTTTATTCTAGTTCTACATTTGATATGGTTATGATTGATAATAAGTTTATGTATATGTTTGCAAAGCGCTTAGCTCTCTTCGCGGGAGGGTTAGGTGGTAGATTTTATGTGAGCATGGTGCTTAGATGCCGTTTACTCCGCAAATGCACCCTATTGGCTGGGTCGTGTGGTAGATCGCGGAAGTGACAGTTCCGTTGAGTCCTTTGTATTCCATCCCCGTTGGTAGGTCTAGCGGAACCAAAGTTGCGTAGTAAGTCCCGCTATGTCTTGGCTTGTTATAGCAATGATCCTTATACATAGATGAAGAGTCTTTTGTGCTATATGTGATAGTGTAGCGTTAGAGTAGATGAATGACTTAGTAGATTAGAACCTACATAGGATTTCTATTTCTTGTGCTAATCAGATGTCAACCTACCTTTTGTGAGTAGACTATATCTAATCTCTGTGTGATTCACCCTGAGCTTATTACTTTATATTCCCTTATTTATCATGGTTTACCCCTCTGCCAAAGTATGTGACTGTGCAATCAATCACTCATAAGTAGTCATGTTTAGCAAGTTCATCTCATTGTTTAAGTCCTTAGTTCTTTCCCTTGAGCTAAATATAAATTACGATACCTGGAATACTTCCCGGTAAAATGCTACGATGGTGTATTATCTGTTCGCTTGCGGATCCCATATTTTCTTGACTAGAGGAGCAGTTTCTATACCAACACTTCTAGCGCCATGCTAGGGATGACAACTTAGCGTGAGTGGTGTTAGAGGTGTCAACAGGGGCGACTCTATCAAAGGACGAAAAACAGGACTCTGAATTCTGAAACCATGGATGTTAAGAAGTTAGGTGCTTTCCAAAAGAATAGTGAAGTAGAAGCAAGTCTTCTTTGCTTGGCATTGTATTCATGGAGATTTGTTTTCTTACTGGAGTTCACGATATTGGTATTAGACAATTAGGCAATTTCCATGTCACTTTAATTCCGTAAATTACCATAAAGATGATGACATGTAATAAATAATTAAGCATTGTAAACATGATGTCACAAATGTCCATAAACATTTGAACCATGTGACCAATAAGCATGTAAAACAAACAAGCATGATAACATGAGTTGTCTACTAAAGCAATAAAGCATGATATAGAACTCATCACAATTATAGCCTCTGGAAAACATGTGAAACAACGTAATCGACAACCGAAACATACAAACAGTAGTATATGAAACAACTGGACAGAATTACCGAAACATGCATATATGACAGATCAATTTCAGCAAGATCAGGCAGCAGTAAATTGACGAAATAACAGATCAGAGCATACAAAACATATCCATCATAGCATACGAAACAGCAGGCATGAACTAACGAAACATGCAGAAACTGCATCACGAAAAACAAAGAGGAGATGAACAGTTTATACCCTCCAAAGGAATTCGATCCCGATCCTTGTCCTGTTTCCATGTTGAGGAAGAGGATGAAGAACGTAAGGCCTCCGGGAAGTAGATGTTCTCTCCACCGGGAAGAAGGATGAAGACGATCTTCCGCCGGCGTGAAGAAGACGAACAGCGGTGTGGCGATGACGAATCGGGCAGTCGCGAAGACGCTCCCCAAAAACCTAATTGCCGATCCCCCGTGCAAGGTCTCAAATGGCAAGGGCTTCGGAGGCACCTGCCCTCTCGCTCCTCCATGCGTGCGGAGTTACGAGATGAGAATACCTTACTAGCAGCAGAATTGTGTTCTGTTCTCGTGTTTGTCTCTTGGGTGGAAGAGAAAATAAGAACAAAGAATCATCACTGACGAAGGAGTACCAAATATATATACTACGTGGAGGATATATGAAAAGACTTAGGAGGCAAAAGGCCTCATCACGTACGTTATGGAGGCAAAGTGATGCCTCACGCACATCATGGAGACCAAGAGTCTCATGCCACCAACGTGAGCCTCATACACCAATGCCATGAAGGCAAAGTGCATCATCCCATTAACTCCAACGAAGTAAAAACTTCTGTAACTCTCGTCATCACTTTGTCAATTAAGACTAGTGGAAGTAACTCCCTCCCATAAAATACATACCATAGAGTTTAATGATTTATTAAATTTAATATGGGCCTAGCCCACAAATAAATCCAACAATTGGCCCCTTTGTTATTTTCTTTTGATATGGTATTATTGATACCTGACGATTGTGAATTCCTTATAATATTTGAAATGGTCAATGATTGTGTGTTCTTTGTGACTGAAGTTTCTCCAACTATACATGATTTATCTTAGTAACAAAACAATTATTGTATCACCAATTTTGCCTGTCAGATATGCAGTACCAACGGACTAAAGCTTTTCATGATCTTATCAAGCCATACTCCTCGAGTAGTAGAACTATTGACCCTTTTGATTGTGTCGTGGTCATTTGTCCTTTTTCCTAGATAATTTTTTTTTGTCTTTTGTTAGATTCACCTACTTTTGAGGTCACTAAAATAGAGTCCAATACACAACATTGTGATCATTAATTTTCAGAATATATACTATAGAGCAGAATATTGCGTACATCACATTTGAAATAGGTTTTTTAATAGTAGTGTTGTTCTAAGGCAGAACCTTAGAATCCCCTCCGGTGGTAAACCCGAATCTACTCACAGAGTGATGCTGAATCTACCTACGAAGTAGTGCGCGGAACACGAAATGGAACTTAGAACACAAGCTCAATGCATTCCATTATATTCCAATCTATTCTACAGTCCCATCAGGGCAGTATTTATAGGCGCCCGTAGGCTTTTACATGACTATAATGCCCTTGGGCCGCTTCTCCTGAGTTCTCCTGCTGGTTGGTAGCGAGGGCGTAACAGTCTTCTTGGTGTTTTTCCAAGTTGTGGTCCGAATGGCCGACAACATTAGACCCACAGAGCAGCGAGTAGTCCTCACAGGAGCAGCGGCGTGACGTCCCTGCACAAGTAAAATTCCACTAGCCGCCCAGTGCTGATTCGGTTAAAGGCACCGAAGCCCCCCTGGTACGGGTGCTTCGGTAACCTTGCCTCTGGGCGAGCTAGACCATTAGTTCACTGTCGGCCGACTCAGATGACCGAATCCGCTCGGTGCCGATTCGGTTGCCTGACCGAATCCGCTCGGTGCTGATTCGGTTGCCTGACCGAATCGACACTTCGTCACTTTGGCGGGACGGGGTGCCCAGGACCCGGTTGTCACCCAACAGTAGCCCCTCAGCGACAACCGAAATGAATGTAATCGATTTCGGCTGCCGCTGATCCATAGATGATAACCGAAAGACCCAGCGCCGTCCCGCGAGGAGGATGAATTTTTTTTCTGGCCTTGGGATGCGTGACCGACGCGACGGTTGCCTGACCTCCGGTCGGCCCGCCATGGGGGGCTATAAAAGGCCCCCTTAGCCGCCAGCGGTCATTCTCGCCGCCGCCCGCTCTCAAGCCTCTGCGCCGATTCGGTCGATTTTCCTGCTGATTCGGTCGACCATTCGGTATAGCGACAGGTTCGGTTGATCTGCTCTTGGACTCAATCGACCGATTCGGTGTCTCTGACCGAAATAATGTTTCGGCTCGCCAGCTCCTTGAAGCTGCGCTGAGTTCGTTCTCCCCGCCGATTCACCCTTTCGGTTTTCTTCTTGGTGAGGACTTAGTGCCTTTTGTTTATTTGTCCGACTGAATTGACCGAAATAACCTTAGTTTCCTATTCGGTGCATTTGAAGTCTTGTGTATTGTTGTTTTAATTCCACGTTTTTCCTTTTTATAGCCGCGATGGGTTTTTTTCCTTCTGTATTGCTAACATGTCAAAGGTCCCGTCTAGCACTGACAATTCGGTTGCTGACGCCGAATCGAGCGATCAGTCAGTTTCAGCTTCTGAGTCATCTTCAGGGTCCAGTTCCAGTGAGACCAGTGGGCAGAATATTCCACCTGGGAAAAGGCCGATGCCGATTAGAGCTATTGCCCCCGAATCTACCCATGAATCTGATGAGACCGAATCAGATGAGGAAGAAGAAGAAAAAGATGAATTCATTGAATGCTTTGATTCGTCAGAAGGTGAGAAGGAGGCTCGTGCTGCTTGTGCTGCTTCGGGCAAGGATGAGGGAAGTTCAGCCCCTCACGCTAAAGAGGTAGCCGAATCTGTCCCTGCTCGACCGCCGAGGCCGCCCCGAGGACCGAGGCACACCGGTTGGACATGCCTTCTCGATCGCTCGAAAGCAACGGTCAGCATGCTGAACCGTTACCAGCGGGATGGAATTCTGAGTGCTGACGAACGGAGCCGAAGCCGGTCTCCGGGGCCAGAAGTATACCCGAATCCTAAACCCACCGAGGCACTAGTGTTCAGGGATTATTTCAGAGCTAGCCTGCACTTTCCCCTTGAGGATTTCGTGGCACAGGTGCTGGATGCTTTCAACCTGCAACTTCACCATCTGACGCCGAATGCTCTAGTGCGCCTCAGCTGCTATGCCATGGCGCAGAAGATGGTGGGCAACAAACTGAGTGTACCAGTGTTTGCTCAGCACTATGAAACTCAGCTGTACTCTACTTATGGGACCGATGATGCCGGGACCAAGGAACTTCGGTTGGAAGTGGGGTCCTATAATTTTGTCCCTGCCCGAGGCAAGACGGCCTCCTGTATAGTTCCAACCTTCAAGAACAAGTGGCAGGACTGGAAGAGACACTGGTTTTACTACCGTGTATGCGAAGATGCCGATGTGGCGCTTGCTGAAGAACAGGGTCGGCCGAAGGCTCACCCTTTGGTTTCTGTTATGTCTCGGATGGAAGGGCTCATTTCGGCTCCTGAGATGAATATGGGGCCACTTGACAACGCCGCAGCCGAATCGTATCGACAAACTGTCGAAAGGCAAACTAGCCGAGACCTAATTGAAGAGATGCTCTCTCTTGGTCAATGGTCACTTTGCACTGGTATGAGGTTTGATGGTTTCACGCATCACCAAGGGTATCGGGGACCTTCGGTCAATCTGGTTCGGCCACCTGGCTATGAGTCCAACTTTGACTTTGTGAAAGAGATGGAACGGAGAGCTAATCGGCTCTGCGATCCCTATAATGACAAGGAGCATGACTTGAGCATGGCTAAGCTTGGGTCCCTTCGGCGTCTTAACCGAATTTGGGAGCGCATGAACGTTGAATACCCTGATCGGCTTCCCCCGATCAAGAGACAAAGGGGTGAAGTTGCTGTTGATCCAGTTGATTCGGCTTCGCAACCAAATGTGGCCCGTGGCCGTGGGAGCGGCCGATCTCGAGGCCGTGGCGCTCAGAATCCGCGCGATACGCGGCAAGCCGAAGCTCAACGGCGCCGTCAAATCGGCCAGCAAACTCGGCCCCGTGAGGCTGAAGAAGTTTGGGTATGTCGACTGCTTGCCAAGCAAGAATGGGTCAAACCCATAAAACAAAGCCGCAACCGAGTTATTAACACGCGCGAAGCTGATTCGGTTGTTTCTGGCCATACGGTAGAAAGACTTGTAACAGAACCGACCAACTAACATAATTACTGTTCACTAATCGAGCCACCGTGGCAGCTTAAGTAGTAAACCGCAATCATATTAGCCCGGTAGTCCGTGAAATCTCGAAGGATCTCGAACTTTTACAACATAACACCCGAATCGTGAGTTCAGCAGTTCCCATTCACTTAAGTTACTTTTACAAACTTTATAAATACACCGATGGTTACAAATATAATAATTTACCACTTAGGGTTTTCAAATAAACAGCGGAAGAGAATAATCCTTGCAAATACACTCACACCTACATTTTCAAATACTATGCCAGCTCAGGGTCTACTCCTTCAAAAGCATGTAGATGAGATATAAGAGTTGACTTGCCCGAAGTCTAATCCTCCCGTAACGGGATATAAGTCCACCGTGTCACCACCGTGGTAGCCTCCAACCTACAACAAACAACATTGGGAATTGCACCCTGAGTACGTGGGTACTCAGCTAGACTTACCCGTCTTAAACCAGAAAATAAGGACGCTATAGGGTGGAATGCATGGCCTTATAGTGGACTAGCTGACTCATTTGCGAAAAGCACAAGTTATCAAATTATAGATATGTATGAGTCTTTCATTTTATTTTGCATAGCTTGTCATTATAACCTGTTTATGCTAGGTGAGCACCTATGCTAATAGCAATCACTTGAGTTATTATAAGCAATCAATAGTAACCATGTCCATTTGGCATTATCCAACATCATCCACATAACCAAGATCTCTTGTTCCATAGTAGCATTACTACGAGGCCGAAGCTCGAGTCAAGTACTCACTGTCCAGGAGTGATGGCGATTCGAATCGATTCCTACTCAGCTGAGGGGTATTATACATAAACTTCTCACAATTTTATTATTGCAATCCAGACATTCATTTTTCTTCTTTGTAGACAAATTCAGTCTAGGCCATAAACAAAACACATTTTATTGTCCATATTTCGATATTGGTCCAACTTTAATATGGCTAAATTTTGGTGGGGATTTTACGATCAATAACCAAATTGATTCTAAGAATGAATAACCTCGTGTTAGGTACTGTTTGGATTCTAGATTGTGAATGTAGAATCCAAATTGTAGATCCTAGATAGTGAATGTAGAATCCAAATTGTAGATAAAAAAAATAAAGGGTTTTTGGGTCTCATTTTTACGGTGCATAGTGCAAAAATCCAAATAGGAGGTTTGAGATAGATAGTTGGAATCCAAATGTATGTATCATTCTCATTTTTCTTAGGAGATCCAAAATTCATTTTTTTTTGAACTTTGGCGGATTCATTACTCATCTGACAAATCGTTAGAAATTATTACAAAGACATCATTAGGAATGGTGCTAGAAATTAGCACCTCACCTCCTATGCATCCACAAAGGATTTTGGCACAAGTTAATAGACCAATTGCCATATATATACGTGGCCTTCTACAATACAAAGCAATACAATGAGAATAATGGTGCATTAGTTCCAGGCGAGGCCCAATGGGGACAAAATCGAATTATCGGCCGTAGCCCATGACCAGGCCCAAAGGAAGTCGTCCATGGCCATGTCGCGCCGCTGCAGATTTCTTTCTGGCACGTTCAGTTTCTGTGGTGCTGGTGCCTACCAAAGCCGTCGTCGTCGAGCCGGCAAAGCTGCCAAGCCAAACCAAGCCAAGAAACCAAATCTTGATCCTTGCGAGTTGGCGACCATTTCAAGGACACTTCTATACAATTATACTGCCTACTCGGATACGGTCACGTAGATGCAGGCAGCTCGGCAGATCAGAAGATGCCCTCGGCTAGAGTGCATCGGCAGCAAATAAAAATCGTTATCCGTTGTTCACATGCGCCACCACCACCCAGCAATCTGCCAACCCGTGCCGCGATTTCCGACGCTGATCCCCACCTCCAACTCCAATGGCAGGCGCCATCCGCTTCACATGATCTCACTGTCACACGCTTCGAGCCTCCGCTTACTGTGACCTGTGAGCCCCTGCCCGTTCTCTGATCCCTTGCACAGTGGTGCTGCACGTGCCTCTCGATCTGTCATCCTCTCGCTCGCCTTCTCTTCGACCGCTGCTGCCTGCTGAGCACGGACCACGGTCTCGCGTACTCGGATGGCGACAATGGCAGGGCGTCTTGTTGTTGCCCGGACGTCCTCGTCGAAGCGCCACCAGCTCATCTTTGCTGTTCTCCTCCTCGTCCTCTTCCAGAGCTCGTGCTGGTGCTGCGACGCGGCGAAGGCGGGTTACAGTTACAGCGAGCAGGAGGGCGACCGGGTGGCGTTCCTCCCCGGGCAGCCGCGGAGGCCTCCGGTGTCGCAGTTCGCCGGGTACGTCACCGTGGACGAGCACAACGGGAGGGCGCTCTTCTACTGGTTCTTCGAGGCGCAGACGTCGCCGGCGCACAAGCCTCTCCTGCTCTGGCTCAATGGAGGTTCTTGCTTCAGCTAGTTTTTTTTTTTCTTTCTTTTTTACATTTTTAGTTTGGATGTTAAATTTTCCACGAGACAGGAATTTAGAGCATGCACAATGAATGACAGACCAAATCGATGTATTCCTTCTGTTCTAGTTCACTGTAATAAGTAGTTAGCTCATGCTCTGCAATGGTAGTAACCTGCAATGTGCAGGGGTCATTGATCAGGAATACTCCTATTAGTGTAGAAGAGTAGTAGTGCTCTGGACCTTGGCCTGTCCTACGAATGTTATTGTGCTTGCAGTTCTCTGCATTCTTCAAAAAAAGTTAATGTACTAATATTTCTGAATAACATGCAGGACCTGGTTGCTCATCAATTGGGTATGGAGCTGCTTCTGAGTTGGGGCCTCTCAGAGTCACCAGAAACGGGGCAGGGCTTGAGTTCAACAAATTTGCCTGGAACAGAGGTCCCTTCACCAACTTTTTTTTTTTTTGGCTGGCTAAAGAGAGTGCTAAAGATCACTGCAATATGACCAAGCAAAACTGACAAGTGCCTTTTATTGCTCTTGCCAGAGGCCAACTTGCTCTTCCTGGAGTCTCCTGTTGGGGTTGGATTCTCCTACACCAACACATCCTCTGACCTCACCAAACTGGACGATGCTTTCGTAGGTAGTTTCAGTATTTTTTTACCTTTAGGGAGTTTGTGTTTGCTTCATCATTGTTTTCAAAATGTTTAAGATGTGTGCATGTGGTGTCATTTTCTTCTTTTGTAGCTGAAGATGCATACAACTTCCTAGTAAATTGGTTCAAGAGGTTTCCCCAGTATAAGGGCCGCGAGTTTTATATCTCCGGAGAGAGCTATGCAGGTAAACTCATGACATTCCTTTAACAATGCGGTGTATTATTTTTCATGTAAGAAAACGTAGTTGCCCTCTGAACCATGGTCTCTAGTGTTAAGTTAAAACGTGGCAACCCTTGAAATTCTATATTCCAGTATTCCTGCGGATTAAAATCGGGAAACTGTTCTGACGCTGAAAGTTTGGCAACGTGTATTTTACAAATCCAAATTTTGATCAGTACTGATAAGATCCAGGAAAGGAAGGTGTAAAATAAGCTTTATGTTCAGAGAAATTTTATAATACTTAGTGATAATTTCGACGGCTCACGTCGATCGATCCAACGGCTAGAAAGGCCAAAGAAAATGGAAGGAAATGGTAGAAAAGAAATGGGAGGAAATTGTCATGTCCATAGGATGGTTCATATCCAAGCCCGTTCTACTTTCGTGTGACACATAATTTTCCAAAAGTAAAAGTTTCATTATCGCAGGTTTCAGATTCCATGCTTTCTTTCTATAAAGACACAGGAATCTTAGGTTTCTTCATACCACGTCATTAGCCCTTTATAGGTGTATTGGATTTCGGGCATGTCCACTGGTCATGGTATCTTTGATATCGCACAAATTCGTGGGGCAAAACAATTCCTTTTCCTCTACACACCACTCAAAAAGAATTTTGAATGAATGCAGGTCACTATGTGCCACAACTTGCTGAACTTGTCTATGACAGGAACAAAAGCAAGACCAACACATACATCAACCTTAAAGGTTTCATGGTGAGAATCTAAAGGAAGCATCCTTTGACTACCTAATCTCTAGCCTTCTCCTTCTATTGGACAATTAGCTGATAGTGACAATGTAGCTAAGAAGCGAATGCCAATTTTATTTATGCTTTAGGCGAGAAACATTAACTATTCCTTGAAAATGTACTGGTATCTGTAAAAATTATAAAAAAAGGCACTGCCACTTCTCTGTAACTGTAAGGACTGTAACTGTAATTGCGCTCCAGTTTCATAAAAGAGTTCATAAAAATGTCAAATTCTAGTAGGAAAGATGTTCTATGATGTTCACAAAGTAATTTCAAAATGTTACATGTTGTAACATTTGGATTGTCCCAATGCAGGTCGGTAATCCACTGACTGACGATTACTACGACTCGAAGGGGCTGGCTGAATATGCTTGGAGCCACTCAGTAGTGTCAGATGAAGTTTATGAGCGCATCAAGAAGGTCTGTGATTTCAGGAGCTCAAACTGGACCGATGATTGTGATAATGCCATGAACACTGTGTTCAGCCAGTACCAAGAGATTGACATTTACAACATCTATGCGCCCAGATGCAATCTTCCTCCGTCATCAGCTGCACTTGCTGTTGATCAAGAATTCGTAGCTAATGATCAGGTTTGCGACAGTTAGCTCAAAGTTTATCCTCTATTCTGATTTCTAAACTCCTTACTCTTTTTTCTTACATGGTAGGAACATTTCAGGCGAAGGATTAGGATGTTCTCGGGTTATGACCCATGCTATTCTTCGTATGCTGAAAAGTACTTCAATAGTGCAGATGTGCAGAGAGCATTCCATGCAAATGTCAGTGGAACTCGGAAATGGCAAGTTTGCAGGTGAATCAGCGTCAAATTGTTGTGAGAATTGTGTTTACATAGTACTTGTATTTCACTGAAAACTGAACAAAGTAGTAACTAGGAAAAGATTGACATGGTTTAACTTTATAGTTTATTAGGAGAAATTAGTCAGAGTTAAACATGACTGTGAATTGCGTTAAAAAAAAAAACATGAATTTGACTTATTTTTATTTTCGTGTACCATGCAGTGATTCAATTTTAAGGTCATACAATTTTTCGGTACTTTCTATCTTACCAATCTACTCTAAGCTTATCAAAGCAGGATTGAGAGTCTGGCTCTACAGGTATGATTCCTTTTAATCGTTTCTCAGTCCTCCTATTGATATAGAAAGAGTATACCTTGCTCTTACTTATCCATGCACAGATATTTTACTCTGGAAAAAGACTTACTAGCCTTTCTGAAACATAATACTGTACTTCTCATCTTTGGTAGCTTTAAAACCTTTACAATAGATATGCTGTACTTCTCATTTTTGGTAGCTCAAAAACCTTTAAAATAGACTTTTATCAGTGTTTGCAACTCAATGATAACTGAGTCCATTCTCCATGCAGTGGAGATGCAGATGGTAGGGTCCCAGTGATAGGATCGCGGTATTGTGTGGAATCCCTGGGCCTGCCTGTCAAGACACAGTGGCAACCATGGTACCTTAACAAACAGGTCAGGAGTTCTCACTATTTTCCATTGTCACCGTGATATTGTTGCCAGTTTTGTATTGTCCTACGACTAATGTGGAATACAAATGCAATATTGTAGGTTGCGGGAAGATTTGTGGAGTACCATGGCATGACAATGGTGACTATCAGAGGAGCTGGCCATTTAGTACCCCTCAACAAACCTTCAGAAGGGCTCGCACTTATCGACACATTCCTTCAGGGCAAACAGCTTCCCACACAGAGATGACAATAGTGTTTAAGGTTGTGATGAGACTTATTTTTTCAAAAAAAAAAGTTCTTAAGGATTTGACAACTTATGTGGGCCACACATGGGCTAATTAGTAAGGATTTCATTTCAAATTGCTGCATAAATTGGGTTGGTTACAAATATAGCCATACTCTGGAATTATTGGTTACATGAATCTCAATACCGGTTATCTCTTCTCTCTTAATTATTCAGCATACATATATTTTTCTGGTAGCAGCCCTCAGTTACTTTTTGCCGGAAGTTGTGTGTCCAAAAGGAAGGATTCAATTAGCACAAGTGCCTCTGCTGGCTTATCTTGAGGAACTGCATGACCTGCTCCTCTGACAGTGGCCATGGTCAGCCCATCATACTCAACATACCTTCCAGCAACCTGTAATGAGTTTCTTTAGCATCATTTGAATACCAATGACCAATGCATGAACTCTGAAATGCAGTTTTCAGCTTACATAAAAATATTAAATGAATAAATATAGAAACTTTGGGCTCGTAGTAGGCTAGCCGACCTGGTCTTTTAGATACCATGGTTGCCACTGTGACTTAATAGGAAGGCCAAGTGCCTCTACCCAGTAGCGGGATCCAATAACTGGAACCCTGCCGTCAACATCTCCGCTGTAAAAGAGTATTATAATATGAATAAGTGTGTATTTAAAATAATAGTGGGTCAGTTATATAGTCAGAAATTGTTGTGTAGTTGAGAAAATAAGAAGGCTATCCATGATGTCATTGGTTTGAATTACGAGAAACACACTTTCTTTACTATAACTGCCTTGAACTGATCATCGCTACCGGTTAAAATAGATAGTAATTGAAGGTTTGGAATAGGCAATGATGCCCTGTCCACTGTCAGTGATGACGATATGGAACTGGTAGTCATTGTATTCCCTTGTTGACTTATCCTGTGGACTCGCAATAAAAAAAAGACTTATCCTAATTTTTTTCAGAATTTCTTATACTTTAAGATAGAGGAAATAATGCAGTTATGTTTTTTCACTGCATAAACCAAGCAGGTGAACTGCAGGAGCTATATTACCTGTAGACCCATATTCTTAGTCCAGCCTTAACAAGCTTGGAGTAAATGGGAAGAACAGAAAAGACCTCCATGTCGTAGAAGTCAAAAATTGGATCACTGAAACAAATTGTACGGTATATTCTATCTGATTAGTAGGGTATGCATCTCAAGGAAAGTAATAATAATGCTTTTATATCATTAGTCACCTGCAAAGGCTCCATCTTCTGTCCTTGATCCGTCCACTGGTATTAGCATGAAGTGATTTCTGAACATCCATCATGTTGAAGTAAGTCTCAATGTAGTTGGAGTAGCACGGGTCGTATCCTGAGTACATCCTTAATCGTCTCTTGGACTTGTTCTAAATTTTGCACCCAGTTAGCATCAGTTCCTAACTATACAGTACATTTCATCAAGTTTCTGTACCTTCTAATAATGTATCAACATGTGTTATTTCTTACCGTGGCTTCCTTTTCTACCGAGCTGCTGTCAGGACTAGACGACGACGACATTGCTGATCCATCAGTGTTGCACTTAGGTGCATACACGTTGTAGATATCAATCTCATTGTATGTGTGGTATAGAAGGTCCATTACATGATCACATTCCGTGCTAGTGGGTGAGAGCTTGAAGTCACAAACATTTTTCACTCGCTCGTAAAATTGATCAGAGATGACTGAATGGCTCCAAGCGAACTCGACTATTCCCGTGTGGTCATAGTAATCATCAGTCTCTGCATTGCCGACCTATCAAAGGTATGTAGGTAAGGTTTAGTTCTCAGCTATTTCATTACTCGTTAGAGCAAGGAAACAGCAATAATCAGTGCAAAAAAAATATTGAACAAAAATTGCACTTACAATCTCTGGAATACAAGACGATACAAATGACAATGATTTGAAGTCTAAAATAACACACTGTCATAAATTTAATATTTTCACCTTTACTAAAAGGATGAGATGGAAGGAGGTGTGGTTTCTAATCACTTACAATAAATCCTTTCAAATGGATTTGCTGATTCGCTTCAAGGTGCTTGTTGTGCTCATACACCACTTCTGCAAGCTGTGGAACATAATGCCCTGTTGCATCAAAGTTGGTCACTGTCTTAATCATAAAAATGGTGTCACATGTGTTTCACACATATATTGGTGCTTGTAGCTTACGCATAGACCCTCAATTCTCTTGTGCATGGCCAGTAGGATAACCACCATACTTGAAAAATAATACTTTTCCCCATATATTTTGTTGGACAAGACACACTACTTTTTCTACCATGTGAGCCTAATATTATTGTTATTGTTTTTTTACGTTTTCATCAGTAACAAATGAAAACAAGCATTCAGGTGATTCCGTCAAGTCAATCGTATTTTCAACAGAATAAATTCCTGTCAACTTGGTTCTGCACCTAAGGACGTTAGTGGGACTGTTGAGAATAGGGTATGCATGTAGTTTAGGCTAAACACCTTTTTGACCAGAGAATAATGGTCAGTGGAAAGATAAGGATTTATTCGATCCTGTTTTGCACGCTTACACTACTGATCACTATAGAAAGGCGGTATCCTTTCATTGTGGCCTTGGCCTCATTCAATCTTGTAATTTCGTTGCCGAGAGAAAGGGAGCTGTCTGCCTCCTTTTTCATATTACCTGCATAGCTCTCTCCTGATATGTAGAAATCATGGCTTTTGTACTGTGGAAACCTGTTGAACCAGTTCACTAAGAAGGTGTAGGTATCCTTGGCTGCATCATTTCAAAGTTTTAATCAACTAACAGAGCAGCAAGAGTTTAGATTTCCTTTTATTAAAAATCACAAAGTGAAGATGATTAATACCGACGAAGCGATCATCGAGGTTGTCTAGGTCAGAAGAAGTATTTGTGTATGAGAAGCCAACACCAGCTGGGGATTCCAAGAACAGCAAATTGGTCTCTGAATGAAAATCCAAACAAAGCAAGAAAAAAATGAGTAACAGGAAAAAAATTAAACTAGTCTGAACATCACGAACTCCTTGCTAATGTGGACAAAAGAAAAACTGTGGGTAAAAACAAGTTCGGTGCACCCCTGTTTCTCTAGGGAGCTCAGGTCATTACTCATTAGGTGTGAAAAACTGAGTTGCATGCTAATGTAGAAATACAACAACTGGAATTAATTGCGATTTAATTAAAAGATAAGGTAGAAAAGTTATGTAAAACATGGTGAGGCATCAACTATAGGTGTTTTTTATTCAGAAGGAGAAATTTTTATACAAGTTTTTGTCAGGAGAAAAAAATTAGAGTTTTGAAAACAAAAATATTTTGCCACAACTTCTACTAGAAAGAGAGAACAAAAATATTATTGCCTGGTCTCTATTTTAGGTAAAAACAAGCCTAGATACCCTGGAGGGATGTGCTACACTTACCACGTACAAAACTACCACATGCATCGACATCCAACTAACAACTCAACACCACTACTCGCTCAAGCATGCTACGTTCAGCCAACTTGGTTAGAGCAATGACCTAACTAACAGCTTAACAGAGAGTGGTGGCGCACCCGGAGGTTCAATTTTATTAGTAGCAGCCTTATGCTGTGACGAGAAGATGAACACGACACCATTCAAGTAACAGAGAACCAGAGAGAAGCAAACCTTTATTCCATGCAAATTTGTTGAACTCCAAACCAGTCCCGTTGCTATTGACCAAGAGAGGCCCCAGCTCAGTAGCTGCTCCATACCCCACAGATGAGCAACCAGGACCTGAAAATGTATTGAAAAAGGTTATGTTAGAGGGATCACGTTGCAAGAAAAAAAATCGAATTGCATGGAAAATGTTAGAGGAAAAAGGCAAAGACTTAACACAACCAATCAAAACTACTTTTGCAGTAGAAAAAAGATGACCACAATTAACTAAGCAAGGATATATATCTTATATAAGTAGAATAGTAGATCACTAAGGTCTGAGGACGTTTCGTTGAACAACACGTGTATCGCGAACTACAGCGCCAAACAAAGGCAAAAGCACAACAAAGCACCAACAGAAATAAAGCTTAACATTAGTTAATTCTAATTAACAACCTCCGTTGAGCCAGAGCAGGAGAGGCTTTTGAGCCGGTGACGTCTGTGCCTCAAAGAACCAGTAGAAGAGCGCCCTCCCGTTGTGCTCATTGACGGTGACATACCCCGAGAACTGTGAGACAGCAGGGCTTCTCGGCTGCCCCGGGAGGAGACCCACTCGGTCGCCTTCCTGCCGGTCTTGGGCTACAATCGCTGACACTGTCAGCAACAGCAAGGAGAGAGCAACGACCAGGATGGCGAAGAGTGGATGCCTCCTCGCTGCTGTAGAAGAGGCCATTATTGGGTTTCGATCTATTGCTGCATGCTTGCTTCACGTTCACAATGAAGTGAAGAGAGTGCAAAGCTCTCTCTCTGTGTGCCGTGTCCACTGCCACTGAGGAAGACACGGTACTAGCCGTCGCATGGCTTGAGCTATTTATAGCAGAGGTGCCACTACTTGATGTTTGTCATTTAGGGACCAGGGTGCTTTCCGAATATGCATGTGAGCAAAATCGATGGTGAGCTCTCAAAAGGTGTCGACTGGTCAAATTATCACATATAAGCTACTTCCATCATTTAGAATTTAGAATCATAGCTATAAATCAATAAACGTCAAGTTAGTAACCATAGCTCTTGTGCTCCGGATGATGAACATTTGTTGGTTCAAATACCGGCACACATTATTTCTGTAATGGCTGATGATTCAGCACCATTTGAGTAATGGAGATGAGCTTTCCCTTCAAAAAAAAAAAACAGTAACCATGCTATTGTGGTTACTACCAAATCTAGAACCATAGGTAACGCTAAAAACCATTGCCACATGTGCAATGCTAACCATGGCGATAATAATTTTGACATAATTTAAATATATATTTTCTTTTCAATTTGTTGTTTTAGTGCATCTAAAAAATCATGATTATGAGACTACTCCCTCGGTCACCAAATCATTCAGTGCCTTCAAGAAAATATGGTTGTAGTTGGACATTTTGTAAAACCATCAAAACCTTAATCAAATCAACTCTAATCATGATGAAACTTTTCCAATACCATTATTAATACCACATGATTAGGTAAATCCACAAAGATTTGAAAAAAAAAAGATTAGGGCTTCACCATATTTGAGTTTATATGCTCCTACAATTTTGAGGAGTGGTGACCATGAATAGATGAAGCAATTGATGTCTAAAACCTAGAATTAAACTAATAGAAAAAAGGCTTTTAGGCTCCATCAAAAGGCATAGGGAAAACCATGAAAAAGAGCCTAAACTTGGGATTTTAGGTGCTTGTGTGACTTCCAAGAAATCATCTCTC
The DNA here is from genome assembly GCA_018135685.1 of Themeda triandra. Lineage (NCBI taxonomy): Eukaryota > Viridiplantae > Streptophyta > Magnoliopsida > Poales > Poaceae > Themeda > Themeda triandra. The sequence continues at coordinate 373,171 of JAENPR010000350.1, read as the reverse complement.
AGATGAGTTCTAGAACCAAGAATCAACCAAAATCACTTGGATATAACTTCTAAAAAGAACAATTAGAAAACCAAAGAAAGTAGCTCAAAAAATCAAGAAAATGCCAAGGGGCCTTTATAAACAGGTTGATAACATGATGCAGAGTTTCTAGCAGGGGAGCAAAGAAGGAAAGCACTGGGACATGTTAGGTCTCTTGGGAAGATATGACCAACCTAAGTATATGGATGGTCTTGGTTTTAGAGATATGGAGCTATGTAACTTAGCCAGTTAGCCCCATATGCTCTCGCTAGGCGTGGCATATACCGCAAGACCCGGGGCGGTGATCATTGAGCTCTCGTATTGTGAATGTAGTTATTTTTTGAAAGGGGGTTTTCTAGAGGCATCAGTTGGCCCTTCACCATCACGAACCTGTCAAGAAGGGACACTTTGATGCAGGCTTTGATTGGAAGGATCTGCACAGGCGAACAGACTAATTTCTAGACGGTGAATTGGTTGCCGATGGATGATTTGGTGTGGCCCGTATATTTCACCAAAGATAACCCACCACACAAAGTTTGCGAGCTAATTGATTCTTTGTGTCGACGGGTCTAGGACAAGTAGCTGGTGGGTGAGTTCTTCATTCCAATGGATGCTAAAATTATTTTTATGGAGCAAGAAAACCAAGATAGAGTGTGAAATGACTGTAGTGCCCCTAAAAGTCTACCTCACTGGCCATCCTACCGCCTCCACGCTCCAGCCCTGGATGCGGAGGGGACGTCCTTTTCTCACTGTGATTGTACGGGTATCGACGATTGTGTGGATGAGAGCAATCCGTATGGTTTCCTATTTTTTTAATTTGGATTTTTTTCTCCGTGGATGGTTTGAGAGTGGCATTTCTTTCCTTGGATCCCTTCATTTTGAGATTTTTTTTTGAACTGCAAACGTGATGTTAAACTGAGACGGAGGGAGTATACAATTGTGCATTTCAAAAAGGAAGATTTTGTACCTTGGCAGTATGAGAATTTAGGTATGTTTTCAGTTAGAGTCGCCTACAAAATGCTGGTATATAACCAGGATGAAGTATGGCATGGTTAGATCACACCGGTCAGACACAAAGGCAAATGAGAAAGAGTGGTCTAACTTGTGGAAGGTGAAGATACCTTCAAAGATCAGGGTCTTCCTATAGCGGCTGGCACGCCTGACAATCCCTACTCAAGAGGTAAGGTATCGCAAGAATATGGCAGATAATATTCATTGCCGTCTTTGTGGTGAATCAGATTCATGGAAACAGGCTCTACTAGAGTGCCATATGGCAAAGGTGGTCTGGGCTTTTGGAGAGGGAAGAGATAACTGAAATTCTGAGTATGATCAGTGAAGGGGATGCAAAATCATGGTTGTAATTTGTTCTGAAGTTAATGTTTCATGATGCACAAACTCATGGTGGTTCGTTTATGGGCGAGATGGCACGCGAGGAGCAAGGTGGTTCATGAGGATATCTACCAAAGCCCTCTCTCGACAAGGTGGTTCATGAGGACATTGCTTTGTGAATAGGTTTGTGGAGGACTTAGCAATGATCAAACTGGTTACTAGCAGCAACCCGAGTAGCCAACAAGCAGTGGCGCCAAGTTGGTTACCCCCACCGACAGGCTCTGCAAAGGTGAATGTCGATGCGGCCTTTCCCAAGAACTCCAACTACTCGGCTGTAGCGGTAGTGGCACGAGATGATGCCGGGAATTTTCTAGGAACCTCTGCGTTAGTCTTGGAAGGGTTGGCTGATGTAGAAGTGGTTGAAGCGGAAGTTTACCATGAGGGCCTGGTGCTGGCGAAGGACCTTGCTTTGCATAAGATAGTGGCAAGTGACTGCGTTAATGTAGTGAAGTGTATCCGAGCAGAGGGGATGGGGCTGTATGATCCAATTGTTCAGGAGATTAAGGCCAGGAAGATGAGTTTCCATCAGGTTGAGATCATTCATGAAGGAATGGAGCTCGAATGGGGACGCACGTAGACAAGCAAAAGCTCAGTTTCTCTGGCTCTAGGTAGACTAGGTAGACATGTTGTGGTTGTTGTCGCCGCCTTATAATGTCTATGGCTCTATTATAAGCTAATAAAGGAAGAATTTCTAAAAAAAATTATACGGTAGTGTTGCTGATGACATCCTCAATTTCACATAGAACAATATCAGACGATTTTTTGGCCCCTAAAGGCATACGTATGCTCTTAGCACCCACACGATTGGATAGAGCACATGCCCTCAAGGAACCTTGCACCGTCTTCTAGCACCATGAGTTCCACTTGCTCTTGTGCAAAGAGATTTCTCTGTCAAAGTACTGCCAGTGCATGAAGGTTGCATCTGTGACTCTGGTTTCGTCTGTAAACAGGTATTAGAGATGTGCAAATGTATTGTGCACATATCTTGTAACACAAGTTGTTTCGGCCTATATATGGAAGTTACCCAATCCCAAGAGGTATATTGTGTTTGTAATGTCTCCTCACAAAGGTTCCATATTCCACGTTCCTGAATAAAAGTTACACAAGCATAAACCAAACCATGTTTTTATATCTTATAAGGCATGAAGGTGTGAGAGCTGTGTAATCAACATCAGCGGGATATTCACTAACAACTAACACACTGTACTCCTAAAGTTTTAGCAGCTTCGAGATCTCTTAAAGGTACTTCCATGTAGTCTTTCTAATTCAGCAATTTCAGCCCGCAAATATACCAATGATCCTACACTGCATAACCTGTTATGTCCTATACTGCATAACCTGTTATGTCTGTCGCAACATATATTATTCTGCAGCCATCAGTTGTTTTCCGTTGGCAGTTGTCTGCCTGAAAGGAAGGAACTGATTAAGACAAGTGCCTCTTTTGGCTTGTCTTGAGGCACATCGTGGCCTCCTCATCTGACAGTCACCAGTGCCAATCCTTCATACTCAACAAACCTTCCAGCAACCTGCATTGTGTTCAACATCAAACGAACATTGCACATAAGATGAATTTCCAGTTTTCATTTTGTAAACACTTCATAGTGGCTTAAGGAAATTGTATGGCATGCTGTATGGTTGCCAACCTGTTTATTCAGGTACCACGGTTGCCACTGTGACTTGACAGAAAGGCCAAGCGCTTCTACCCAGTACCGTGACCCAATAACTGGAACTCTGCCATCCATATCTCCACTGTAACAGAAGAAAGAAAAAAATATAAGTGTCAAATATCAAGTAAGCATAATTAGTTGAAACAAATCGATTAGTATCATAAATCAAGCAAAACATAAGAACAGGTCCTGAAAGCATTTCTTGCAGTTAAGGAATTCAGTAAGTCAACTGAAGATATTTAAGAGCAGACCGAGTTATTACAATAAACTAAATTTGCTTTAAACAAAATGGAACATTTGTAATATATATAGAAGCAATGGAAATCATAGGTCCAATTTCTGGTGTAACAGTTGATCCGTTGCTTTGATTCAGAAATAAACAAGTAAACTGCAGGAGCCAAACCTGTAGACCCAAACTCTTAATCCAGTCTTGACAAGCTTTGAATAAATAGGACGAACAGTAAATATGTTGTCATAATAGTTGTCGAAAACTGATTTGCTGCAACAATGTTATGAAAATAAGTTATGTCTGGTATCCAATTACTACTAGGGATGGATAACAAGGAAGCTCATGCCCATATATACCACCTGCAGATACTCCATCTTCTATCCTTGATCCATCCACTGACATTCGCATGAAGTGATTTCTGTACATCAATCCTGTTCAAGTAATCTTCAATGTGGGTTGAGTAACATGGATCATATCCTAAGAACATCCTCAATCTTTTGAGCTTCTGATGAAAAAAGAAACATATCCAGTTATCTTGATTTTCATTCTATTGTAATATTTCTACAGTACCAGCAGAAGTTACTGTGCAATTACCTTGGCTGTCTTTTCTACTGTACTTTGAGAACTAGATGAAAGTGCTGACTCATCAGAATTGCACTTGGGTGCATACACGTTGTAGATATCAATCTTATCATATTCTGTGTATACAAGGCCCATTGCATGGGCACATTCCCCAGTAAGGAAGATAGTGCTGAAGGTGCAAACGTTTTTTACGTGCTTGAGTTGATCTGATATCACCGAGTGGCTCCACGCAAACTCAAGTAGCCCCTTGTAGTCATAGTAAGCATCAGTCACTGCATTGCCAACCTATCAAAGGTAAAGGTAGTTCCATATAAATGTTAGAATTATTGGGCCAAACCCATCTAATAATTCAATAAACCTCAAAGGCCCACAATTAGTGTTAGGTGCTAAAAGTGATTAGTACCAAATGGATTAATCACTAAGAGGGTAATCAACTTAAATAGTGAGTATTGAGATGCTCTCATAGACAAGTTGAGAAGGAGAACCTGGGAGCCACACGCGCGCGCAGCCGCCGCCGAGCCGAGCCGCCGCGCGCCCGCGCGACGCGACGCGACGGGCCGTGGCCGAGGGCGAGGGCGGCGGACTCCTGCTGCTGTTGACGACGACAACACCGTCACCGACACCGACGTCAACATGAGCGGCGACGGTAGTGGTTCACTGTCTGCGGGTACCGGAAGTGCCACGATGGGGTATAAACTAATCCCTCTCTGTATGCTTTATTTTGCTGCTGCTGTAGTTATAATATTCTGCATGAAATGCTTTGCTGGAATGTGTAGCAGTAGCGAATATGAAGCTATCACTTGCATTATACTTGCGTTAGTATTTTGCTTATCGTATTTATGGATTAAAGCATGGTGTAAAATGACTAAATATCCAACAATCCAAAAACTTGATAGTCATTTTCATCTGCTAGCTTTGCTGCATCCATGAGGCCACCACCTTTGAAGGATGGTGGGTCCAACTATAAAATATGGCGATCCCGTTGCATGTTGTGGCTTACCGCCACGCTATCAGGGGAAGGCGCACGGAACCGCCTCTTTCTCCTGAGGAAGAGAGCAAGTTCTGTGAGGCGGATAACCTGCTCAAGCTGTCGCTCATTAGCGTCATAGATGAGGGTATGATACCACTGTACATGGACATGCCTACGGGCAAGGACATGTGGGATACACTGCAGGCCAAGTTCGGGGTTCCTGACGCTGGCAGTGAGCTGTACATCATGGAGCAGTTCTATGACTACAAGATGGTCGATGATCGTTCTGTGGTAGAACAAGCTCATGAGATACAGATGCTAGCCAAAGAGCTTGAGAACAACAAGTGTGTGCTGCCTGACAAGTTTGTGGCCGGCGGTATTATCGCTAAGCTGCCACCTACTTGGAGGGACTTTGCCACTTCTCTAAAACACAGGAGGCAAGAGTTCAGTGTGACTGATCTTGTTACTTCTCTAAGTGTTGAGGAGAATGCGAGGGCAAAGGACACATGTGGCAAGAAAGTGCATGTCGAGGGAGGCTCTAGCGCCAATTTGGTGCAAAAGAGGGACCCTCAGACTTCCCGCAAGAGGAAACAAAAGCAAAACAAGAATGCTTTCAAGCCTCAAACTCAGGCTTTCAAGAAGAAGGCTAACAAGGAAAAGAGCGAAAAGAGTGGCGTTTGCTATGTGTGCGGGAGCAATGCTCATTGGGCAAAGGAGTGCCCAGACCGCAAGGACAAGCAGCCACAGCAGAAGAAGACAGTCAACATGGTTGTTAGCGAAGCTGGAGGATCTGGGTATGGTAATTATTTACCAACAGTTCTTTTAGTTTGTCTCTCTCCTGATTGGTGGATTGACACAGGGGCTAATATTCATGTATGTGCTGACCGCTCTTTGTTTTCTTTGTACCAGGAAGGACGAGGTTCCTCCCTGTTGATGGGAAACGGCTCACATGCGGCTGTTCATGGTGTTGACACGGTCAATCTGAAGTTTACTTCGGGAAAGACCGTGCAGCTGAAGAACGTGCAGCATGTCCCCTCCATAAAGAAAAATCTCGTCAGCGGGTCCCTATTGTGTAGGGATGGTTTTAAGCTTGCTTTTGAGTCCAATAAGTGTGTTGTATCGAGATATGGAACATTTGTTGGTAAGGGCTATGAGAGCGGAGGCTTGTTCCGCTTTTCTTTGATGGATTCTTGTAATAATAATGTCGTGAACCATGTGAGACATGATGATGATTGTAATATTTGGCATTCTCGTCTTTGCCATATTAATGTTGGATGTATGACGTGCTTAGTTAAAATGAGTTTAATCCCTAAATTCGATTTGGTCCAAGGTTCTAAGTGCCATGCCTGTGTGCAAGCAAAACAACCTCGCAAGCCTCACAAGGCTGTGAAAGAGGCGAGGAACACAGCACCACTAGACCTCATTCACTCTGATTTGTGCGAGATGAATGGCGTGTTGACCAAAGGCGGAAAAAAAATATTTCATGACACTCATCGATGATAGCACTAGATTTTGCTACGTGTACTTGTTAAACACTAAAGATGAAGCATTACACTTTTTTAAAATTTATAAAGCCGAAGTTGAAAATCAACTCGAGAAGAAAATCAAACGGTTGCGGTCATATCATGGGGGTAAATACTTTTCAAAAGAATTCGATCTGTTCTGCGAGGAACATGGAATTATTCATGAGAGGACGCCTCCATTCTCCCCCCAATCCAATGGGATTGCCGAAAGAAAGAACCGCACTCTAACTGATTTGGTTAACGCCATGTTAGACACTGCGGGACTTTCCAAGGAATGGTGGGGTGAGGCTATATTGACTGCGAGTCATGTCCTGAATAGAGTCCCCACAAAGAATAAAGAGAAAACACGGAAAAGAAGAGGTTAACTCTTTCATACTTGCACACTTGGGGTTGCTTGGCCAAAGCAAATGTGCCAATCAACAAGAAGCGCAAACTTGGGCCAAAGACTGTAGATTGTGTCTTTCTCGGATACGCAATGAACAGCGTAGGCTATAGATTTTTAATTGTGGAATCTGGAGTCCCCGATATGAGGGTCGGCGGAATATTTGAGTCCAGAGATGCAACATTCTTCGAGAATGAATTCCCTATGAGAGGGAATGTACCTAGCACATCTAGTGAGGGACCTCCTGATGCTCCCGATACTTTTGTGCCAATGGAGAGCACTAAACAACCCACCACTGAAAGTCCTCAGGAGGAAAATGATGGAGTCACTCGAAAGAGTAAGAGACCTAGGATTGCAAAATCCTTTGGTGATGACTTTACCATATACCTCGTGGATGACACCCCAACGACCATTAAAGAGGCATTTTCCCTCCTGACGCTGACTATTGGAAGGAAGCAATACGGAGTGAGATGGATTCAATTATGTCTAATGGAACTTGGGAAATGGTTGATCGTCCATACGGGTGCAAGCCTGTAGGATGTAAATGGGTGTTTAGGAAAAAGCTTAGGCCTGATGGTACGATTGAAAAATACAAGGCTAGGCTCGTGGCCAAGGGTTATACCCAAAAGGAAGGCGAGGACTTCTTTGATACATAGTCACCAGTAGCTCGATTGACTACAATCAGAGTACTACTTGCCCTGGCTGCGTCTCATGGTCTTCTCGTTCATCAGATGGACGTGAAGACGGCTTTCCTAAACGGAGAGTTAGATGAGGAGATCTACATGGATCGGCTTTGATGGTTTCGTAGTAGAAGGTCGAAAGGCAAGGTGTGTAAATTATTGAAGTCTTTGTATGGCCTAAAACAAGCTCCTAAGCAATGGCACGAAAAGTTCGATCGACCATGACGTCGCAGGGCTTTGTTGCCAATGAGGCCGATAAATGTGTCTACTACCGCTCTTCGGTAGGGGAGAAGGAGTAATCCCGTGCCTATATGTGGATGACATCCTAATATTTGGCATGAACCTCAATGTGATTGAGGAAGTCAAGGACTTTCTATCCAAGAACTTTGATATGAAAGATTTGGGAGTGGCTGATGTGATCTTAAACATCAAGCTACTGAAGGGAGAAAATGGTGGGGTTACTCTTTTGCAATCCCACTATGTGGAAAAGATTCTAAGTCGCTTTGGCTACAGTGACTGCAAACCTGTGTCCACTCCCTATGATCCAAGCCTAATTCTGAGAAAGAACAAAAGGATCATGAAAGACCAATTGAGGTACTCCCAAATCATTGGCTCACAAATGTACTTAGCCAGTGCAACAAGACCTGACATCTCATATGCTGTGAGCAAGTTGAGCCGGTTTGTATCAAACCTAGGAGATGATCATTGGCGTGCTCTTGAGAGAGTAATGCGGTATCTAAAGGCAACCGCAAGTTATGGCATTCACTACACCGGGTACACAAAGGTACTGGAGGGTTTCAGTGATGCAAATTGGATATCTGATGCTGACGAGTTAAAAGCCACCAGTGGGTATGCGTTTACCCTTGGGGGTGGTGCTGTTTCCTGGAAGTCTTGCAAGCAGACCATCATCACGAGGTCAACTATGGAAGCAGAACTTGCAGCACTAGACACCGCCACTGTTGAAGCCGAATGGCTTCGGGAACTCCTGATGGATTTGCCGGTGGTTGAAAAACCTGTGCCCGCCATCTCCATGAACTGTGATAATCAAACTGTGATAATCAAAGTTAACAGTTCTAAGGATAACCTGAAGACCACAAGGCATGTAAAGCGGCGCTTAAAGTCTGTCAGAAAATTGAGAAACTCCAGAGTGATATCGTTGGACTATGTCCACACGTCTAAGAATCTGGCAGATCAGTTCACCAAGGGGCTGTCATGAAACGTGATAGACGGTGCATCGGTCGAGATGGGACTGAGACCCACTTAAAGTTTGCTGTAGTGGTAACCTGCTCTATGTGATCGGAGATCCCGTGAATTAGAGTGGTGAAACAAACTATGAGTAGACTGAGGGAAAAGACCCTTGACAAAGGTCCCTATCCTTTAGAAATGCACTTCTTTTCCAAGCTGTATGGCAGGATGGCATATGCCTTAATGTGATCCGAGTGGCTTATAAAAGCAAGGATGTCGGCCTACAGGACATCCTAGAAGGAACACACCTATGTGAGTTAGACTGCTGGTCCCAGTCTATGAGGTTTGGGTGATCTCTAGATGCTCATGAGAAGGCACAGAGTTTGACTTATATGCTCCACCCGAGGGGATGCTCTAGGCAGCCTGGTATCAGTTAAGAATTTGGGTGAACCTCACTTCGCACAAAACTGTCAATTCAAGGCTTAGTTCATTGATCAGTTGTGAATGAGTGTAAGCCCCTATTCTAGATGGAAGTTCAACTTAACAGTCTCCATCGAAACACTGGTATATCAAACGAGCTCAGACCCGAAGGCATTAACCGGTACCTCGATGTTTGGTGGGGATTGTTAGAATGATTGGGCCAAGCCCATCTAATAATTCAATAAACCTCAAAGGCCCACAATTAGTGTTAGGTGCTAAAAGTGATTAGTACCAAATGGATTAATCACTAAGAGGGTAATCAACTTAAATAGTGAGTATTGGGATGCTCTCATAGACAAGTTGAGAAGGAGAACCTGGGAGCCACACGTGCGCACCGCCGCCGCCGCCGAGCCGAGCCGCGCCGCCTGCCCGCGCGCGCGCGCCGCGACGCGACGCGCGCGGCCGAGGCCGAGGCCGAGGCCGAGGCCGTGGGCGTGGGCCGGCTTGGCTAAAGTTTTTGTCACTGGGCCTCGGCCCAAGGGGCAAACCCTAGCCGCCGCCAGGGAGCCGCCCAACGGGCCAACTCCCAACTCCCAACCACCGTGTCCAGGTTCATCCCCTCGGACAGGTGTGTAACGGGAAGCTGGCAGGGGCGCGCCTATATAAAGGCCCCTGTCCGCACGCTAGGGATTCGTCCCATTCCCGTGCTTCTCCCTCTCCAGCCGCCACCTCCTTCCTAAGCTCGAGCTGCTCTGCGCATCTCCGACCAGAGCCTCTGCGCGCACAGAGGTCTCTGGTAGCAGGCCACCGGAACTTCTCCCCGTCAAGCGTACCTGCTCGGGTAGGCGGGAAATCAAGTTTTTGGGGAGCGCTCTCCAGGCGCGATTGCTACTACTGTTCCACGCTCCCGGGCTATGCCTGTGAGCACTAGGCGGACTCCTGCTGCTGCTGACGACGACAACACCGTCACCGACACCGACGTCAACATGAGCGGCGACGGTAGTGGTTCACTGTCCGCGGGTACCGGAAGTGCCACGATGGGGTATAAACTAATCCCTCTCTGTATGCTTTATTTTGCTGCTGCTGTAGTTATAATATTCTGCATGAAATGCTTTGCTGGAATGTGTAGCAGTAGCGAATATGAAGCTGTCATTTGCATTATACGTGCGTTAGTATTTTGCTTATCGTATTTATGGATTAAAGCATGGTGTAAAATGACTAAATATTCAACAATAAACTCTTCGAGTTACAAATTAATTTCCGGACTCGGAAATACAAAAGCGAAAATAGTTTTTAGTACTTACAATAAATCCTTTCAGATTGAGACGCTGATTTGTTTCAAGATGCTTGTTGCGCTCATACACCATCTCAGCAAGCTGCGGAACGTAATGACCTGTCGCATTAGACTTGATCAGAATCCGAATAAATTAAAGATTGTGTCACATTGACTGGTTGACTGGTTGTCTCTTGCCGTAGGATAGATCCTCATGTGTTTGTTGTGTTGGACTCAGGCCAGTCATACTTAAATTTTGATACCCTTTTCCACTCCAGATGTTGTTGGATCAGCCATTTTTCTACTCTTACTCTCATTGTCAGTGTTTCTTTTGTTTTAGAAAGGAGCCTAGCTCAGCTGGCTGGGTTGGGACTTGAATTTGGGTGCCTTTGAAAATCATCTACTTTCTCTTAGGTAGGTTAGTCTCATTTTCGTTGATGTTTTTTTTTTTTTCATTTGCAATAACAACGAAAAGGAGCTGTTCCAATCTACAAAGCCTTGAAGCATTTTTAAACAGAACAATTCCCGTCGAGTTGCTTCAGGACCTAACGAATTATTCCTGTGACGTCGTAGACCAAAGACTGTACAGAATAGGAACGATCCTTTTTTGACTAGAGAATAATAGTGCACAGTGGAAACATAGCTAGGAACGAATTATTCCTGTTCCGCGTGCTAACTTTACTAATCATTAAAAAAGGGCGAAAGGCATGCAATGCCCTTTCATTGTGGGCTTACTCAACCGCGCAATTTGTTTGTTGGGAGAAAGGGAGCTGTCTGCCCACTGATGAATTACCTGCATAACTCTCTCCTGCGATGTAGAAGTCATGGCTCTTGTACTGAGGAAACCTGTTGAGCCAATTCACCAAGAAGGTGTAGGAGTCCTCGGCTGGATTGTTCATAAAATTTTCGATTAGGACCCTATTCAAACTTGACTTTCAGTCCAGTGAATGAATCAAGAGAGGAAGTTCAGTACCAACAAAGCCGTCGTCTATGTTGTCTTGGTCAGAGGTGGTATTTGAGTATGAGAAGCCAACTCCAATAGGAGACTCCAAGAACAGCAAATTGGCCTCTAATCAAATTTAGACCAAGGAAACAAAATTGAGTTACAGGAAATTTGTGAAACTATACTGAGCATCACCTTATATTTTGCATGAAACATAAATCAAAGGACAAAGTCGTGTATGCTAGATTTCTTGAGGGGCTTCTGCCATAAAAAAAACTGATGAGTTATCTGCTGTATACATGTTAACATGGACAAATTCCTTTTTTCTCTGAAAATTGAACAGTTTTGGCCTCCAGAACCACACACAGCCAAGTTTTATAAGGTTAGATAAACAGCAGATCAAATAAATGGAGAAACATGCAACTTAGGAAATCATAAGATCAAATACATCGAAGAGGAAAGATATAGAACCTCAATACATAAAGTTTCGGTTTTCATCAAACTTTGTATATATTTTATTTTGAGGCAAGAACGGAGGGTGGCCAGCACATCAGCGCGCCCTGAACTTGATTAAGACTTGACGACAGGCCTAGCTTAAAAAATGAGCATCGAAAAAAACGTGACAGTGCACAGGCATGGTGTGCCAAACTGCAATAGAGAGCTAGAGACGGCCTAGGTTACATCATCAACTCGACAAGTGGAGAGGGACCGACACGCCACGTGTCGCGACGAGCCCAGAACTGGGCAGCGTTACCAATGTGACTAGTAGAAATGCAGAGAAGGAATTAGAGCAGCAGACCTCTGGTCCATGCAAATTTGTTGAACTCCAAGCCGGTCCCGTTGCCATTGACCAAGAGAGGTCCCAATTCTGAAGCTGCTCCATAGCCTACAGACGAGCAACCAGGGCCTGATACAAGATGCAAATTCAGTTTACTGTGAGGTAAGTAAATATCAAATTAGAAAATGAACTATAGGCAAATTCATTTCAGTGTGCGTCTTCCTTAGATACTACTAGACAATGATTGTTCATGTCCGGTCGTTGCGGTGGTTACTTTGTAATAAGTTGGTTTAATTTCCTTTTTTAAGGATGAAACTCGATTTTTTTCAGTAGATAAAAAATGTATTGCCAATTACATGCAAGAATAAAGTAATAGTTAATTAAGAAGAACAGGATCGCTCAGTGTTAGGTAAGTGTTCAACATCACTCGTTGAGCACTGCATAGTCGTGTGTCTCGTGTCAATGAAGTAATAAGAAATGACCATGAATAAATAAATAGGAGTATTAGTTTTGTATGATGTAAAAACAGAGCAAGCAAGTGGTTGAGTCGAGTACCTCCATTGAGCCAGAGCAGGAGAGGCTTGTTCGCCGGCGACGTCTGAGCCTCAAAGAACCAGTAGAAGAGCGCCCGCCCGTTGTGCTCGTTTACGGTGACGTACCCGGCGAACTGCGACAGCGGAGGGCTCCTCGGCTGCCCCGGGAGGAATGCCACCCGGTCGGCCTCCTGCTCGGCTCTAGCTGCCACTGCGAGCGCAGCCGGCAGCACTGACAGTGAGAGAGCAACTAGGACTAGGATGATGGTGAATAGAGGACGCTGCAGGCGTAGGATCACTGCAGAGGCGGCGGCCATGCTCTGCACCTGCACTGCGAGAACTCTGCGTGTGGACAGCACACACTATTACTACCATGGGATGGTTTGCACCATTTATAGCAATGTGCCCTTGGTTTATCACTAGGGTGCTTTTCAAATAATGCTTGTTACCGAATTCTTTTGTCTCGTGTGCTCTCAAAAGGAATTGACTGTTTGACCGGTCAGCTGTATGCTTTATATTACTTCAGTGTCGTGCTCCTTGACTGTGAGTTGTGAGCCACACGTGTCGACTGCTTGTTATGTACTATGTTGCACCATCTCTTGAGCTTGGAGGATATCATGCATATCTACACATGCTCACCCTATAAATGAACATATATGAAAGGATTTTGATACCATTGAGCATAATGTAATCATTCAAATGATGAGGCTGCTAGGACTTGATGAAACTTGGTGCGACTGGATTCAGAGAATTCTTATCTCGGGAACCTCTTCTATTCTGCTCAATGGAGTTCCTAGCAAGCACTTTCATTGCAAGCGGGGGGTTAGGTAGGGTGACCCACTTTCCCCCCTCCTTTTTGTGTTGGCTGCTGATCTTCTTCAATGTATCATCAACAAATGTCACAAAGAAGGTCACTTTGAACTCCCAATTCAATCCTATGAAAATGTTCAATATCGTATTATCCAATACGCGACACCATTCTCATCATGAAACCGTCCCAGAGAGAACTTTTCAATCTAAAAGGTTTGTTGGAATCTTTTACTCAATCAACTGGTCTTAGAGTTAACTATATGAAGTCATGTCTAGTCACTCTAAACCTCTCAATCGACGAAGCACGTCAACTGTCTGGAGTCATCAGTTGCAAGTTGGAAGCTCTCCCCTTCACCTACCTTGGGCTGCGATTGGGCACCACTAAGCCAAGAGTGGAGCATTTTGGATTCATCATGAACAAGGTGGAGAGAAGGCTCACTACCACTTCAAATTTCCTATCTCATGCTGGAAGATGGGAACTGGTTCATTCCATAATTTGTTCTCTTCGCATGTATGCTATGTATACCCTGTAGCTTCCTATTTTAGTCATTGATTACATTGAAAGAGGAAGAAAACATTGCCTTTGGAGAAGGTCTGACAACAATGCTCAAACGAAGCCGCTAGTGGCTTGGCCAAATTGTTGTAAACCAAAAAAGAAAGGTGGCATAGGTATTATCAACCTAAGAAGTCAAAACTCTCGCGTTCTACTTAAACATCTAGAAAAAGTTCTATGAAGGAAATTCCCTTGGTGCAACTTATTTGGCATGCTCACTACTCTATTGGAGACATCCCACATGCATCTATTGATAGAGGTTCCTTTTGGTGGAGGGATATTCTGAAGCTTTCTGACATTTTTAGAGGGATTGCTAATTGCAAAAGTGGAGTTGTATCAACCGTTCTCTTTTGGTCAGATCTATGGAATGATAATGTCTTAAGTCATGCAGATCAAGTTTCCAAGGCTCTACACTTTTGCAAAGAACAAGAATATCTCTGTCTCACAAATTTTGTTAAACAATAGCCTTAATTCACAATTTCATCTCCCCTTGTCCGAACAAGATTATAATGAATACCAAGGTCTTCATGAATACATACAAACAATTCAGGTGAAGCAACATACTAAAGATTCTTGGAGTTACCTGTGGGGGAGCAACAACTATACATCATCTAGATTCTACCACCTACCCTACAAAAATTTACATCCTCATACTCCCTTTCTCTAGATATGGAATTCAAGGTGCTGCAACAAACTTAGAGTGCTCTCCTGGCTTCTGTTTATGGACAGGCTAAATACTACAAACATCCTCAAGAGAAACAAACACAAATTGGAGGCAATAATTACAACTGTTCTCTGCAGCAATAATGTTGAGGAAACTGCTCACCACCTATTTTTAGTTGGCCCTTCAGCCAGGAATGTTGGCAGCACTTGAGAATCCATTGGAACCTTCAGAATAAATTCTTTCAAATGATGATAGAATCAAAACAACAGTACTAAAATCCCTTCTTCATGGAGATCCTCATCATTGCTGTCTGGCATATTTGGAAGCAAAGAAACAACTTCATTTTTGATAGAGGATGACCTTCTTTCTCTTCTTGGAAAAACCTCTTATATGAAGAGGCCAAACTTCAGGCTTCTAGAATGAGAGATGATAAACATGCAACTTTTCTCTGTTTAGATCTTCTCCTTAGACCTTTTTTTTGACCAACCGTTCCATTTTCTCCGTGGCTACCTCAGCCCTCCGGCTGGTTGGTTTGTTGTGTTTTATCTCTTTCATACACGTTTATATTTTATTTAATATATAAAATCCTACAGTGGGGGTTTCCCCTACCGTATTTCCCAAAAAGAAAGATGAATCTCTTCAACAAACTAGACCATATCTTGTGATTGATGAAATCACCACCAGCACAGGCAAGAAATCGGTTAGGATAAACCCTCTCTTGCTTTTACAACTTTATTATAGAAACAAAATTAAAATCCAAGAAGTCTTTGTTTCAAAAAAAAAAAACAAAAAAGTCAAAACAGAAATGAAAACAGGATTTACCACAAATTGGTAACAGGACAACAATTTGAACGGACATATATAACGGGATCCAGAAAGATAAAATGGGTATGTCAACACAACGACATAACTGACCATGCATAGTACCACTACCAACTCGTAAATAATTCTAATTCATATAGTAAGATTCATAAGATTGCAAGAGTAAGGAGTGCAAGACAAACCATTATTATATCATGGACAATGTTAAAACAGGATGTCCTATGTATGTAAAAACAGGATATCCCAACAAAAATGAGTGAAAAAATAGCCACACATGTTAGATGTAGAAAAGCATGTTAGATGTAGAAATTTGGATGTAACAAAATGGGGTTTATCCATGACCATTTTCACCATAGCTACAACTGTGAACGCAAGGTTCATATGCGCCCTTGTGTGTCAAGTTTATGATGTGTCATTGTCAGAGATGATCAAGGCTTTGGTTTAGTTTGAAGACTTAGCATTGCACTGGTTTATATGGAACATGTCTCTGGTTGTTTTGGTGTGCAGATGTAGAGCATGGAGACAGTTGATGGACATGGAGACGATCAAGCAGAGACATGTTGTGGCGATGGACTATGAGTAGTGATGAATGTGACTGACACTTGGGGACATTGACGAGCAAGGGTACGTGTGGAGTAGACCTTGTTGAACACGTTAGGATGGTGGTTGGCCAGGTTAAGCGAAGGCGTAAGAGGATTTGGTGATCAGATGGTTGAGGATGATGGTGATATGTGTCGATATCATGGAGGAGGCATAGTAGATACACTTCTCGAGGTAGTTTGGTAGTTTGGGCCTCAAAACCAACGGTAGATGCTTTTCGAGTTTTAGCCTCAGAGTTACGGTTGGAATGGGAGGAGGCTATGGCATCATTGTGAATATTTTGTTGAGATGAAGCGAAGATATAAAGAGCCCATGGCCATCGGATGCTTTCATTTCATGTTGGACCATTATACTGAGGGGTTAAGTGGTTCAACTAACATATCTAATGGTATGTTGGGGGGTTGTTTAATAGCTCTATAAATAAGAGGATGATTGCTCCTAACTAGCCCATTGTTGGTATAAATTAAGTGCACCTAAAATAAGAAGGATTCCGCAAGCGCACAGAACATACCATTGTAGCATTTTACCGGGAGTAAACCAGGTATCGTTATTTATATTTTACCACAGGGAAGCAAGGGTTAAAGAATCTAATAAATCACCAACATGTATCTACTAACTTAGTAAACCAACTAGACTAAAGCAGGGGTAAAATATATATGATAGGATATATGTATAAGCACAAGTATGAGAATTAACTGATAAATGAGTAGCTAGATATAGTGGGAGGACAACGGGAGAGATCTAGGTTCCTATGTTCTTCTCTACTACTTTGGTTCTATAATAACAGGGGATGGATAAGTATAACGATCACACAATAGCACTTTGGAGCAACAGTACCTTTCCGACTCTCGAAGAAGACTGGGTAAAGAGTAGTCGGGGAAGGCTGCCAAAAAGCTCTACGAAACACCAACCCGAACGTGGTGGAATACAAAGGCCTGACAGAGCTGTCACCTCTGGGGCTACCACAACTATCCGTGGGATTGGGCGCAACCTCAGGTAACCTATAGTCTAGACACCATGCCTACACTATTGATTACTACTCTAATCACTATATATAACTAGAGCACTCAATACGAGCAAAGATCCCATGCCAAAGAATAACAACTATACTATCTATCACAAGATGCATAAGAGTACATAGAGAAGATAAATATATATTAAAGCATAAGTCTTACAAGAATAGATACAAAGACATACCAAATCTCTCGAAGACTTCTCGTAACCGGAGCGCAGCTCCGCTCTCCCTAACTCTCATCTAGATCTAATCTACTACATTGGAATGTCTAGCTCTAATTCTCTAGAGAAAGAAGTCATCCATTCAAGGGACGCCTCTACAACTCGATCCCGCCGGGAGATAATGAATTAGGGTTTAAGGGATGCCTCCTCCAGGGGCCGGGGCCCCGCTTATATAGCCCCCTAGGATGCACCGTAGCCCTCGGATCAAACCGACCTAAACGGACGATTATTATTCATCCTCAAAGGTGGTGGAACAGGGATCCGCGAGGCCGACGCCGATTGGCCGAGGTGCCCGATCGGCCGCCCACGGGGAGTCGGCCGACTCTCCACCGAGCCCGTTCGGGCTCCCGTTTGGTCCCGAGCCTTCTCGAACCTTCCAGACATGAAATTTTCACCGGTTCCCGATTATCTCTATGTAAACGACATGTGGGCCTTCCTTGGGTATTTTCACCGACACCCTATTGATAAATGACATTCACCAAAACTCGTGGAATTACATCGAGATAACCCCTATATCTAGTTGGTGAACATATTTTAGTCCTTTTTCATGTTTAGTTGACGGTAAAAATTGACACTTAACGACCGTCAACAACTCCCCCAAGCTTACCTTTTACTCGTCCCTGAGCAAAGATAAACTCAGTATGGATCAGGAGCTGCTACTATGCTTTCACGCCTCAAAAGCACACATGCGTTCAAACAAGAACTCTCCTCTGAATTAGAGTGAACTATTCGACTCAAAACTTACTCATATTACCTTTCACCATGGGGCTTGTAACCGTCACTTGGGTCTTGAGCGGTTGAAAGACAGAACGGTCAAGTCAAGCGCTATGTTTCTCGCTCTTTGATCAACTATTATTCCGAGTTTTTGCAAGATTTTCAAATAAAACTCGAGTTCCTTGTATGAACCTTTCGGTCTCTCATTTGTGGTATTTTTGGATCCTCTCCAAGGCATGAGTAGTGTATGCCTTCTCTCTTCTCTCGAATATGTGGTATTTGTGGAACTAAGGCATAGTGAAAAGAGCCTTCTCTCTCTCACCCTACTTTCTAATAGGCTTATGTGGAGCTCATAGGTGGGGAGACACTCAAACTCACTTGCATATATTGCACGGTTAAGACATGGATCCAATAGGAACTAAAATAATAATAAAGTCATATGTGCATGTGAATGAGGAAATGGATGATAAGATGATGATAGGATGATGATGAGATGATGATAATAAGGAAATGATTATAAGGGGTGATCACTTGGTGAACATCTACTTCTACACTTGCTCCTTTGGGGATAACATACCTCCTTTTATTTGGAAACTTTGAAGACCTTTGAAGAGGAGGACTTGGTTGCTTTTTTGTTTTTCTCTCTCTTTTTTTTTCTCTCTTCTTTTTTTTTCTCTTTTTTTTCTTCTTTTTTTTTAGAGCAACCAATCCTCTGAAAACGAAACTTTAGCAACAGGGAGTGCATAACTTGAAATGATAATGACTGGAGCTTTTATGTAGACAAATGGAATGGCGATGATTATTTCTAGATGTTCACTCCCGTGGATAGGAGTAAAACCTTTTTTCCGAATGGAATAAAATGAGTGGCATATGTATATGTGGATGGATGGATGGATGCGTACTCCCGGGGTAGGAGCAGCATAAGTGCGTATCTTCGGGGTAGAGACAAGACAATATGTGGGGGAATGCGTACTCCCAGGATAAGAGCATAGGTGCATATCTCCGGGGTAGAGATAGCACAATATGTGATGGATGTGGATCTATATATGGGTGGTACTTCTAGGGACAAGTAGCACAGTAATGAATGTAGTACTTATAAAATAGGTGCATGCTTCGAGGACAAGTAGCATAGATCAATGGATGGAGAGCACATAGTAATGACTTTTAACCGCATGACGATTCCTTATGGGTCCACAAGATAACCACACTCAATGCCTAAAAAGACTACACTCAAGCCTACAATATGATCTATATAAACAGATGGGTTTTCCTAATCTAGTAAGCATGAATATATGGTGTGGTAGGAATTTAAACTCTCATCATAAAGGAACTCATCATGCAGAATTTAATATTTTCACGATAAATTCTCCGAACTCTAGTATCTCTAGGAACAAGATGGACAACAGCTCAAAACCTTCCCATATCATACCCGTCAACCACCTAGACTTAGATCAAGTGTTTGCTACCCACAAGTTTCAGTTCGAGCAAATCTCAAATCTAAACAAGTTGTGTCCAAAACTCGGGAGAGTGCAAGGTTGAAAACTAGGTACTTGAAAGGAATTACGGCGAGCAACTATTCATCATCTCCATGTAGAGTTTATTCTAGGATCACTTTTAAGACAGACTACAAGAACTCTCCAAAAGTAGAAAAGAAATCTTTCGGGTTTCTATAGTTATGCATCTTTTTTAGTTGTTTTAACAAAGCAAACTCTAACAAAGCATAGATAGATAAGTTAGAAACACTTAGCTTGGTACACGGGGATGCCCTCCCCCAAGCCGGATGTTGACATAGTCTGCCGTTGTTGCCGACAGCGATGAAGACGTTCTAGTCCTCCGGAGTGTCATAGATAGTTGCTGTTGGAGACAGCATTTGAATGTTGCGGACAACACTCCGACAGGAGACTGGACATCCTTCTATCTATTAGCTCTTCTCGATCCTTTATGTTCTGTGAAGCTCAAATAGACAACAAAGCTTGTGGAACTGATTAAGCATTAGTGATAAAACCCTCTAAGCCTTGGCTGTCTAGAACCGCCTTAACTCAAATGTCTTCTAACAGATCACAAGAAATATTTTTATCTTTTTATAATAAAGGATGCAAACAGAGAAAATAGATATGCTGAAAAATTATTTTTATGCCACCACAATGAATGATTATTCACATGGGGCTTAGTAGTTTTTTTGATGCAAAATGCGAAATCTTTATTTTCTTTTTTTAGAGCGAGAGATAGTAAAGCGAAGATGCAATTAAGATGCATGTAGGGAAAATAAATATGCTTAAAGGAAAATGCAATGCTTTGTGAAAGGAAATGCCGATAAATACCAAGTTACCTCCTTGGCGAGGGTTCGATGATTTAAGTCTTTCGAACAGACTTCTTGTCATGTTCACTCCTTCGATGCATCATTTGATCCCAAAGGTAGAGACCTTGAGACCTTGTGATGAAGAGTAGATGCTTCTAGTGGTCCTTTACTTCTTCTTGGAGTTTGCCTTGCTTGATTGACCTCTCTCCTTGAGCATCTTGTCTTCTAAAATTTCACTCCTTCTTTTTTTTTTTATGCCTAGACCTTGTGCTCCACTCATTGTTTCTTCTCAACGTGCAAGAGCAATGGGGGCTTGAAAAGAGGAAGAGCATTGCTAGATCATTGTTTGAAGAGTCATCGTCCTTCCTCCCCCAAGCTTGACCTTGTTTGTCGCTCGCCATGTGAAACAAAATATGAGTGTTGAGTCATCCCTCAGAGTGTGTTGTACTACTATGTCCTTAGACATTGTTTGTCCTCTGTTCTTAAGCCTTCATTTGTCTGAGAGGGACTTTTGATTATAGGTCCGTTAAGCAAAGATCTCTCTTTTGCATTCTGCTTTTGATTGTACTGTCCAATCCAGGATGAGCGTACGCATTAGTTGCATGATCTTCTTTCGTCAACCATTCTTGATTTTCATTGAGTCTTGGTTGACGCATTGATGTTCATTGGAGATGTAGACTCGACTTCTTCCTTGATGGTCTTTGTCTTCTAGCGGCATGGCGAAGAGTTGTACGCCATCCATCTTGATGATCAAGGAAGGAGCTTCTTTAGAATTTGTATGCATGCTTCATCTCCAATGGCTTAGGGACATTATCTTGCAACCATGGTCATGGTCCTTCAAGGCTTGGTCGATGGTCAACCCTTGATTGGTGATTGGTTGACACAAGGATGCATGCTTATCATGCCATCCTTGTCCTTGCCGCCAATGTGCAAGATGGTGTCTTCACTCTTCGAGAACAATGAGAGCGAGGTCTTTAATTGGCTAAAATGAGATGTGTTGCACCCTGCTCCTCATTGGCATCCTAGCTCGAGTTTTGGGCTCAATGCTATGATGTCTTCAAAGTTGCTCATAGCTTGTTGCCTTGATCCACTTCTTTGAGTGAGTTCAAGATGTTGATCCTTCTTGTGGCACTCTTGTCTTCTCCTTTCTTCTATCACTGAAGTGGCAATTTCACATGTGATGCCAATCCACGAACAGGCACATCATAAATTCTTTCCTGCAAAATGTTAGTGGACGCATACCCGAAGGATTGCAACAATTTCAAACTATGGGCTATTATCCACCTTCTATTTGAAAGTTCATCTATGCTAACAAGGAGATGGATTTCGAGTTACTTTAGCATAGACTTTATTTATCATGTTTTCTAACAGCTCTTTTTATGGCACGTTAACATGGTTCAAGGCAAAGGTAAGTTGCAACAAAAGACAATGTGAATGATATTTGTTACTTACAATTCTTCCTTGGATAATGAATGAGTTGTGTCTTTTGTGCGAAGTTGTTCGAGATCATCATATGCCTTGCTTCATCTCCGAGGTTGTTCATCTCTTGACTTACCCAATTTGGATTTGAGAGTCTTCTCAAGCGGGGTTAGTCCAACAAAATAACCAAGATCTACTAAAACATATTTTTAGCTCAATAACCAAACTAGACTCCATGTCTAATTTAATTAAGGAAGGCTACTTAACCTAAGCACCACGCTTAATTTAAAAGCCAATGGAAGTATTTCGAGTACTTCCAAACCAAAGCATGCTTTAGCAAACAAAGGTAGCATGAAAGCATTATAGAGAGTTACTCAAACAAGAGATGACAGAGCATGATCATGGTGAGGATTTTTTTTTATTATTTTTTTATTTTTTAGATGCGGCGATGTGAATGCATGCAAGAAACTAAACATGCAATGGATGAGCAAACATAAATAAGCTAAATGGAGTGATTGCATGAATTGTTAAAAGTAAACATGCAAAGTGGGGTGCAAGAATTCAAAAAGATAACTACTCATAAATTTTAAAATCCATGAGCAAGACTGTCTCACCATTATTGATCATACTTACCATGACTCACATTTTGGGATTTGTGAGTAGTGCAACATCCATGTTCGTCACGATGTGATTTGAATTCTTGTGACGATGACCTTTTTTCTCCAATCTACACATGGTTAGAAAATATATATGTATACGCAAACCCGTGAGGTGGCGGGGTTCCAATGTTGATGAATGTTGAATGTTGAGGGACCCCGGGCTCTTTAATGTCTCATCTTTTCTTGTGGAAACTTGCCGGAAGGTCAAAACGGCTTCTTTTGTCCTGTCTATTCCACACTTAACGAACAAGGGGTAATCCTACTAAGCTAGTGGTACACTAAATTAGCAGATATCAAGATCATTATCAAAAACTGAACACCAATTGCTTCCCCGGCAACGGCGCCAAAAATGCTTGTTGGTATAAATTAAGTGCAACTAAAATAAGAAGGATTCCGCAAGCGCACAGAACATACCATTGTAGCATTTTACCGGAAGTAAACCAGGTATCGTTATTTATATTTTACCACAGGGAAGCAAGGGTTAAAGAATCTAATAAATCACCATCATGTATCTACTAACTTAGTAAACCAACTAGACTAAAGCGAGGGGTAAAATATATATGATAGGATATATGTATAAGCACAAGTATGAGAATTAACCGATAAATGAGTAGCTAGATATAGTGGGAGGACAACGGGAGAGATCTAGGTTCCTATGTTCTTCTCTACTACTTTGGTTCTATAATAACAGGGGATGGATAAGTATAACGATCACACAATAGCACTTTGGAGCAACAGTACCTTTCCGACTCTCGAAGAAGACTGGGTAAAGAGTAGTCGGGGGAAGGCTGCCAAAAAGCTCTACGAAACACCAACCCGAACGTGGTGGAATACAAAGAGCTGTCACCTCTGGGGCTACCACAACTATCCGTGGGATTGGGCGCAACCTCAGGTAACCTATAGTCTAGACACCATGCCTACACTATCGATTACTACTCTAATCACTATATATAACTAGAGCACTCAATACGAGCAAAGATCCCATGCCAAAGAATAACAACTATACTATCTATCACAAGATGCATAAGAGTACATAGAGAAGATAAATATATATTAAAGCATAAGTCTTACAAGAATAGATACAAAGACATACCAAATCTCTGAAGACTTCTCCAGAACCGGAGCGTAGCCCCGCTCTCCCTAACTCTCATCTAGATCTAATCTACTACATTGGAATGTCTAGCTCTAATTCTCTAGAGAAGAGAAGTCATCCATTCAAGGGACGCCTCTACAACTCTGATCCCGCTGGGAGATAATGAATTAGGGTTTAAGGGATGCCTCCTCCAGGGGCCAGGGGCCCTGCTTATATAGCCCCCTAGGATGCACCGTAGCCCTCGGATCAAACCAACCTAAATGGACGATTATTATTCATCCTCAAAGGCGGTGGAACAGGGATCCGCGAGGCTGACGCTGATTGGCTGAGGTGCCCAGTTGGCCGCCCAAGGGGGGGAGTCGGCCGACTCTCCACCGAGCCCGTTCGGGCTCCCGTTTGGTCCAGAGCCTTCTCGAACCTTCCAGTTACAGAATTTTCACCGGTTCCCGATTATCTCTATGTAAACCCGACATGTGGGCCTTCCTTGGGTATTTTCAGCCGACACCCTGCGAAAACGTACATTCACCAAAACTCATGGAATTCTATCGGTATAACCCCTATATCTAGTTGGTGAACATATTTTAGTCCTTTCTCATGTTTAGTTGACGGTAAAAATTGACACTTAACGACCGTCAACACCCATCTCTCTAGTTTTCATTCTCTCTAGTTTCGCTTCCAAGTCCATGTTGAGGGACAATCGAATCCATGGCACCTAGTCCGCACTGCTGGCCGTGTTTCTTGATTCGGCAAGGACACCGAATCACCCGTCACGGTGTATGCTTCAGGCCTGCTTCGGTGGGTTTGGAGGAACAAGGGGTCCTGCTAGGGCGGATCCCACGGCAGTAACCCATCCAGTGGTGGCGTTCGGCTGGACAGCCGAATGTGTCGCGCGTCTCTCGTGAAACCTTTGTGCGTTTTGGTGTTTTGCCCTTTTGCAGCTAGAACACTAGCTATTGGTCGGCGTTCCAGAACCTCCTGAGAGTGCACGGTGCTATTTGTGACGAGTGGGGCTAACGCGGTCGGCCACTCGGGGGACAAGACTTGGTGCTGGAGGCATGACGATTTAGCCCTCAACCGACCTGGGCTCGAAGCACTAGGAGGCAAAACCCAAGGGCATTGTTGTCATGTAAAAGCCTACAGGCTCCTATAAATACGCCCTGTGGGCAACCTTGTAAAGGCAGATTCAGTTGAGTATTGAGTAAAGCACAAATTGTTCCATCTACAATTGTGTGATATTCGGTATTTTGCTATTCGGGGTTTCATGCGTTCGGCATAGAACAATAGTACATTTGAGGTATCCTCCAATGATCATCACCGCAAAGCAAATTTGATACCCCTTGGGAACTCTCCCTGCAAAATTTGATGTGATTCTAAGTCCATTTGGCTAGTTTATGGAGTTTGGAAAGGTGTTTTGGAGTGCTATAGGAAAGTTGGGATACCTAACTTTGAGTTAGGGTTACCTTTAGTTTCATTGCCTCGTTCAGCTAGCCTGACCTGGAGATAGGCTAAGAAAAACCTAAAGTTGACTAGTCCGAACTCTAGGTAGGCTAAGCCGACCTAGGTGATGCGTGGTTTGGGGTTGCTCCCATTTTGCATTGAGTGTTGCTTCGTTGTTCATCTGGGATCGACCGAGCCCCCTCTCAGGCTTTCAGTTTGAACTCACTAAGGGCATTACATAACCAAGATGGATAACAAACTCAGAACAAGTGCCATCTCAGAGGTCATGAGGAGCCTGGAGGGCTCTGAGTATCAAATATAAGGGTATATTAAATCCTTGAATTAGTAGCATGATAGTCTAGTTAGCTTCTAACTAACTCTCTTAAGGGCTTTGCTATAGTACACCCTAATAACTGTGGACCGTTGATCTAGACGATGTCGATTAGAACATATTCTCCTAGAGGGTAACAGAAGAAATAGGAAAAATATCATTTATTAGATCTAATAGGCATGCCAACTTTCCTACTTGATGTAACATGATGTGTGGATAACACCTAAAGTTTCTTTCCTCCAACATGTTTATTTTTGTCAAAAAATAAAACATGATTTGTTCGTAACATTTATTAAAAAATATTTATATGATATACAAAATGATTACTTTTTAATGCGAGGTGCCAATTGTGTCAACTTTTGGAAAACAACATGGACATAACTACTCTATTATATACGTGACAAAATACGTAAAACCATACCTTGATAGATGTTTGTTTGTAACAAAAGTTGTATCGGGTGTAGTCCATCACAATTTTGGTCACTTACTTTAGGAGTCAGAAAGAAATTAGCTATTTACTAGTGTCATATAGGAGTACTTTAGTACTCAAAATATATACAAGCCGGTGAAAAATTATTTATCCATGTGGTCCTGTGTACGCTCATCATATGACAAAAGGAAGGGATTTAATTTACCTGATCTTGTTAGAGCAAACAAGGAAGGAGAAGAAAAAAATATTTATTAGCATGAGTGATGATGAGATCTAGAGTTTCTTTATTCAGATTATTTAATTGTTTTAGCTTCTGTAAAAATTGATGGTTTTGATTTTATTAAAATTTTGCCTTATAACAAATAAAGATGTACCATAGCATTGCTCTTCTCCTAATTAGACTAGGGTTGGAGGGCTACACCCATCAGATGTACTCCCTCACACTCTCCAACCCATTAATGAATGGCTTGATGTGCCTAAGAAGGCCCACTCTAGAAGAAGATCTTAGTTCCCTCAAAAAAGAACCGAGAGACGAAGTCCCTGATTTGAGTCACCCACACCAGAGGCAGAGGGGGCTCGCCAAAGCCAAAGTAGCTCTCGATCCTAGGGACAATAGCCGAGCAAGGGGCGTAGGCATATAATACATGCCTTGGCCTTTGCTCGCTAGGCTTTCAGTCTCGACCAACACTCCTAAGACTACTAGTTGGTAAAGTTTTTTTCCCCTTCAGTACACCCAGGAGAGTTTGTATCATTATTATAACATTAAGAAAAAAAGTACAAAACACACAGAAACAACACCAACCACAACCTCACTCAAAAAGAGTGGCATTTTTTCTCAAATTCAATCAGCTGGAGTCGGTATAAACTTATAGTGGTGACAGGACTTTCACCGACTTATATATAATTATGATTGGCAAATATATATACGAACTGATGATCAGTCACTATAGTCTCTAACGGATTTTACGGACCCTAATGCAGTCGTGGATTTTGAGCCATGGTATCTGGTGATCACGATGAGTTCATAATTTGACGTCATACTGTGAAAAAAAAAATGAACACTGCCCAATTCAATTTCAGCCTTGACTTTATAGACAATGGCGTACATGAACACAAAGAATCACACCCTGTCACATTCAGCTTATGGAAGTAGGTTCCCTAAAACTATGTATAGAATTATACTCTATCATCACGTACAATGCATGCTTGAGTATGAAACTATGAATACATTTCTATATGTTCGTATATATGCTGTATACACGAACAATATGGCCAATCCCACCACTGAACCAACCAATGATTTGCACCCAAGAAGAAAAGGAATTCACATGATCTGGGGAACGATGATCAATCTTCCGGCAGGTTATTTAACGCGTGGACCATGACCTGCATCACTCTGACCTGCATCTGGAGGCGCAGGATGTACCCGGCGGCGTGCAGGAGGAGCTCGTCCAGCCGTTCCCCACCAGACTCCCGGCCGACGACCGCGCCGTCGTCTCCGCACAGCGGCACGAGCCTCCTCAGCGCTTCCATCTTCCTCCTGATCGCCATCACGCGCTTCCTCGACGCTCCCGCCCTCGGCCGTCGTTTGCCGCCGGCAGCAGCCTTCTTTCTTAGCTTCCTCGCCTTCTTGAGCGACGCCGACGACGGCCTTGTCAATTTGAGCCGCCTTGTGGCCGCCGCCGGTGCAGTGCCGGCACCGGCATCGTCATAGCAACTCTGAGCAGCCATCCCGGCTGGCGGCGATGAGGAAACGAGCGCTGTATAGCTTGAGCTTTCCAGGTAGAGACGAGTATGTAGGAGCTAAAAGGTAACAACGCCAGATTAAGGGAGCAAGCTCATCTGATGCTTATATAGATGAGATATTGAGATGCCATGTGCGTGCGTAGTTGGGGGCATTGGCGGCACAGGTAATCTAAATAAAATCAGATTATTAACTAGGAAAACAAGTAGTAGCGTGCATACGTATCTGTTTTTCTGTTTGTTAAGTCATGTGGATATGGTGAACAGCTAGAAGCAGGCGCGAAACAGGGGAGCACCACGCTGATGTGCGTACGTAAAGAGGAGATCCAGGTCACGTTGGGTAGCCATGATCGCATCCTGCGATATCTCAAGAGCACGAGGTGTTGCTTGAGCGCCCAGGAAGCAAGGTCCGGCCGGGCATATGCCGCCGCATGTTCTCCTAACTCGTGGCCACATGCAGCCACATGCCTGGCCGCGCGCGCGATGGCGGCTCATTTCACGCAGGCATGGCACACGCAACATGCAGCACGCAGTCACCCGGCCGGCCGGCCCCGGCGGCCGCACGCCACTCGTCGGCCACTCCGGCTGTGCCCGATCGAGCTGCCGAGCATATGCGTGCACGCGTGCCCGCGCCCTCTTTTCCTCATCGAAACGCGCTGTCGGATTCGCGCCCCGCGGGCCACTGGGGCTTTCGTTCGATCCCCGCACCTTCGACGTGTCCTTTTATTTGGGCCCGTCGTGCATATGCAGTGTGCCAGTGAAATGCAGCGCCACCGCCAGGCCGGCACATGATCGGATCACGCATCCACTGGCTAGAGCTAGCGAGGCATTTGCTGACATGCATCCATGCCAATGGATCGCCGACTTAATTGAGTGGTTGTTGGGGAATGAAAAAGAGAAACGTTTGCCTCAACCAAAAAAAAATGAACAAGGGAAATGTAGGCACCGTTTGCTTTAGCGACGACGTGGCCGGCTGGCCACATGAGCTAGCCCCGCCCGCGCATTCACTTTCATCCGTTGTGCGTACACGTATATGGAGTATGGTATACTTGCCAGCCAGAGATCCAAGTGCCACATGCTCGCTGCCGACGCCTGTGCCCCGGTGGAGCGGCGTGCCGGCGGGCAATGACGATCCAGCTACTGAGTTATCTCCCTGAAGGTTTCGTTCATTCATCCGTTCGTGCCCACATGGAATTTTACTTTTTATAAGTTACTTCCTCCATCCAAAATTGCAAGTCATTTGAATTTTTTAACACAAAGTTTAACCATTCGTCTTATTTAAAAATTTATGAAAATATCATTTCTTTTGCTGTTTTCCTATCGTTCAGCCGACTATAAACAACCGGTCCAGTTCAAACGACGCATAATTCTAAGGTCTTTGAAGCTATTGGCCAAGAAGATGGACATCGGACGCAACATCGTCACCTGAGAGCCATTGCAATTTTCAGGAGACTGATGTATATACGATGTCCTTTTTTTTGTCGTGGCTTGCTTTATTAATAAATGTTCATTAAAAATGACTTAGATTTGACTATGCTTTACACAAAATTTTTTGAATAAAATGAGGAGTCAAACTTGGGCTAAAAAAGTCAAACATCTTAGAATTTAAGATGGAGAAAATGTATATGCGTAATTTGCTAGAGTTAAACTATAATTATGTTTTTTTAAAACAAATGACATGCATTCCCGGTTAACACCCTAAAAATCATGTTCACAAATAGTGAATAACTATGCTAGTTTTCATTTAATTTCTTGATTTATTTAGGTAAAATTATGATTTTTATGTATTTCAAACTAAATATGAGGGCAACAAACATTTTATCACTACCAGAATCCTGATATTTTGTGAGAGTGAAAAATGGTCACGAAATACGGTTTTACTCTCACGAAAATGATGCGTGAGGGTACACCGTCACGCATCTCCTCTTACAATATTAGACTCACGGAATACACGTTTTCATGAGAGTAAACCGCCACGGATTATTTTCATGGGAGTACACCACCCTCATGAAAATAATGGGCCACCAGGTTTGCGTCTATGTTTTCATGACGGGTTTTTTATCGTATTTCGTGATAGTTCCCCTTCACGAATTGATTTCGTGAGAGTTGGCATTTTCACGAGAGTCCACCTTCACGAATGGATTTTCGTGAGAGTTTGGCATTTTAGTGAAAGTCCACCTTCACGAATGGATTTCGTGAGAATTCACCTTCACGAATAGATTTTGTGAGAGTTTGACATTTTCTTGGGAGTTCACCTTCCCAAATGGATTTCGTGAGTCACTACTATCATGAAATGGATTTCGTGAGAGTCTGACAATATTATTTTGACACATATAAAGCCAAATCTCATTCCAACACATCTATGAGTAACTCCCAATTGTTACATTAAAAGGATAGTGCCATGTGTACAAACATACACCTACACTAAGTCAGGCGCTAGGCATCCATTGAAGTTGTGAACAACGACTTGGTTAAACAACTAGTGCACATAAACCTACATGTTATTTCCGGTTCATCATGGCAGCTAAGTCATTCCAGGTAATCTTCAATCCCAAGGCCTTCAACCTGTAACATTTGATTAACGAGAATGATCACATAAGTACAACTGTATGACTTGTCATATGAAATGGACAGATATACATGTATACATGGGCAAGCCTTTGGCATACTAAGCATTATGGTTATCTATTGTCATACAACTACAGGTTATCTGAACACGCATGCTAGTAGCTTCAGATCATACAAGGATTTAAACTAATAAATAAACTATCAGAACCATGGAAAGTTATCTGAATAGGCACATACATAATGTTGTCTTGTTTCTGCAAGAATACATAAGAGACATAGATAGAACAGACAACCACACAAAGCAGTAGGTCAACAAATTTTGATAACATGTTAATAGAGTAGCAACTCAGCAAGATACAAAGAATACCACCTTTGTATCACTAACTCATTTTGGAAGATAGCTATGGAAAGAAAGACATACTAATATCCATGTTAACTCTCTCCAGATTCCAAACATGTGAGCTACTAAGCCAATTACTAAGGATATCCAATCTCAAGGTTATTTTGCTCTAAGTAAACCTACACTAAACCGTGAATATTTGTCTACAAAGCAGAACAAAGAAGTCATATCAGATAACTTCTTAGTGCTCATGGATAAATGGATAACAGCATTAACTTCACTATTCATCAAGCATCATGGAATTCAATCCCTTGTTCCTATGTGATTTCCCACATTAAAGTGAACATGGACTTGTTAAGCACACTAAGGCAATTTGCAGATTACCAAATTGGAAGAGAAATTTCATCTACAAGCAGTACAAGACATGTAACAGTAGTATAATTAGTACTAAAATTCAGTAGAATTATGAAGCTTACAGTACAGTCAATGTGGTACGCTGACTCCACAAATCTATCAGCTAGTTGCTGCTCTCCAATACTTCCAATCCGCAGTTGTTGCTCTTCAATATTTTCCATCCACAGAATGCACAAGAATATAACAAATGCACAAGAGAGAGAGTCAGGCCAATTGAAGAAAGCACAGATTGATACTGACGAAACTAAAGAAATAAGATTAGCTGCTCAGAGTGCTGATCGATACTGACAAAACTTAAGAATGTAGACGAGCTGCTCAGGCTGCAGACCGATGCACAATCTTTATACGAAGAACCTTATAGATAGCTAGTACCACACCTGCTATCTATCATGCACACGTTATAAATAGTACATACTACCATGCCTGCTCTCTCTCATCCGCATGCACAGTTTGCAGCTGCCATTCTTTCATTTGACAAAGTGATGGTAACATTGTTCATAAATTTTACATCTCTCTCTTATAGTTTATGGAACCATAAGAGAGATGTAAAATTTGTGAACAATATTAACATCATCTTCTCGGATGAAAAAATGACCTAAATAATAATTGTAGATCTTGATGAGTTGTATAACTTTCATGTTCATGACTTTTTCAGCTGAAATCATTTACTACTCCAAAATGTTGTTTGCAGCTGCCATTTTTTGAAATCCAAAATTTAAATTGATAGAACAGAGTCACATAAAAAGATGACAAAAAGTAGTAGATGTAAAAACACAACACATTGATAGAGCTACATTTTAGAAACATTTAGAAAAAAGAATCACCGCATTTGGAGTTAGCATGAGGGAGAAAAAACAGTTACAAAATTTCACTGCGGATTAAAAGAAAAAAACTTCTGTTCATGTTCTTCAATTTCTAGTATTTAAAGCAATTAGTTTTCTATTGAAAAAATAGCAACTCATATTTTGTGGCGGTGGAATTTGACTCTCATGAAAATAATCACTCTCATGAAAATAGACAATTTCGTAGAGGTATTTAAACACTCTCATGAAAACAACCGAGTTTCATGGCGGTGCGTGGAGCACTATCATGAAAATACGTTTCGTGAGAGTCTACATCACGAAAATCATAGTTTTCGCGGCGGTGTCGAATCACTCTCATAAAAATATGCTTTCGTGGCGGGGATTTACATCACTCTCATGAAAATAATTATTTTCATGAGAGTTTATTTTCACTCTCACGAAAGACTACTCCTCTCACGAAATCTCCAGTTTCTGGTAGTGTATTCATGCCGATGCATAATGTTTTGTATGAAGGCAGGGGTAGATTTGTGTGGCTCTAAATTCAAAGTAAATTTGAATTGAAGAAAAAATTAAAAAAAAAAAAAAAAGAAAGGAAAGGACATTTACCCCTTTTGAGCCTAATTCGGCGACCCGTCTAGCCTTTCGTGAGCTCTTTTCTTTTTCTAGCGCAGCAGCCAGTACAACTTTTCTCAATGTTTTATCATGCTTTTGGCCCATGTGGGGCCCAAATGGCCCGCTTGCTCATACCCATGCACCACATACACGGCAATCTGGATCATGTTGACATTTGAGAGAGAATTAGGAGCCATAGATTTTTTTAGAAAGGACTGCAGCTTTGCCGTTATTTCTAAACGGCCAGTCTAGTTTTTTGAATGAAGGTCAGAAAACTATACAACTGAGAACAGTGTTCCACTCATCCTGCTCAACTTTAATACTTACTCTATACTACTTGCCACTCGTTTGAAATGACCCCACTAACACCAACTAACAACAACTTGGCCGAAAAACAACTCAACTAGAAAGAACACTTGGACAATCGAGCACCATCATCTTGAAGAAGCGCCATGGCAAACGACATGAGATCAGTGGTGGAGAACTGGATAGCCTAGCAGATCCTTTGAGAAGGAAATGACGCCAATAGCATCGACACGCCAACCCAAAAAAGGGAATGTTTTCACCTGCAAAATCCAGGACGGTTGGAGGAGACGTAGAAATGACGCCTTCAAGAAGGCAAATGGCATCCACAGACGTCATCGTCCCCGCTTTCGGCTAACCTCATGTAACCTACGTACCGTCACCACCGGACACCCAACCCTACCATGGAGCGGGGTAGGATACGTCAAGGAGTCCGCAACAACCCTACCCAACCGCCGCCCCTACCCAACCGCCGCCGCCCCTAGGAGCACCAGCCAGAAGAGGCTGCGATATGCCCGCCGAAGTGTCAGCACGCATCCTGCTAGCTCAAGCAGGGATGAAGGAAAATGGCAGGGAAAAGAGGACCGCGATCAAAAGAAGCCCTTGTCGCCCAGCCCACCATTGTCCCAACCCTTGTCGACCCGACCCTACATCCTCCCACGCTGCGCAGGCCTCCAGCAGCCCCCACACCGAACTGCCACCGTCTGCACCTCCGCTTCCCGGCCCTTTGTAGATCTAAGCCAGACCACAACAATCACACTAGAATTAATTGGACAAGAAGCCCACACTAGCGGGAAGAGAGAGAGGTGGGGAGAGGAAGGGTGACTCGCCATGCCACCAAAGCACACGCGACCGAGCCGCCGTCGGCCGTCGCGCCGCTCGCGCCCGCACGAAGCCGCCTCGCCACGCCAGTCCTCGCTAGGGGCGGCGCGAGGGTTCCCGAGGCAATTGCGAAGATTTTTTTGATACAACACACGCAAACTTGGATTATGTTGTTACACGAAAATTGATCTAGCAAAAACGAAGTAGTACAAGGACAGTGTTTTTGCTAGTGCTAATGTCGATCTAAATGATCTACTAGAGCTTGCGCCAGCTATATTCTCGATCTAGAGCAACCACGAATACATTACCTACGTACCGCCACATGCAAGGAATATAGAAGCAACATCGAAGATTACAACCTCCACAATCTGAGATAAGAGACTACTATGGGATTGCACCGCCTGGCGTACTTCCAGGTCTGGTAGTGACTCCGGCGTGAAGGAGTAACGCCCAGACGAGCGTGATGAACTCGCCGCCACGTGCCATAGCGTCGACGTGGCCCTTAACCTTCTCCGATGGCGCGAGGTAGAGCAGCATGTCAGACCAGAAGTCCAACAGAATCCGCCATGCCGACGCTTCGTCCCGGGCGTACTCGTTCACCAGGTAGCGACCGAGCTCGGCGCCCCGCCGCAACACCCTGTCCCGCGACTCGCTCAGAGCCGCCACCAGCCGCTCGTACCCAGCCGCTGAGGATTCCTTGCCGGTGCCGCCACCGGCGGCAAGCGCCGCGCGCACGACGTCTGACACATCCTTGTACCGTTTGATGGTCCAGGCGTCGGAGTCCGGGAGTAGCTCCGGTGCCGCTGCCACCAGGTAGGCGCAGTAGCGGGAGAGGTGCCTGGCGGCTTCCATTTCAGGAGCCGAGGTCGACGTCGTCGAATTCTTCATCTCGAAGAGCGAAGTGCCGATGTGCCACGTGAGGATCAGCTCGGCGTTGCTGCTTCCGCCTTCGTCCTCGTCTCCCCACGCCCAGCTCCTCCGGGTTCCATACACCGCCCAATTGATCCTGCCGCCGACACGACGCACCGCCGCACCACCTTTGCTCATCCTCCCGTAGCTGCTCAGCAGTGACCTGAACACTGCGTTCTTCACGTGGGGCGTGACCTCCACGGGCCTCGTGAGCCCCGCGCCGCCGTACAGCATCAAGTACAGCTTCTCTGGGAGAAGCCCGCCAGTGATCCGCCTGAACTGCTGGCGAGGTTCCAGCACCGAGTTCTGGCCCATCTGGTGACGACGCCACTGCATAGGCGGCCTGAGGTGCAGCACGGCCGCGAGGGCCGCGTGCGCGAAGCTGTACCGGCGCCACGCCGACTCGTGCCTGATGTAGTGGCCAAGCAGGGCCACCTTGGTCCAGTTGGAACAAACGCCGGCGACGATCTCCCATGCCTCTATGAGCACGACGGCCAGCAGGAGGGAGTAAGTGATGACGACCTTATATTTATTAGGCGTGGTATTTACCACGTCCTTGGCCTCATAGATGAATCCCACAGCTATAGCTTCGACGATGATGAGGACGGAGCAAAGGTAGTTTAGTGTTGCCCACCACCCACCCAAGGCGCACAACGGGATGGGGGAGTAGTAGAAATCGCTTGCAAACGAGAGCTCGTCCACGAGGATACGGAACACACGGTCAGAGTTGACGCTGGCGCCGACGCTGTCCATGCCTCGAAGCACGAAGTCAAGGGACTCCCTGGACCCAGCGTCAGCGAGGGGATACCCTCCTGACAGCCTCCGCCGCAGGATCTTGAACAACGAGTAGGAAAGGCAGAGGTCTCTCAGCTTGTGCTGCGGTTCGGCGAGGATGTTGTCGTGCTCTTCTGCCAGCCACCACACGCGGTCCAGCGTCACGAGGCTGCTGTGGTCGTCGTCAAGAACGTCTTGCTTAACGCGGTAGCCTCGAGCGCTCTCCTCGACGTGCTTCTTTTTCTCCCCCGTCACTATGTAGCGCGGCACCTCCTGCCCGTCGTCGCTACCTTCGCTGACGAGCTGTGCCATGTAGCCAGCAATCAGCCTCGTGTTCTTGCCGAGGGCGAACGAGTTGCTCGCACGCCAGAAGGCGGCCAGGTTGAGCACCACCTTGGCGAGGCCGAGCACGCTGAAGGCGATGAAGATGGCTATGCTGAAACGGCCCAGCCATCCCGCCAGCGGAACGCAGAGCGTGATAAGGAAGGCCGCCCAGGCATACTTAGCGACGAGCTCCACGGGGGCCCTGATCCTCTGCCCGTTGATGTGGACGTCGGCGCCGCCAGGCGAGGCCGCGGCTGCAGCGACGGCTGCCGCGGCGACATCGGCGTTGCACTTGATGGTGAGGATGAGCACGATCCACAGGAGAAGGGTCCACATGTTCTGGATGTCGTGGTTTTGCTTGCCAAGCGGTGGCAGCGTGCCGTCACACTTGGGCTTTGTGCTCCTATCCAGCAAGGAGCTGATGATGAAGGACGTCAGTGGGAGGAACACCATGCAGGCGCCCCACACGAAGAAGCGAACCGCCGGGTGCCGGCAGCGACGGCCGCACGTGCTGAGCGCCACCAGCAGCATGGCCAGAACTGCAGCGGCGACGATCCCTCCATCGACGAGTTCTTTTGTGGGCAGCATTTCCACCACCTTTGCAACTAACTAGGCCAAACTTTATGTATGTATGTTTCTCTCTGTGTGACTGAACTTCCTCCACAAGGTGATGAATAGATGGAATGCCGTGTGCCTGTGTGGCTGCTTGCAATTGTTAGAATTATTGGGCCAAGCCCATCTAATAATTCAATAAACCTCAAAGGCCCACAATTAGTGTTAGGTGCTAAAAGTGATTAGTACCAAATGGATTAATCACTAAGAGGGTAATCAACTTAAATAGTGAGTATTGGGATGCTCTCATAGACAAGTTGAGAAGGAGAACCTGGAAGCCACACGCGCGCGCCGCCGTCGAGCCGCGCTGAGGGCGTGGGCGTGGGCGTGGGCTGGCTTGGCTAAAGTTTTTGTCACTGGGCCTCGGCCCAAGGGGCAAACCCTAGCCGCCGCCAGGGAGCCGCCCAACGGCTAAACCCTAGCCGCCGCCAGCCCGCCAGCCAACTCCCAACCACCGTGTCCAGGTTCATCCCCTCGGACAGGTGTGTAACGGGAAGGTGGCAGGGGCGCGCCTATATAAAGGCCCCTGTCCGCACGCTAGGGATTCATCCCATTCCCGTGCTTCTCCCTCTCCAGCCGCCACCTCCTTCCTGAGCTCGAGCTGCTCTGCGCATCTCCGACCAGAGCCTCTGCGCGCACAGAGGTCTCTGGTAGCAGGCCTCCGGAACTTCTCCCCGTGTCAAGCGTACCTACTCGGGTAGGCGGGAAATCAAGTTTTTGGGGAGCGCTCTCCAGGCGCGACTGCTGCTACTGTTCCACGCTCCCGGGCTATGCCTGTGAGCACTAGGCGGACTCCTGCTGCTGCTGACGACGACAACACCATCACCGACACCGACGTCAACATGAGCGGCGACGGTAGTGGTTCACTGTCCGCGGGTACCGGAAGTGCCACGATGGGGTATAAACTAATCCCTCTCTATATGCTTTATTTTGCTGCTGCTGTAGTTATAATATTCTGCATGAAATGCTTTGCTGGAATATGTAGCAGTAGCGAATATGAAGCTGTCACTTGCATTATACTTGCGTTAGTATTTTGCTTATCGTATTTATGGATTAAAGCATGGTGTAAAATGACTAAATTTCCAACAATCCAAAAACTTGATAGGTCATTTTCATCTGCTAGCTTTGCTGCATCCATGAGGCCACCACCTTTGAAGGATGGTGGGTCCAACTATAAAATATGGCGATCCCGTTGCATGTTGTGGCTTTCCGCTATGCGCTGCGACCACGCTATCAGGGGAAGGAGCACGGAACCGCCTCTTTCTCCTGAGGAAGAGAGCAAGTTCTGTGAGGCGGATAACCTGCTCAAGCTGTCGCTCATTAGCGTCATAGATGAGGGTATGATACCACTGTACATGGACATGCCTACGGGCAAGGACATGTGGGATACTCTGCAGGCCAAGTTCGGGGTTCCTGACGCTGGCAGTGAGCTGTACATCATGGAGCAGTTCTATGACTACAAGATGGTCGATGACCGTTCTGTGGTAGAACAAGCTCATGAGATACAGATGCTAGCCAAGGAGCTTGAGAACAACAAGTGTGTGCTGCCTGACAAATTTGTGGCCGGCGGTATTATCGCTAAGCTACCACCTACTTGGAGGGACTTTGCCACTTCTCTAAAACACAGGAGGCAAGAGTTCAGTGTGACTGATCTTGTTGCTTCTCTAAGTGTTGAGGAGAATGCGAGGGCAAAGGACACACGTGGCAAGAAAGTGCATGTCGAGGGAGGCTCTAGTGCCAATTTGGTGCAAAAGAGGGACCCTCAGACTTCCCGCAAGAGGAAACAGAAGCAAAACAAGAATGCTTTCAAGCCTCAAGCTCAGGCTTTCAAGAAGAAGGCTAACAAGGAAAAGAGCGAAAAGAGTGGCGTTTGCTATGTGTGCGGGAGCAATGCTCATTGGGCAAAGGAGTGCCCAGACCGCAAGGACAAGCAGCCACAGCAGAAGAAGACAAATAACATGGTTGTTAGCGAAGCCGGAGGATCTGGGTATGGTAATTATTTACCAACAGTTCTTTCAGTTTGTCTCTCTCCTGATTGGTGGATTGACACAGGGGCTAATATTCATGTATGTGCTGACCGCTCTTTGTTTTCTTTGTGCCAGGAAGGATGAGGTTCCTCGCTGCTGATGGGAAACGGCTCACATGCGGCTGTTCATGGTGTTGGCACGGTCAATCTGAAGTTTACTTCGGGAAAGACCGTGCAGCTAAAGAACGTGCAGCATGTCCCCTCCATAAAGAAGAATCTCGTCAGCGGGTCCCTATTGTGTAGGGATGGTTTTAAGCTTGCTTTTGAGTCCAATAAGTGTGTCGTATCGAGATATGGAACATTTGTTGGTAAGGGCTATGAGAGCGGAGGCTTGTTCCGCTTTTCTTTGATGGATTCTTGTAATAATAATGTCGTGAACCATGTGAGACATGATGATGATTGTAATATTTGGCATTCTTGACTTTGCCATATTAATGTTGGATGTATGACGCGCTTAGCTAAAATGAGGTTAATCCCTAAATTCGATTTGGTCCAAGGTTCTAAGTGCCATGCCTGTGTGCAAGCAAAACAACCTCGCACGCCTCACAAGGCTGTGAAAGAGGCGAGGAACACGGCACCACTAGACCTCATTCACTCTGATTTGTGCGAGATGAATGGCGTGTTGACCAAAGGCGGCAAGAGATATTTCATGACACTCATCGATGATAGCACTAGATTTTGCTACGTGTACTTGTTAAACACTAAAGATGAAGCATTACACTATTTTAAAATTTATAAAGCCGAAGTTGAAAATCAACTCGAGAAGAAAATCAAACGGTTGCGGTCCGATCGTGGGGGTGAATACTTTTCAAAAGAATTCGATCGTTCGCGAGGAACATGGAATTATTCATGAGAGGACGCCTCCATTCTCCCCCAATCCAATGGGATTGCCGAAAGAAAGAACCGCACTCTAACTGATTTGGTTAACGCCATGTTAGACACTGCGGGACTTTCCAAGGAATGGTGGGGTGAGGCTATATTGACTGCGAGTCATGTCCTGAATAGAGTCCCCACAAAGAATAAAGAGAAAACACCATTTGAGGAATGGGAAAAGAAGAGGTTAACTCTTTCATACTTGCGCACTTGGGGTTGCTTGGCCAAAGCAAATGTGCCAATCAACAAGAAGCGCAAACTTGGGCCAAAGACTATAGATTGTGTCTTTCTCGGATACGCAATGAACAGCGTAGGCTATAGATTTTTAATTGTGGAATCTGGAGTCCCCGATATGAGGGTCGGCGGAATATTTGAGTCCAGAGATGCAACATTCTTCGAGAATGAATTCCCTATGAGAGGGAATGTACCTAGCACATCTAGTGAGGGACCTCCTGATGCTCCCGATACTTTTGTGCCAATGGAGAGCACTGAACAACCCACCACTGAAAGTCCTGAGGAGGAAAATGATGGAGTCACTCGAAAGAGTAAGAGACCTAGGATTGCAAAATCCTTTGGTGATGACTTTACCATATACCTCGTGGATGACACCCCAACGACCGTTAAAGAGGCATTTTCCTCTCCTGACGCTGACTATTGGAAGGAAGCAATACGGAGTGAGATGGATTCAATTATGTCTAACGAAACTTGGGAAGTGGTTGATCGTCCATACGAGTGCAAGCCTGTAGGATGTAAATGGGTGTTCAGGAAAAAGCTTAGGCCTGATGGTACGATTGAAAAATACAAGGCTAGACTCGTGGCCAAGGGTTATACCCAAAAGGAAGGCGAGGACTTCTTTGATACATACTCACCAGTGGCTCGATTGTAGTTGACTACAATCAGAGTACTACTTGCCCCGGCTGCGTCTCATGGTCTTCTCGTTCATCGATGGATGTGAAGACGGCTTTCCTAAATGGAGAGTTAGATGAGGAGATCTACATGGATCAAATGATGGTTTCGTAGTAGAAGGTCGAAAGGCAAGGTGTGTAAATTATTGAAGTCTTTGTATGGCCTAAAACAAGCTCCTAAGCAATGGCACGAAAAGTTCGATCGTACCATGACGTCGCCAGGCTTTGTTGCCAATGAGGCCGATAAATGTGTCTACTACCGCTTCGGTAGGGGAGAAGGAGTAATCCCGTGCCTATATGTGGATGACATCCTAATATTTGGCACGAACCTCAATGTGATTGAGGAAGTCAAGGACTTTCTGTCCAAGAACTTTGATATGAAAGATTTGGGAGTGGCCGATGTGATCTTAAACATCAAGCTACTAAAGGGAGAAAATGGTGGGGTTACTCTTTTGCAATCCCACTATGTGGAAAAGATTCTAAGTCGCTTTGGCTACGTGGATCGCAAACCCGTGTCCACTCCCTATGATCCAAGCCTAATTCTGAGAAAGAACAAAAGGATCATGAAAGACCAATTGAGGTACTCCCAAATCATTGGCTCACTAATGTACTTAGCCAGTGCAACAAGACCTGACATCTCATATGCTGTGAGCAAGTTGAGCCGGTTTGTATCAAACCCAGGAGATGATCATTGGCGTGCTCTTGAGAGAGTAATGCGGTATCTAAAGGCAACCGCAAGTTATGGCATTCACTACACCGGGTACCCAAAGGTACTGGAGGGTTTCGATGGTGCAAATTGGATATCCGATGCCGACGAGTTAAAAGCCACCGGTGGGTATGCGTTTACCCTTGGGGGTGGTGCTTTGTTTCTGGAAGTCTTGCAAGCGAGACCATCATCACGAGGTCAACTATGGAAGCAGAACTTGCAGCACTAGACACCGCCACTGTTGAAGCTGAATGGCTTCGGGAACTCCTGATGGATTTGCCGGTGGTTGAAAACCTGTGCCCGCCATCTCCATGAACTGTGATAATCAAACTGTGATAATCAAAGTTAACAGTTCCAAGGATAACCTGAAGACCACAAGGCATGTAAAGCGGCGCTTAAAGTCTGTCAGAAAATTGAGAAACTCCGGAGTGATATCGTTGGACTATGTCCACACGTCTAAGAATCTGCGATCGGTTCACCAAGGGGCATCACGAAACGTGATAGACGGTGCATCGGTCGAGATGGGACCGAGACCCACTTAAAGTTTGCTGTAGTGGTAACCTGCTCTATGTGATCGGAGATCCCGTGAATTAGAGTGGTGAAACAAACTATGAGTAGACTGAGGGAAAAGACCCTTGACAAAGGTCCCTATCCTTTAGAAATGCACTTCTTTTCCAAGTCAGTATGGCGGGATGGCATATGCCTTAATGTGATCCGAGTGGCTTATAAAAGCAAGGATGTCGGCCTACGGGACATCCTAGAAGGAACACACCTATGTGAGTTAGACTAGCTGGTCCCGATCTATGAGGTTTGGGTGATCTCTAGATGCTCACGAGAAGGCACGGAGTTTGACTTATATGCTCCACCCGGGGATGCTCTAGGCAACTGGTATCGCTTAAGAATTTGGGTGAACCTCACTTCGCACAAAACTGTCAATTCAAGGCTTAGTCCATTGATCAGTTGTGAATGAGTGTAAGCCCCTATTCTAAATGGAAGTTCAACTTAACAGTCTCCATCGAAACACTGGTATATCAAACGAGCTCAGACCCGAAGGCATTAACTGTGTACCTCTGATGTTTGGTGGGGATTGTTAGAATTATTGGGCCAAGCCCATCTAATAATTCAATAAACCTCAAAGGCCCACAATTAGTGTTAGGTGCTAAAAGTGATTAGTACCAAATGGATTAATCACTAAAAGGGTAATCAACTTAAATAGTGAGTATTGGGATGCTCTCATAGACAAGTTGAGAAGGAGAACCTGGGAGCCACACGCGCGCACCGCCACCGCCGCCGAGCCGAGCCGCGCCGCCCGCCCGCGCGTGCGTGCGTCATGCCGGGCCGGGCCGTGGCCGTGGGCGTGGGCCGGCGGGCTTGGCTAAAGTTTTTGTCACTGGGCCTCGGCCCAAGGGGCAAACCCTAGCCGCCGCCAGGGAGCCGCCCAACGGCTAAACCCTAGCCGCCGCCAGCCCGCCAGCGAACTCCCAACTCCCAACCACCGTGTCCAGGTTCATCCCCTCGGACAGGTGTGTAACGGGAAGCTGGCAGGGGCGCGCCTATATAAAGGCCCCTGTCCGCACGCTAGGGATTCATCCCATTCCCGTGCTTCTCCCTCTCCAGCCGCCACCTCCTTCCTGAGCTCGAGCTGCTCTGCGCATCTCCGACCAGAGCCTCTGCGCGCACAGAGGTCTCTGGTAGCAGGCCTCCGGAACTTCTCCCCGTCAAGCGTACCTGCTCGGGTAGGCGGGAAATCAAGTTTTTGGGGAGCGCTCTCCAGGCGCGACTGCTGCTGCTGTTCCACGCTCCCGGGCTATGCCTGTGAGCACTTGGCGGACTCCTGCTGCTGCGGACGACGTCATCACCGACAACACCGTCACCGACACCGACGTCAACATGAGCGGCGACGGTAGTGGTTCACTGTCCGCGGGTACCGGAAGTGCCACGATGGGGTATAAACTAATCCCTCTCTGTATGCTTTATTTTGTTGCTGTTGTAGTTATAATATTCTGCATGAAATGCTTTGCTGGAATGTGTAGCAGTAGCGAATATGAAGATGTCACTTGCATTATACTTGCGTTAGTATTTTGCTTATCGTATTTATGGATTAAAGTATGGTGTAAAATGACTAAATTTCCAACAGCAATTGCATATATATATATATATATATATTACATCGGAGCCATATGTATAAGGATGGTTCGTTCAAAAAACCTTAATAATAAGTCAACATACAATGGCCAATGGGAGTTTTTTTAATATATGAAGGAAGAGAGTGTCTATACCTACTGAAAAGCTACTTCAGCACCTCCTTGGCATTGTGTAGCGCCGAAGAAACTAAAGATCTGTGGTTTATCCTTCTATAGGCATTGTTGTGCTAAATAGTCAACCCGATTTCTTTATACACGGATAATTTATAGAGGCGGTTAAAAATAGGATGGTTGCAGCAATCATCTCTACCAAAATCATCTATAATAAATTTTGAAAAGCGCCAGCAAGAAATTTGCTGTGCATGTATTGATAGAGTAGAAGCAAAGTACAACAAAACCTTTACACAAAGAAAGAAAAAAAAAACAACCACCACTCTCACAAAGTGTCAACAATCACAGAAACACTGCAGGAGAGCCGCCGTTGCACCTCTGCACTGTTGGTCCCACATCCTCCACCCACCTCCGCGCCGATGCGCCCACATCCACCGCCGGCAGCCGGATCCAGATCCAGCCCTCACGTCGCCAGATCCGGCCATCCCTGGCGTCGCCGGAGCCTGGAGCAGGCCTACCCGGCGGCGCCACCGCTGCTCCGTCATGGAGGATGCGGAGGAACGGGGGAGGGGAAGGAGCACCCGCGCCACATCTTCGCCGCCAAAACAAGAAGGAGCCCCGCCGCTGCCATCCTGGCAGGCTACGCGGCCTTGCCGGCTACCCGCTCTGGCAGCGGCGCGGCGGTAGAGGGAGGGTAAAGGTCAGGGCGGCGGCAGAGGGAGGGAAAGGGTCGGGGCGGCGCTAGGGTTAGTCGCCACCCGAGTCGCCCGTGTCAGGGGCGACGCGGGGGCCTGGTTAAAGCTTGTCTACGTAACTAGACCTGGATATCATCTATAATAAAATCAAGATCATTTTTATGGATATGAAATTGTGTTGGTTGATGTTTCATTTTTAGATCAAAGACATTACCCCGGCTTTATGAGAAAGCATAACGAACATCCACGATCCAAAGACTAGGGATACCAGTTTACATGAAGT
Organism: Themeda triandra; assembly: GCA_018135685.1. Lineage (NCBI taxonomy): Eukaryota > Viridiplantae > Streptophyta > Magnoliopsida > Poales > Poaceae > Themeda > Themeda triandra. The sequence continues at coordinate 329,565 of JAENPR010000350.1, read as the reverse complement.
TCCACAGTTCATATATCTCTTAGACGAAAGCAAAAGAAGACCAAGCTACTAATAAAGGCTCGGCCTCCAAACATGGCAGCAAGAGCCAACTAGCCCTATTACAGAGCTGTAAGCCAGATTAGAGATAAGACTCAACATCTCCTCAGCTACAGGTTTCACCTTCGGCTTAAGAAGAGGGCACCAAGTCTTGCAACCTCAACGTCTTGTACACCAGGGCCATCGACGATGTAGCTACCTTCTTGTCAAAGATCACCTCATTGCAATATTTCAAAATTGACCAGAGAGCACCTGCACATATGAAGATTGTCACCTCTTGTTTCTTACATCTAAGCTTCTCAATTATCTCAAAGATGAACAAGGAGGAGGAGCAGGTGGGTGGCATAAGCCAACCCAAACAGTCCCTAAGAAAGGACCACAGAAACACAGCTGGTGGGCATTGGAACAGTATGTGGTCTGTGGTTTCATACTTATCATAAGCAACACACTTCTCTGGGCCAGATCATTGCTTCTTTTTTAACTGAACTCCACGTATACACTTCAAAATATGCTATCTTGGTTGACGTTTCGTCTGATGGGCATATTTGAAATTATGTTCGTTTCTAGTGGTGATCACTAACATGGTCTCTCTCAAAAAATATATTTTCTGAAAAATTAAAGTCAGCCATTAAAATAGAAAAAAAACATTTCTTATTCTATAGGTAAATAAAAGTGAAGATGAATTAGCAGCAAGGAGAAGGTGCTCGGTCCTAAGGACGAGGATGAGTACTGATCACTAGATTTAGATTAGTTGTTGGATGATGCTCGTTGCCCAAAAAGAAGACATAAATCTGGCGTCTATGATTTAGCAGCTCAACTATTGAAAACATTTAGCATATGACATCCTAGGACGTCGACAATGGATTTTGCGGCTTCCTTCTTCGTTCACGGATTTGAACGATTCAAATAACTGTGTGGTTTCCAAATATTACGGAGTCTCGATTTAGTCTTAAATCAAGAGGCCTCTCTATTTAGATTTTCCCAATGTCGATAGGTTATTATTCCTACAATAATTTACAGAGTAGAACACCTATTCTTAAAACTTTTATTAGAGCAACATTATTTGGAACAAAACTTCGCAATTTGATCACTCATGATGTGGATGAATGCAACTAGGACTTTCTTGGCTTTCACTCATATATATATTTATTGTTCACTATATCTATCACTACTGCAGCAGAGCACAGTAGGGGTGGGCATTTTGCCACTGTAAGGGCGGCAAGGCGAGCCGCCCCTACGCCCCCGATCTTACAGTGGGGGGCGCTGTAGGGGCGGCTCAACGTCAGCCGCCCTTACAGTGAAAATCGAAAAACAAAAAAAAAACCCACATGGGCTTGGATCTGGGTCGCCATGGTCGTCCACGCCGGATCCCGCCGCCAGGGGTCATCCGCGCCGTCGGGAGCTCCACCGCGCTGAATCCCGCCGCCGCGAGCTGCACCACGTCGGATCCCGTGCGCCGCTGTTGGTCCGCCACTGCTCCATGTGCGCTCGTCGGAGGAAGGTCTGGCGCCGGATCTGGAAGGGGGTGCGAGAGTTAGGGATGAATCTGCGCCGGATCTCAAAGAGAGAGGAGGACAGGGCATACCTTGTTCGTGGGCGGCGCCGGATCCGTGGGAGACGAGGGCGCTGCTACCGGATCTGTGAAGAAGGACGCCGTCGCCGCCGTGGAGGAGGGTGCCGCTGCCGGATAAGGACGCCGAAGCCAACGCCGCCGTGGAGGAGGATGTCTCCTCGCGCCCGGAATGCCGCTGCTGGCCGAGGAGAGGGCCAGATCCGGCGCCGCCGCGCTAGTCGGAGAGGGTGGGCCGCGGGGTGCTGCCGCGACGCCGCGGGTTGGGGCACTGCGCCGCGCCGCCACGGGTGGCGACGGAGCCGGCGAGGGAGGCGGCGACGGAGGAGCGACGGCTCGGTTGCCATCGACGAGCAGCTGGCCAGTTAACCACGAAGGGCAGCGGCGCGGTGGGTTTGGACTGGGAGGCGAGGAGAGAAGAGCCACCGAGCACCGAGGGAGGGGAGCGGCGGGCAGGCGGACAACGCGGCGGCGCTGTGGAGTCTGGCCGGCGGAGGGTGGAGGAGAAGTAGCGAGTGGCGGCTGGCAGGGTGGGAATGATTGAGATTAGGGTTTGGGATGGGGGATTATATACTAGGCTGCCAGGGTGGGCCTGGTGGGCTGAATAGACCGTGGGTGGGCTGCCTGGTTCCTGGTGGGTCGAATAGTAAGAGCGGCTGGTGATCCAGCCGCCCCTACAGTGCCACAGCAGGGGCGGCTGGTGATCTGGTCAGCCCCCCTGGCCGGCCCAACCACTGTAGGGGCGGCTCCAACACCAGCCGCCCCTAGAGTGAAAAGGGAAGCGCTCTCGTAGTAAGTTTTTCACGTAGTGTATGAACGGGCGTGCATCAGGTTTACTCTACTGTTTCACTTGCAGATGAAGAAGGATGAATTATCATGAGTTCCATCACTGTCATATATAGACACGCAAGTCGGCAAATGGATTGTAGGTTTGCTTGCCTCAGTGCATTTCCTCGGCATCTCAAGGAAACCTTATGTTTTTTTATCACAAGCTTAATAGTCATAACTTCCCAAAAAAGAATAATAACTGTACTTGTGATAATGTTTGCGGCTTTCATTCATATATATATTTATTGTTCACTATATCTATGAACGGGCGTGCATCAGGTTTACTCTACTGTTTCACGGTAATTTACTACTTGTGATAATGTTTGCAGATGGAGAAGGATGAAGTTATCATGAGTTCCATCACTGTCATATATACACACGCAAGTCGGCAAGTGCATTGTAGGTTTGCTTGCCTCAGTGCATTTCCTCGGCATCTCAAGGAAACCTTATGTTTTTCTATCACAAGCTTAATAGTCATAACTTCTCAAAAAAGAATAATAACTGTACTTGTGATAATGTTTGCAGATGGAGAAGGATGAAGTTATCATGAGTTCCATCACTGTCATATTACACGCGCGAGTCGGCAAGTGCATTATAGGTTTGCTTAACTCAGTGCATTCCCTCGGCATCTCAAGAAAACCTTATGTTTTGTAATCACAAGCAATAGTCATAGCTTCCCAAAAAAGAATAATAACAGTCACAGGGATCGATTTCAAGTCAGGTTACAATAGGCAATTAATTGACCTCTTCAGTCCAACAACTTGGTCCGCGTTTGAATCTTGTTATACCACAAGGACAAACAAAACATATATACATCAGGACCAAGTCTGAAATATTTCAAAAATGACCATTTGTTACTATCTAAAGTAACGTAACTGGTAGAGTCGATATGGGAAGAATTTTTTTTTTCTCGAATACGCACGAGAGGGTGCGCATCTAGAAGGAGAACAAAAAGTCAAAACAAGTTTTTACACAGCGCCGTTGCCGGCAAACAAAAAATGCACCATGGAATTACATTGTGGAAATAAACATTTTGTTCGGGCTCCCTATTCCATCGAGACGCTAACGTTCAGCTAGTTCCCTGAGCCGAGCCGCTCCTGCAAGGATCCAGCGATCTGCTTCCAACTTGATAACCTGGAGCATCTCTTGGATTGAGCTGGTGACGCCTCTGAAGCAACGAGCATTCCTTTCCTTCCACAACTGCAACGATATGAGAGCGAACAAGCTGTCCATACCGCCAGGCGAAGTGGAGCGCAGCCGGCGCCACCATGAGATGGTAGTCCTTGCCACAGCAAGGAGCGCTATGTCAAGCGCCCGAAGAGCGAAGAACCAAACTTCTCTGGAGACGGGGCACTCTGCAAGGAGGTGGTCAATGGATTCGTCCAACTGATCGCAGAGGAGACATCTTGTATGCAAAGGTAGGCCGTGTCGCCGCCTATGATCCGCCGTCCGATGCCTGCGTCGCAAGGCCAACCATAAGAAGATTTTAACCTTCATCGGCCCAGCACTTCCACACCAGTTTGGATCCGTGGAAACTGACTGATCCCTGGTGAAGCATCTCGTATGCTGATTTGGCAGTGTAGCTCCCGTCCGGTGTCCAGCGCCACACCATCCTGTCCAGCTGGTCTGTGAGCGCTATGTCGTCGACGGCGTTCCAAAGGAAGATGAAGTCTGCAAGTGCCTGGGAGGACATGCCTGCAGTGAAGCCACGCGCCCAGGTTCTGTTATGAAGGCCTTGGCTCACCAACAGCTGCTGGTGTGTCCGAGTTGGGAGTGATAGTATTGTTTGGCGCCAAAGAAACTATATGTCTATGGTTTATCCTTCTATAAGCCTTCCTATTCTGAACAGACAACCTGATTTTGGTAAACGGATCATTTATAGAGGCGGTTAAAAAATAGGATGTTGCAGTAATCATCTCTACCGAAAACATCTTGAAATCAAAACATTTTTACGGATATGAAACTGCCTTGGTAGACGTTTCGTCTGACCGCATATTGAAATTAATACGTTTCTAGTGGTGATCGGTAACATGGTCTATCTCAAAAGCCATTTTCTAGAAAAAATAAAATCAACCATAAAAATTAAAAAAAAAATTCCTACTAAAAGTGAAGATGAAATAGCAGCAAGGAGAAGGTGTGCTCGGTTCTATAAGGATAAGGATGATTGTATTCATCACTGGATTTAGATTAGTTAGATGATGTTCATTGCCTAAAAAGAAAGCAGAAATCAGACATCTATGATTTAGCAACTCTCCTAATGCATCCTAGTGTCTCGGCGATGGATTTTGCTGTTTCCTTCTTCGTTGGTGGATTTGAACGATTCAAATAGCTGTGTTGTTTCCAAATATTAGGGGCCTCTCGATTTAGTCTTAGATCAAGAGGCCTCTCCATTTAGATTTTACCAATGTCGATAGGCTATTATTCCTACAATAATTTACATAATTGAACACCTATTCTTACAACTTTTATTACAGCAACATTATTTGGGGAAAAATCAAAACTTGGCAATTTGGTCACTCATGATGTGAACTAATGCAACTTTCTTAGCTTTCATTCATATATATAATTTATTGTTGACTATAATTTTGTGAACACGCGTGCATCAATCGCCGTAAGCCCTGTAATTTACTACTTGCGATAACGTTTCCTGAATAAGTTCCATCACTGTCATGTATACATGCGCGCTTCCAAGGAAACCAAAGACCCCATCAAAAATTATTTTAAAATGAAAGGGGTCTTGGAATAGCGAGAGGTCTTGCAGACTTGGCTAAACATCGTTTCTTGGCGGAACTAGTTAAGGAGGAGCAAATAAATTTTATTGCTCTCTCTAAAGGGATTCCTTCTCGGATAGCGTCCTCAAAAATATTTGTGGCGGACGTGATTTCTGTGGCATGCAATGGCCACATGGGAGATACGGGGGTTGCTTCTTGGTGTGGATCTCGCAACTTTTGACATTGGAGCTATTAGCGAGGGGATTTCTATATTAAATTCACCCTAAGATGTAAAGCTAATGACTTCAAATTTGTGCTTTACTCGTCTATGGACCAGCACAAAGTCAAAATAAGAGTGCTTTCCTCTCGAGCTAGCAAACACATGCTCTAAAGAATCACTTCCCTACATTGTAGGAGGTGATTTCAACATTATGAGGAAGCCGGAGGAAAAAGCTCGGGGATTTTGACCCTAAATGGCCTAACCTCTTCAATGCGGTCATTGAATCTCTGGATCTTAAGGAGATAATGATGGGCGGCCGTCAATTTACTTGGGCGGGGCGGGTGACAACCCAACTTTCGAGAAACTTGATAGAGTTCTCGTTAGTACGGAATGGGAAATTCAATTTCCTCTAGCTTCGGTTGAGCCCGAGAGATAGGAATATATCGACCATACCCCCTTGTTTTAAATGCGCGGCTCGACACACCAACCCCAAAACCGACCCTTTAAATTTGAGAGGGGCTGGCTTTTTACGGGAAGGTTTTCATGAGATGGTTGCAAATATTTGGCAATCCGAGAATGGGGGGTCCTCTCCTCTAGAGCGTTGGCGGTACAAAATTAGGAGGCGAGGCAACATCTAAGAGGATGGGCCAAGCACACGGCGGGTCTTACAAAAAAAAAAAAAGACTTTGCTTGGCTCTTTTAGAAAATCTAGATAAACAAGCGGTGGCTGCTTTGTCCCGAGCAAGAAATTAATTTTAAACTATATCTAAAAGAGCGTTTAGTTTCTCTTTTGAGGAGGAGGAACTAAAGTGGTATGAAAGAGCCAAAGTTAAAACCCTGTTAGAAGGGGATGCAAATACTCGGTTCTTTCATCTTGTGGCTAATGGGAAACATCGCAATCAACACATCTTTAAACTAGAAGATGATCAAGGAGCTGTTGTTGGCGATAGTAATCTTAAAAGCCATATTACCACATACTATAAAAATCTTTTTGGACCAGGAAAATTCAGATATCAACCTCGTGGAAGATGAGATTTGGACATTCCACGAGTTACCCCGGAAAATGAAACCCTCATCGGCCCTTTCAACGATTCGAAGTAAAGGAGGCTGTATTCCAAATGGAGCATAATAAAGCTCCGAGGTCCGGATGGTTTTCCGGCTGAATTTTATCAGGTTTTTGGGGTCTAATAAAGAAACGACCTCTTGCCTCTTTTTGCCGAGCTACACGGTGAGGCTCACGGACTACATAGTCGAATTTTGGAATAATTACACTAATTCCTAAGGTTCCTAATGCCACTAAAATTCAGCAATACGAGACCAATTTGTGTCCTCAATGTGAGCTTTAAAATATTCACAAAAGTGAGCACAAATAGGCGAACAAAGTTGCTAGAACAGTTGTGAATCCCATGCAAACGGCTTTCATGCTAGGGAAGGAATATCATGGAAGGAGTCGTAATTTTACATGAAACCATCCATGAGTTACATACTAAAAAAAGATGGTATTATAATCAAAATCGATTTTGAAAAGGCCTACGATAAAGGTCAAGTGGTCCTTCATACAACAAACCTTACGTATGAAAGGGTTTTCCACTAAATGGTGTAGATGGGTGCGAGTATGGTCACGGGTGGAAGTGTAGGGATTAAAGTTAACGATGATGTTGGCCCCTACTTCCAAACCAGACGTGGCCTTCGTCAGGGTGACCCTATGTCCCCTATCTTATTTAACATCGTCGCGGATATGCTAGCTCTCCTAATCAATAGAGCAAAAAACGATGGGCAAATAAGAGGTATCCTCCCTCACCTGGTTGATGATGGTCTGTCAATTTTACAATATGCAGATGACACCATCATTTTTATTGATCACGATCCAGAGCAGGCAAAAAATCTAAAACTTTTGCTGTGTGCTTTTGAGCAGTTGTCTGGACTCAAGATCAATTTCCACAAGAGCGAAATCTTTTGCTATGGTGCAGCCAAAGAGATGGAAAATTACTATACCACTCTGTTTGGTTGTAACACAGGGGATTATCCTTTCAGGTATCTAGGAATCCCAATGCACCATAGACAACTCCTGAATTCTGAATGGAGGAAGGTTGAAGAACGTTTTCAACAAAAACTCTCTTGTTGGAAGGCAAAATACCTATCATATGGGGGGGAGACTTGTTCTTCTTAACTCATTACGGCAGACCTTCCCATGTTTATGATGTCCTTTTTTGAGATTCCAAAGGGAGTTCTCAAAAACCTAGATCATTTCGGATCCGGGTTTTTTGGCAAGGTCTTCGGAAAAACATAAGTATAGACTTGCTAAATGGGACATCTTGTGTCGCCCCAAAGACCAAGGGGGTTTAGGTATTCTTAATTTGGACTTGCAAAACAAGTCCTTGCTAGCCAAATGGTTGGTGAACCTAATCAACAACGGCATGTGGCAAAGTATGTTAAGAAATAAATACCTCACCTCCAAAACACTAACTCAAGTAATGACCAAACCTAATGACTCCCCACTTGGAGAGGTCTCATGCGTATCAAAGAAGAGGTGTTGGCTAATGGGTCCTTTAATATTAAAGATGGGACCATGGCGAGTTTTGGGAAGACACATGGGTAGGAAATCAGCCTCTAAAAGTTAAGTATCCATCGTTATATAATATAGTGAGGGATCCACACGCAGCAGTGTCAAAGGTGGTAAACTCAAGCCCTCTTAATTTATCCTTTAGAAGGGCTTTGGTGGATAATAAACTTTTAGAGTGGCGTAGCCTAGTAGCTAGAATTTCCAATGTTGGTGGTGGTTGGATCGAGACAAATTTAAATGGGGTCGACCCCGGATGGGTCTTTTTAAATCGGATCTATGTATCTTCACCTCATTGATACAGCCACCCTTTCAACATAGGAAAATTTGGAAAATGAAGATCCCTCTAAAAATAAAAATCTTCCTGTGGTTCCTACAAAGAGGTGTCACTCTAACAAAAGACAACCTTGCTAGGAAAAGCTGGAAAGGAAGTCAAAAATGTATCTCTTGCAATAGGAGCGAGACAATTCAACACGCATTCCTTGATTGCCCTTGTGCAAAATTGCTTTGGAGGATCATTTTCTTTGCTACTAGTCTACAACAACCTAGATCGATAAGGCATATGTTCGGTATTTGGCTTGGAAATCAACATAAGAAAGTCAAAAATTTGATGCGGGTTGGGGTGGCTGCCTTATCTTGGGCCATGCGGAGATGCCGGGTGATGTTATTTTTAATAAACTAAAAACTAACTCCGTGATGCAGGTTATTTTCGGGGAGCTTAAAACGCTTCGGGCACAGGCTGCGGCGTGATGAGGAGGCCAAAGACGTTCTCTCGGAGATGAGCAAGAAATTGGAGATGATTGCTCTAGAAATAACAAACCGAGGTGGAAACATTTATACCGTCTGCTTTAGCTCCTAGGCTTTTTGTAGCCTAAAGACTTTTGGCTTCCTTTCTTATTCTCTTTGTAAGACACTTTAATAATTGGCTGTGTACATCCTTCGGATGTAGAGGCCGGATGTTTCATCCTTTATCTAAAAAAAATGTATACACGCGCAAGTTGGCAAGTCGGCAAGTGCATTGTAGGTTTGCTTACCTCAGTGCATGCCCTCGGCATCTCAAGGAAACATTATGTTTGTTATCACAAGCTTAATAGTCATAGCTTCCAAAAAAGAACAATAACAGTCACAGATATCGATTTCAGGTCAAGTTACAATAGGCAACTTCTAATTGACTTATCTTGTTACCACAAGGACAAAACATACATCAGGACCAAGTTTGAAATGTTTGAGAAATGACCATTTGTTACCAACCATCAAAAGTACATTGACTCGCTGTGGGAAGAAACGTTCAATGTGTACGTGTGTGCCTCATCAACCAACATGAATTACTCGTCAAAAAAAAAAAAAACCAACATGAATTACTAACAAGTGTGTGCAGTGACGACGTGGGAGTGATATTGGTTAGGACCCCTATATTGATTAATACAAGTTGTGAACATAACACGGTCCACCCTTTGAGTCGCATTATATTGGCAATATATCTAGTGTAAACCAACCTCTCGGTGTAACCGTGCAAACTTTTAATGTAGACCACATGATATAGATCCAAAGGTTTAATGTAGACCACATGATATAGATCCAAAGGGCCCAGAGGGACTGGAAAATTTTGTGCTTAACCACTCACTCCTAATCATACTTTTGCAAATCCCCTTCCACTCTCTCTACGCCCCTTTGGACCAACATCATATGGTCCAGATTAAATGTACAGTTGCACGAAAAAGTTTGGTTTGACTAGCATAAATGGACGTTGCCTCTATGAGGCCCCTAAGTGAGACGCCCGTGTCTATTAATACCCGTTCTATCTATATTTATACCTAATAGTAAAAACACAAAATTTATATATAGTTTTTCTTCCGCCTCTTTTGATGTCTCCTTCACTTTTATAAGGAAGACTAGAAGCTAGGAGGAGAACAGAAATAAATAGAGGGTTCCAGATATAAAAGTGTTAGAGAGAAAGAAAATATGAGAAGATATTAATAGTTTTTGAAATAGATCATGGTTTCAACTGAGCCTCTCCAGGTATGCTTCTTTTAAATCCAGCTTCATTGTGTGGGCTATGTCAAGCCCATGCATGCCTTTTTTTCTTTTCTTTTGTTTTTCGCTTTTTGATAAAAAAAATATCTTGCACCAAAAATCATAGAAAAATATAAAATACCAAACCAATTTTGTTAGCTTCATAAAAATGTAATCAATTCATAGATGTTATGAATCTTTTTTTAAGGAAAAACCGTGGGGCCTTGCTCCCCAGTGCTTAATATAAATAAAAGGGCGAGTACAAAGTTCTTACACAGGTTAGCAAGAAGCTAACAAAAGAGAAAAGGAAAACTTACCTACTCTAAGTAGAAGGTAGGGGGCGAGAACACAAATTCTGCAAAACCTTATTACAATGAATCTATCCAATTCATAATTACAGATTGGGAATGACTAGGTACTCTGAGGAGATGAAGTTTAACTTCCTCCTTTAATATGTGTTTCCAATTTGCCATTGAAGGGGGTTTATGATTGAAGATATAATTATTTCTCTCGTTCCATATACACCATGATGCAATCATAATGAGATCCATAAAGAATTATGAATCTTGTTAGATTGTGCTTTGTCTATAGGTGTGTTAAATTATCATAGTATAGGTTGCATGCATAGGTTCCACAATGATCAAGAACGTGCGAGAGGCAAACCGATAATACGCGGAGGTAGCCAAGGAGTACAAGGTCGGTGCTTCTAAACCCTTCACTAACATTTCAATGTCCGGTTCCTACCCAAGGCAAGCTTCGGTCCATAACTTGAACATTTCGGCAATTATTTTATTTGTTTGCGCATTAAGTTTTGAGGAGAAATCATACTAATGTAGTTTTGATTAGAAATAAAAACTTATTTTTATTAAAATATGAATTAGTTTATGGTAGAACTAATTATTTTACGAATTGAAACCTTAGTTAGATTATTGTCTAATGAAATTTAAACAATTGTATTTATATAATTCCTGATAGGGAGAGCCCTAAGAAGGTTTGATATGATACGTCAAAAAAACTACAAAGGTTTACATTGAATCATAAAAACACATGGGTGGTATGGGATATTTATATCTAAATAATTATGCAATTTGCAATGAAATAAAAAAATTACAAGGTGTATTTTAATTCGAGTATGGTAGAAATTATTATTTATTTTAGCATAAACTTATGTTATAGATGCCATGATCATCGCGATATGTACTATTCATGTTATCATTTTATATTAATGTTTTTTTTGTCTACAGTTGCAACGCACAAGCATATTTACTCATAATAATGAGCCTCTATTAATGAGTGCCTATATAAGAACCTATAGACGGTCTCCAACAATGAAACCCAAACTCAAAAGTAGGTTATTCATAGTGATTTGGGTGCCAAAAATACTCTCCAACAGAAGAACCATGCACACCACCGATTTTGCATATGAGGTGAGAGGAGACTCAAATATGCCCCTCTCTCTCCTCAACCCAAATCTGCAATGGTGGGCCCGTAGGAGACCGCGTAGGAGGCGCTGGGGTGGAGCAGCGGAGCTTATGCTATTGGGGCTACCGGAGTTCAGAAGAAGACTAGCATCTCGTCGGAGTTGACGCAAAAGGCCGGCGCAGAGATGAGGAGGAGCCGCGGATGAACGAGCCACCATGGGCGGTCAGCGCTGGCTTCACCCCTGGCGCCGGCGAGCTACGCCATACGGGCTGGCTCTGCCCCCGGCCTCGTCGCGCGCCGCCGTGTGGGTGGACCGTCTTGGTGAGATCCGCCTGCTGCCTTGCTCACCCGCAGCGCGTGGCCGAGCTTGCTGGCGCGGGGCAGCACGCAGTGGGGAGTGTGCGGGGGCGGCGCGGCGGTAGGCTTGCTGCCGCAAGAGGCGCGGGGCCAATCTCGCCGGCGGAGGGAGGCTTTGAGCGGTTGGGAATAAAAGAGGGAGGCGGGCGGCGGAGGAACTCTGTGTGGTTGGGAATGAAGAGGGAGGCGAACGGCGCATGCAGGGGCCCCTTTTGGGTTTTCTGTTGGAGAATGGATATTTTGGGTAGGGGACTCTTTGACTGTGCATGACTCAATTGATAGAATTGGTCTTCTATTTGGGTTTCAATTGTTGGAGATAGGCGTGCAGTTTTCAATATTCTATTTTATCTTTTCTATCCAACTAGGCGTGCAGTTTGGCAACGATGTGAACTGAAAACCATTGAAGAACTGAGGGTCCCCAAAGCAAGAACAGTGGTAGAAAACATCAAACTTTTGAAAAATAGAAGTGAATTACACATCATTAAATAGAAAGTTACAGCACGGGAAACTGAAACATTCTCAAGTCTCAACATTACAGTAAACCATGAATGATCGCATGTTGAAGGAAGTGCTTAGAGAAATAGAGACCGAAGGACACAATGAGCAGGCGCCTTGCGCTGTTTGTGATAAAGTATAGGTTTACCTTACCTCTTCCTCAATCCTCACGGCATTAGTAGTTCTTCCCATCCACCTTTATAGTGATATATTGATGATCTAGATGAAGCCCCTCAGCAGCCTTCCTCACTGCATCAACTGTCGCCATGGCACCTGCATCATGCTTGTCAAACTCGAGGATCAAATGCTTCAGGCTCGACAGATGTTCTATGCCAGAAACGCCACTCGATCCATCAGCACGGCCTTTCTCAAACCTCAGCTCAAGTGCTTGGACCTTTGGCAGCACACGGGGTTCAAATGTCACTGACGGTGATGTGCACCAGATGCATAGTTGTTTAACAGTCTTGAGCCCATCAACGGGGAACACGATTTGCTTCTCATTTCCAGGTGTTTCAGCTGCATGGTAAAACAGTTCCAGTTCCCTCAAGTTATCGTGCTTACTGAACTCTTCCACGACATTGGCAGAGCTCTTTGTGGTACTAGCGCATGACAATGACCGTATGGTTTTCATCTTATCCATCCCGCCAGGCAGCCTGGCACTCCCAGCAAGCAAATGCATTATCTTTTCCAGCCTGACGATATTGGGAGGCAGCTCTTCCACCTTTGTTGACCTCACATCAAGTGTCTCCAAGCACCTTAGATCCCCAATTTCTTCTGGGAGTTTACTGACATCAATGCCTTTGAGGCTCAGGTACTTCAGCAGCACCAGCTTGCATAGACCATCCAAGCACACAGGACCATTGCAGCCATCGAGGTCCAGCACACGCACCACTTTCAGATCAGTCAGATGAGGGGTGGCACTGGAGTGACCAAAGACAGTGACTGAGCGAGCATGAGATAAGTCAGTAGATTCATTTCGGCCTGCAGGTTGATCTTCCTTGCTATTGTTCTTCAAATTCAAGGATAACCGCCGAACAGTTCTGCTGTTGTTTGGGACATGTTGAGCTTCCGTCAGAGTGGCAAAGTTGTCTTCCATGGACTTGTAAACAATGAAATCATATATCACTGGGTGGACTCTGCAATGCCTTGGGATACTATCATGGTTCAGACCCAATGGCTGTACCAAGTTTCTGCCAATTAGTTCATTCAGGTAACTGATTGCTGTCTCCTCTTTGTTTCCAGCGATGAATCCTTCGGCGATCCATCGCCTCACTAGGCGCTCTGTCTCTATCTCTGAATTCTCAGGAAATATGCTCAGATACAGCAAACAGGACCTGAGGTGTGGCTGTAGATCGTTGTAGCTAAGATTGAGTATTTGCTTCAGCCCATCTGACCCATCTGAATGTGAACTGCATAGCAAGTTCAATGCATGCTTCTCCCATTCATCTATTGATTGCTTGTGTGCTAACTTACCAGCTATACTAACCACAGCAAGTGGCAGGCCAGCACACCTTCTCAGAACCTTGGTAAAAGCATCCTGCAAATGTTGTGGACAATCATTCCGAGCTTTCTTCACAAACAATTCCCTGGCTTCACTGTCAGTAAGGAGGCTGATCTTGTGGACAGATTTGCTTGAAATGGGATGATTACTGGTGGGCAAAGTATCATTCCTTGTTGTGATGATTATACTACTACCAAGACTGTTATCTGGGACACAGCACCTTATGATTCCCCATTGATCGCTACTCCATAGATCATCAATCACAATGAGGTACCTGTCAAAAAGTCCAAAAAGATGCATAGATGAAGCAAAATGTTACCAAATCAGCTTGTGATTCTGAAGTCCGGTTCTCAAAATTCAGCAGGTCATGCTTGGCCTACCTCTTCTTCTCCAGTATTTCTCTGACCCTGGGAATGAGTTGGGCAACGTCCTCGCCTCCTCGGGGCCCTTCGCCGAGTTTGGAGAGCATGTCCTTGACTGTCTTCACCATGTCCGGCTTGGGTCCGATGGAGACGAAAGCAGAGCACTCGAAGGTGTTGCTTGCTTGAAGACGCCGGTACACTGCATTGGCGAGCGTCGTCTTACCTGAGCCGGCCATCCCAACAATGGAGACGATTTTCATCTCATTAGAGCTGCCGGCGTCCAAGACAGTCTTGGACACATCCTCCACTTTGCCGTCCAAGCCGACGAGGCTGCCGGGGTCGACGAAGAGTGCCGCAAGCCTGGGATCATGGTGATGTTGCGCGGTGGTGCCAGCCATCGCCATCGGGCCGAGGTTGTAGCGTTTCCGCTGCTCGCTGATCTCAAGAACGCGCTCCTTGAGGTCCCGGAGCTCGTTGGCGATGGCGTGGCGGGCGGGGAGCGCCGTCACCTTGCCCACGCCGCGGCGAAACCAGGCACGAAACCCGGAAGTGGGCTGGGCGCCGGCGCCGCCGTCGACGCGGATGCCGAAGAGGTCAACCCAGTCCTCGATGTCGAAGGCGACCTCGCGGACGAGGCCGACCCATCCGGTGGTCTGGGAGTCGTGGTGGTCGAGGGACTCACAGTGCTGGATGGCGGCGCGCATGCTGGACAGCTCGGCCTGGAGGAAGACGACGTCCCCGCGGACGCCGGAGAGCAGCGCGTACTCCTGCTCCAGCAGCTCGCCGAGCTTCCCCGGCAGCGCGTCCACCATGCCCGACAGCGCGCCCACCACGATGTCCATCTCGCCGGCCGGTGAGGTCTGCGCCGGATCTCGATACGCGCGTGTCGCCGCCGCGGCGAGGATGGGCGTGGACTTGAAGAGCAGCCCAAGTCTTCGCCGCCTGGTCCTGGGATGTTGTCGGGGTGCGCCTAATACTTTCCAGTAGGAAAGCTGCTTGGAAGCCACAGCTTGCTCTGTGTTTTTTTAAAGGAAATCATACTCTATCATATTCATCCGTCAAAAGCAAAGTACAGAAATGGGACACATAAGTGCATAATGACCCCTTCAAAGTTCTGTAGATTCATACGGATAGTCCATTTTTACTAATACACTGAAGCTTGATAAGAATAAAGTCAAAATATTTCATGGTCTTACCTGTGTTTATCTCTCTCCTAAGTCCTAACCTTAAATATTGAACAGTTTGTTCCACTTTTAGTGGTAGCTCGTGCCACAAGAATAAGTTTGAGAGACTATTGGCCTACTCCCCCCCCACCCAATAAAAAATAAGATTTTTAAAAAATAATTATTTTTAAGCGTCAAAGCACCACTCTGTCACGCCATATGCCATGGCGCGACAAGGGACACAATAGTGCCGGTGAAAGTTTATCCGAGCCAGCATGGCATGGGACACACCTAACGTCGATAGGTGGACTTAGGTTTTGTCGGCCCAACTTAGTTTCTTCCTCCCTATCTTTGTCTCTCTCTACCCTTTCTTCCCTGCGAGTGAGGCACCGCTGTCTGCGCCGCCGCGCTTGCGCATCATCACCCCCATGCCTCCACCTATCCTTCATGCCTACCTTTGGTGTCCCCGCGCCCTGTCGGTCTCCCTCTCCTCTAGTCGGGTGGCAGAGAGAGGGAGGCACCATTGCGACCTCCTTGTCCCTGCAACAGTGTCGCCAAACGCGCTCCTTGCCCACTGCACCCCTTCGCCAACCCCACCATCATTCATTGTTAGTTACAAGTTGTCCCCCTTGATTTGTTAATGTTGTGGTTGTTTAGTTACATGGCTAGGGTTACCAAATTTGGTACGTTATTACAATATTTTTGTGAGTTCGTTGTTAGTACTTGATGAATGCATTAGGTTGTGGATATCCTATGTCTGTGGACAGTGGCGGAGCCAGAAACTATGCATAAGGGGGGGGAGGGGGGCGAACAAAGCGCTTCAACCATATAATTGATTGTAATTTTTATTTGCATTTTTGCACTGGGGCTCGGCTTGTAAGTGCAATCAAGCCACTTTGTGGGTTTTGGTGTTGATGTTCACCTAATTAGAGAACTAATGAGATTTATCGAGTTGACAAGCAGGAGATGCAGAAGGATGTTGGTGAACAGGTTGCAGGTACCCCTCAGATCTTCAAGGATGGCTTACCGGGCTCAAGAGGTTTAATTCGTTTTACTTTCGAATCTTGAGTTTAGGAAAAGCCGTACTATTAAGGGGGATTCTAGGTTAGTTGGACAATTGTGCAACCAAGTGCTCAAAACTTACCAAATACATCCATATACCAAACCAAAAAAGCCAGCCAAATTTCATATCCAGGCCAGCTTTCTTTGGTGGGTGGCAGTGCCGCCCATAATGGGCGGCAGTGTCGCCCACTGTTGACCGTTGCAGAGCAGCCCGTATTTATACAGCAGCTTTCTCTCACAACGGTCATCTTCTTCCTCTGCGCATTCACTCCCATTTTGAACAGACCAAAGCTCTCCTCTCCTCCATTGAAGCTCCCACCTTCCTCAAGCCGATCTGCAAATCCCACCAGCAAATCTTGAGGAAAAAGGCAGCAAACTTCAATCGACGAGCGATCCACGATCCCCAAAGTTTGAGAGCATTTGGTGCACGTTTGGCCGACGAACCCTAGGGTTTGTTACTCTTGGAGCTTGCTCCTAGACGGCTAGGCGTCGCCCTTGAGTTGCCAACCTGTGTGGCAACCTTGGGAGGTTTGTAACCTCAATCTGCAGCAAAGAAATTACCCTCTCACCTCAAGTGTTAACTCTCTTGACTTGAGATCGAGGGAAGGACCAACCTTTGTGGTGACGTTCAATCCTTTTGTGGATACCTCAACAACGTGGACTTAGGCAAGCCTTTATGGCGAGCTGAACCACGGGATAAATAGCTTGTCTCGCGTGCTTCAGTTTACTTCACTGCAGTTCTTGTTGTTGAGTTTGTTTTAGGGTTGTTTCACTAGATCTTCAAGGTTACTTACTTTACGAGAGCCGGTCTTCGAGCTGGACTTGTAGCTAGGATTCTACCAGTAAGTATAGCTTGGTGAGTAGTTTGTCTCAGTCAAGTTTCATCTCCAGCAGTTTACTATTTGTTGGGCGACAGTGCCACCCAGTCTGAGCGGCAGTGCCGCCTGAGGTTCTGACCTCTGCTCGAGTTGATTTTTGACAGGCCTATTCACCCCCCCTCTAGGCCATTTACCCTTCCAGAGATCCTACAAGTGGTATCGGAGCGTGGTTGCTTCGTAAACGCTTAACCGCGTGAAGTATGGAAGAGGCCGGAGGATCGAAGACCGTTCCCAAAGCATCGAGTGTCGATGTGCACACCTCGGAGGACAGTAGTGATGCATCGGTAAGAACTGCAGGCAACGCTACTGTTTGTGATGGTGACAAAACCACAGATATGAGCGACACCGAAAGAAGAAGAAGGAAGAAGGAAAGAAGAGAAGTTATCAAGAAGAGAAAAGAGCTCGATGAGAAGAAGAGCAGAAAAGAAGCTAGACGGCTTGTTCGTGAACAGCGAGAAGAAAGAAGAAAAGCTAAAGAACTTGCTAAAGAAAAGGAGAAGAAAAAGAAGCAAGAGGAGGAAATATCATCATCTAGTGAGCTTTCTAGCAGCTCAGATGATGGTGATGATGATATTTCATATCATGCTTCCAACA
Organism: Themeda triandra; assembly: GCA_018135685.1. Lineage (NCBI taxonomy): Eukaryota > Viridiplantae > Streptophyta > Magnoliopsida > Poales > Poaceae > Themeda > Themeda triandra. The sequence goes on along the minus strand of JAENPR010000350.1, from coordinate 311,793 downwards.
AGAGCAAGAGCAAAAGCAAGAGCAAGAGCAAGAGCAAGGATGAAAGCAGCAAGAAGGAAGATGGCAGCAAAAAAAAAGAAATACTCCGCTGTATCCTTTAATTATTCTTATTTATCTAACCGTGACCGCAAGTCTTTCATCAATATTCCCGCGGGGAAGTTGCCTCATTTCGATGGGACCAACTATGCCAAATGGAAGCATGTGATGAGAGCTTATCTTTGTGGTATTCATCCAGGTCTTTGGGAGGTTGTTGAGAAAGGTTTTGAAGAACCTGAAGATCCCAAGGCACCAACAAATGAAGAACTCATGGCTGTCCAACTCAATAGTCAAGCCACAAGCATCCTTCTAAGTGCACTTGATGGTAATGAGTACAACCGGGTGATGAATGTCAATGTGGCCAAACAGATTTGGGATACTTTGATCCTTGCACATGAAGGTGTGGACAAAGTAAGGAAGGCCAAGATTGATCTCTTGATGGCAAAGCTCAACCGGTTTGTAATCAATGAAGGAGAAGGGGCACAAGAGATGTTTGATAGGCTAATGGTGTTGGTTGGCAAGATTAGGGGTTTTGGTTGTAGTGAGCTTGATGATCACAAGGTGGTCAAAGTTATGTTGGAAGCTTACTCACCAAGAAATGAGACAGTGGTCACTTTGATTAGAGATAACAAGAAGTTTGAGCACTTCACTCCAAATGATGTGCTTGGACGTCTTCTCACCTTTGATATGCAAAGAGAAGAAGCAAATGAGAGGAAAAGACTTGGAGAATTGCAAACCAAACTTGATGGGCTGAAAATCAAGGAAGTAGCACTCAAGGCAAACAAGTCAAATAAGGCTACAAGCAAAAGCAAGCAAAAGGGCAGCAAGCAAGCATCTTCAAGTCACCCAAGGAAGACAAGCAAATTCATGAAAATCATGACTCAAGCACCTCCTCAAGTGAAGATGAAGATGATGGGGCTGATTACAAGAAGATTGATGATATGGCCTTGTTCTTGAAGGACTACCACAAGGGACTGAAAAGGAATGGCTACAAGATTGTTCAAAGAAAGTTCTCCAACAAGAAAAAGAGAACTTGCTTTGAGTGTGGCAGCACCGAGCACTTTGTTGCAAAGTGCCCAATCAAGAACAAGAAGGAAAAGAATGATGGGAAGCATGAGCACAAGAGAAGGTACAAGCAAGCGGGTGAAGCACACATTGGACATGAATGGGACTCAACTAAAGAGTCAAGTGATGAGGATGAGAAGATAGCTACAGTTGCAATACAAGCATCATCCTCCACACCAAGACTCTTCAACAACTTGTCTGATGATGATGGTCCTTTACCTCATATTTGTCTTATGGCAAAGCATGAGAAGGTAAAGAAATCCAAGAAGCCTTCTCCTCCTCCTAGTGATGCTTCAAGTAGTGATCTAAGTGATAGCTCTAGTGAGGAAGAGTCAAGTGGTGTTAAAGAATGTGCTAAACTTTCAAAGAACCTTGATCCCAAGACAAAAATCTTTATCACCAAAACCTTAGAAGAACTAGATAGTGTCAAAGCTGAGCTAGCCGAATTTGATGAAACTCTTGAGAAAACTGAAGAGTTATACAAAGGCAGTAAAGAAGCTCTTGAGCTTAAAGATAGTGAAGTGGACTCTTTGAATAAGACCTTGCAAAAGGCTCAAAGAGAACTAGCTCTTGCAAGGAAGGCAAATGTTGCTCTCAATGAAAAGTATTGTGTCTTAAGTGAAAAGCACAACAAACTTGAAGAGTGTTGACGGTCGTTAACTCATAAAATCAACCGTCAACTTAGCATGCAAATGGACCTATTTATAAATACTTGATAGATATAGGGTTACCACCGACGTAATTCCATGAGTTTTGGTGAATATCTATTTCCGGGGTGACAAATTGAAAACTACCCAAGATGGTCCACATGTCGGGTTTACATAGAGAGAAAGACCGAACGGGTGAAAAAGTATAATCTAGAAGACTCCGAAGGCGACACCCGAAAGCGGAGCCCCACCCGCAGGGTTGGGGCGGCCGACCCTAGGGTTGGGGCGGCCGACTCCCCACCTCCACCAATCGTGGGAGTCTCGCGGATCCCGCCTCCACCGACTTTGAAGATGAATAATAATCGTCCATTTAGGTCGGTTTGATCCGAGGGCTGTGGTGCATTCTAGAGGGCTATATATTCAGAGCCCCTGGCCCTAGGAGAAACCCTAATTCATTCTCTAATTCAGAAGAGAGAGAACCTCGAGTTCAGAAGCCCTAATGCATATTTTCTAGAGAGAATTAGCTAGAGAAGGGTCCCTCAAATGGATCTATCTCTATGGGGTATTAGTATCAAGAGAGATTGAGAGAGTACAGAGTGGAGCTAGATTTGGAGGAAGCCCGACATGTCGGTGTCTTTTCTCCAGTGTACCTGCGGGATCAAGTCTCCTAACCCGAGGCTTGGTTTCAGGATCATTCGGCAATTCAACTTCTAATACTAGTAAGTTCATTGTTATTATTGTTCTTCGGTTTACAAGTTTACTTTATTCGCTTCGCGTTGGGAATAGAGTAATCGTTCTTTACCATAAGCGTGGTGCTTAGGCTAGGTTCACTTGTAGATGCTCCCTATTCGGCGGAACCGTGGTAGTAGTGAGGGAAGTGACAATCCCTTTATTACCTTTGTAATCCACTTCCCGTTGGTAGGTAAGGTAGGTCCTTTGTGCCCGGTTTAGCATCCTCTCGGTGTCTTTTCCTCGGGTACCCCCTTAGAACAATAGTCTCAAAGCTTGCCATAGGTTAGAAGAAGACCGACGAAGGAGTTCTCTCTATATCGCTTAATTCTCACTTGACTAGCGGCCCAGGGGTAGAAGTAAAGATCGGGTTAGTCTATTGCACATTTTCTCCTAGCGGATAAAAACAAATACGATACTCAGGACTTATCTCCCGGGTGAAGTGCTCACCGATATCCGTGCGCTTGTGGATTATTTCTCTTTGATTTTTTCGTGTGCGTATCTAGTGTCAACAAGCATTTCTTGTGCCGTTGCTTAGGGAGAAAGACGGTCTCGCTTAGATAACCTAAATCTTGCTCTACCTTGTACCTATACTTTTATCTTTTTCTTTCACTTTACTTTTTCGTACATTTTATCTTTTTCTATCCTTATGGATAATTTAAATTCCATTCCTATCTTTCAATTTTACGCACCCACGGAGACCACCTAGTGCCACATGAGTCATCACAACCTATCCAAACACCTAACTATAGGCCGAGTCCGCGGTTGATTGCATTGGTCCAAAGCCTATCCTTTTCAGGAGAAGGAGACGAAAACCCTTACCTTCACATTAGAGACTTTGAGCAAACATGTGACTATCTTCGCATAGAAGGCATGTCTGACAAAACCCTCCGTTGGAAGCTATTTCCTTTCTCATTAAAGGGAAAAGCTAGACAATGGTATGATAAAGCTGTAGGTAAGCAACGAGGGGATTGGGGATCCTTACGCTCCAACTTTTGCCTAGATTTCTATCCCATCTCCCAAATCGTCGACCTTAGAGTCAAGGTTCGACTATCAAGCAAGAACCCGAAGAATCTTTGGCCTCATCCTGGAATCGTTTTACTACACTTTTAGCATCGGGCCGGACCTTAGTCTACCGAGATCCCATTCTTTTACAATATTTTTATAAAGGTCGAGTAGAGACAAGTAGAAAATTGCTCGACACAACTTCGGGAGGATCATTCTTGCATATCTCTGAAAAGCAAGATCAATCCTAGACTAAATCCTATCCAAAGAATTAGACAACCTCCTAGAAGTAGAACCTCAAGTAGCCGAAGCCAACACTTTGCCGATACACCATCAACTTCAGCTAACCCATGTCTTGAGCAAGACAAGGAAGAAATTCCACTTCCTGATTTTATGCTAGATATTGAACCTGATCTGTTTTCTGATTTCAGAAACATCTTCAACTATCACACAGTGAAGAAGCCGCAAGGCAAATATCACCCAATAAAGCCATGCAATATTGATGAGGATATTCCAACAGGAAAGACCTCAGGAGAGCTAGTGTCTGTTATGAGCAATGAATGGCTAGAAGAGTCAGAGCTTTCCTCTGAAATAATTCGTTTGGATTCGTTCTCTCTCCCCATTCATTGCATGATTAACAAAGATCACATAGACGCTCTCTATGATCCAGTTGTGGGTATAAATATCATGTCTACTACATTGGCAAAATATTTGCAAAGAGACATGACATTAACCCCAACAGTGAAGTTCATAAAAATCCTTCGAGACAAATTCTTCCTTGTTTAGGAATCCTACATGTCCTACCACTCCGGGTAGAAGAAACCCCTGTTCACTTAAGCTTTTATGTCTTTGACATAGGGGATTTCCACCTGTTGATAGGACAACCATTTAGAAGACTTCTTTATGAAGGACAAACTGGGAAATTAAACATTTGTTTGGCAAGAAACTTCAGTTCACAATGTCCATTTCACACTCTTTAAATGCTAGGACCGAGCCCTATCCGCATTATGATCCATTGGAGGAATTTAGAGCAGCTTCTCTAGAATTCCTAGTTAAACCAGAATTAGAAGATGAAGCTAGATTCTTCATAGAAGAAGAATCTGACCCTTCTGAGAATGAACCATTAGATGAGTTTACCTTACCACCTAGACCTCCTATAGAGTTCAAACCCTTACCAGCCGGTCTTAGATATGCCTTTCTAGGAAATGATCCAGAGTCTCCTGTCATCATAAGTGATACTCTCACTCAGGAGTAAACTTTTCGCTTAATGGCCGTCCTAGAAAAACATCAAAAAGCTTTTGGCTACTCACTCCAGGACCTTAAAGGAATCAGTCCTGCCCTTTGTACCCATCGCATTCTCACAGATCCCGATGTTCCACCATCTAGAGAACCCCAACGTAGACTCAATAATGCGATGAGAGAAGTTGTTAAGAAAGAAGTTTTAAAATTGTTGCACGCCGGGATCATTTACCCCGTGCCACACAGTGAGTGGGTCAGCCCTGTTCAAGTTGTGCCTAAAAAGGGAGGCATGACTGTTGTCCAAAATGAAAAGAATGAGTTAATCCCTCAATGAACCGTCACAGGATGGCAAATGTGCATAGATTATAGAAAGCTTAATAAGGCAACAAGAAAAGATCACTTTCCTTTGCCTTTCATCGATGAGATGCTAGAGCGATTAGCCAACCATTCCTACTTTTGCTTCCTTAATGGATATTCTGGATATCATCAAATCCCTATCCATCCCGATGATCAAAACAAAACAACCTTTACATGCCCTTATGGAACCTTTGCTTATCGTAGGATGTCTTTTGGGTTATGTAATGCGCCGGCTTCTTTTCAAAGATGTATGATGTCTATATTTTATAATATGATTGAAAAGATTATGGAAGTTTTCATGGATGATTTTTCTGTTTATGGAAAAACTTTTGATGAGTGTCTTGAAAACATAGATCGAGTTTTGCAAAGATGTGAGGAAAAACACTTAGTCCTTAATTGGGAAAAGTGTCATTTCATGGTTAGAGAAGGAATAGTGCTAGGACACTTGGTGTCGAGAGAGGCATCGAGGTAGACGAGCCAAAATAGAAGTAATTGAGCAACCGCCTCCTCCTATCAATGTGAAAGGAATTAGAAGTTTCCTTGGCCATGGTTTTTATCGTCATAAAAGATTTCTCATTCATCGCTAGACCTCTTACCCGCTTATTGGCTAAGGATGTTCCTTTTGATTTTGATGATGCCTCGCTTACAATCATTTGAAATCCTTAAGAAAGCGCTTATCTCTGCTCCAATCATTCAACCCTCTGACTGGACTTTACCTTTTGAAATTATGTGTGATGCGAGTGACTACGCTGTAGGGGCAGTGTTAGGACAGACTAAGGATAAGAAGCATCACGCAATAGCTTACGCTAGCAAAACTTTGACAGGACCTCAGCTTAATTATGCTACTACTAAAAAAGAGCTTTTAGCTGTTGTCTTTGCTATTGATAAGTTTAGATCTTACTTAGTGGGTGCCAAAGTGATTGTTTACACTGATCATGCTGCTTTAAAATATTTGCTCACCAAAAAAGATGCTAAACCTCGTTTGATAAGATGGATTTTACTACTCCAAGAATTTGACTTAGAAATAAAAGATAGAAAGGGAGTAGAAAATTCTGTTGCCGATCACTTGTCTAGAATGCGTTTGAGAAACCACAGGGAACTACCCATCGACGACGCACTCCGGGATGACATGCTCTACGGAATCAATAGATCGACCCCCGGTATGCGAGATATTGTTAATTTTATGGTTACAGGTTAAGTACCACCAGGAGGCAACAAAAGGAAACTTATCCAGGAGAGTCGTACTCACATATGGGATGAACCCTACCTCTTCCGAGTGTGTTCTGATGGCCTGCTCAGAAGATGTGTGCCCACTGAAGAAGGAATCAAAATCATTGAAAGATGTCACTCATCACAATATGGAGGCCATTATATGGTGTTCCGTACACATGTGAAGATTTGGCAATGTGGATTCTTCTGGCCAACAATGCATGAAGACACAAAAGACTTCATTCGGAGAAGCAGTCCTTGTCAAAGACATGGCAACATTAATTCAAGGGATGCTATGCCACTCGTCAACAATCTTCAGATCGAGCTCTTTGATGTCTGGGGAGTTGACTTTATGGGACCATTTCCACTGTCGAAGAAATGTGAATACATCCTTGTAGAAGTGGACTATGTGTCCAAATGGGTCGAAGCCATGCCATGCAAAAAGGCAGATAGTTCAAGCTCCAAGAAGATGTTCGAGGAAATAATATTTCTCAAGATTCGGTGTCCCGAGGATAGTCATAAGTGACGGAGGATCACATTTCATCGACAAACGTTTCGAGCAATACTTATTGAAGCATGGGGTACGTCATAACGTCGCTACTCCGTATCACCCTCAGACAAGTGGCCAAGCAGAGACATCAAATAAGCAAATCAAGAATATTCTTCAGAAGACAGTTAATGAAATGGGAACTGCATGGAAGGACAAGCTTCCCGATGCACTATGGGCATATCGAACACATACAAGACACCTATTGGGATGTCACCATATCAACTAGTCTATGGAAAGACTGCCACTTACCGGTAGAGCTAGAATTCAAAGCTCACTGGGCCATCAAGAAATGGAATATGGATCTAGAAGCGAGCGGGAGAGAAGAGGAGGATGCAAATCTCTGAATTAGAAGAATGGAGAGAGAAAGCCTATCACAATGCCAAGATTTACAAAGAGAGAGTGACAAGATGGCATGACAAGAAAATCAAGATCAAGGAGTTCACACCCGGAGACAAGGTATTACTTTTTAATTCCAGGGTCAAACTCTTCGGGCAAGGAAAGCTTCAAAGCAAATGGGAAGGACCGTTCGAAGTAGTAAGCTCATCATCACATGGAGCCGTTACGCTTCGCAACAACGAAGGTACAATATTCAAGGTAAATGGTCAACGTCCTAAAATATTTTTAGAGCCCATTGAAGAAATAGGTGAAATAGATGAATTAAATTTCTTTCTCAATTAGGTAGTTGGGCCCGACCTTTTTACTTTTCATTTTTCGGGGTCCAAGATATTTTTCCGAATGACAAAAATACGTAAAATAGGTTACGAAAAACCCGACCGGGAGGCCACTGTCGAGGCGGCCGCCTCTGACCTGGAGTCGGCCACCCCGTGACCTCGCCCATTCGCCGCCGTCTTTTGCATTCGCGATCCTTCTACACTCTTCCTTCGGGAATTTTTGCCGATTAGGGTTTTTGAGATCACGTTGACGCGTTATTCCTTCGGAGATTCCCTTTAGATGCTTTTCCCAGCCCCTATATAAAGAAGCCCAACCTTAGGCCAACCTCATTCCATCTAAGCCTCCTCCTCCTAGCATCAAGCTTACTACGCGGCAATGGTGAGGCCGAGCCGAAAAACTTAGATAGGAGATTGATCCGCTTCGGATTGATCTCAACACCATCCCAAAGAAGGAGCCTGAGTGCAAGGCCATTGTTCTTGCTGAGCCAAAACCTCTAGCCTCTATCCCTCCAAAACCCCAAGCTTACAGCCATTGCTACTTCACTCAACCAGTCGTCGCTGCACCCAAGCCTTTGCTCCTAGATGGACCTCCACCAAAGGGTCCCATTGTGAAGCTCCCTGAAGGCACCAAGATCCTCCCTCTTAAGCACAATGAGATGCTTATGGGAGTGAAGACCAACAAGCAAGGGGAGATCGTCTGTGCTAGATATAGCACTGGAGAGCGCTCTTATTTTGAGGGAGTCCGTGCTCACCCGAGCAAGGTCAAGTTCATCCCTCCTAAGGAAGCTCCGAAAGCAGCTCTCGCCGCCTCAGAAGCTCCAAGGAAGCGTCGCAAGACCGTCGCAGACTTAGAAAAAGAGTTAGAGACTCAGCGCACTATTATTGCAATTCTAGAAAACTGCCAACGTGTCCAGAGTAGGAGTATTGTCACTGCCATAGATAGACTTCGTATGCTAGAAAAGAAGACGGATAAGTTGGAGAAGAAAATAGACGATCTGGAGAAGCGAGTTGATTAGACAAATTTATCTTAGCATCGGAAAGGCCTAGTGAGATTTAGATTGCTCAGTTTAAAAGTTTTAGTTTGCAGTGTGCTTAGTTAAAGTTTAGCTCGATCTAAGTTCCTTTCAATACTTGTAATCTAGGCCTTAATGAGGATGAAATAAAGTTTTCCAGTTATATTTATTATTGGATATATGTTGCCTCTTTTGTCTCCACCTTGTTGTGAATAAAGATAACAGGAATCTAGTTTGGGGAAGGCAACCGACAACGAAACTAATTAATGGATATCAGCAAAACAGCAAAAATATTTGAAAAGATATGACATAAAGATCACGCTCGGCGAAGGGGACCCCGAGGGGCCACTCGCGCGCAGCCGGCCCCCAAATCTCGAGACGCCCGCCCCTAAGGTGGGCCCACTTGGCTCCAGCTTTTGTCCACGGTCAGGTTTGCTTCCCTATGTTCCAAATTTTATACCGATCACGTTTTTCCGATTCGTTTGGGAAACACCTTGATTTAAATCACCTGCTATATATATATATATTGAGAAGGTAGATTATTTTAATCATGACCCCAAGATAGACTCACACCATGATAATTCCTGGGAATCCCTGTTGCTGTTGGGAACGTTATTTTATAGGGACCCCATTTTACTTAGGTTGTTGTGGACAGTGAGATAGCATGAACCATAAGAACCTGATTTCTTGATGTCTAGTTGCTTGGAGAATTTCTTTTTGAAAATCTTAAACTTTTAGCTACACTTCTCCTCTGTGGTAATAAATGCCTATAGAGCCTCGTCGACAAAAATTTGTAAGACCAACACATAAGCTTTTTATTTGTATTGAGAATAGTCTTGGCGGTGTTAGAGCCATAGAGAAGGGTCTCTTACTCATATGATCAAGTGCACTTACACCCACATATATATCTGCTGCTCCTACACTGGGAGTACGCAAAAACATGCTTTCCGCCATTTATCCATCTCCTACACTGGGAGAGGATACATACACTTTTTAGGACTTCTATATGCTCCAAGGATTGTTATCATCATCTAGTATGTTGAAAGAAATTACTATCATCATCGTCACCGTCATGTATCGTCATCATCATGTTCAAGAAGGTTATTGTATCCAAGATTGAGACATGGGCTATGCAAAAACGGTTGTTAAAAAAAAAGAAGAAAAGAGAAAGAAAGAGATAGCCCATGAGCTCCAAAGCATTCTGATCCCAAGAGAAGGAAGTGCAAAGAAGCTCAAGGAGTTAATCGGAAGAAGATCAATTCATCATTCAAGAAAAGATCAGCAAAGCAATGTTTAAGAGAAGACAGTGCAAGAGGGAAGGAGCATCCTTATCATCAATTTAGCCACCAAATATTCCACACACTTGCACACACTTGATCTAGAGTAAGGTCCCCTTCTCCGTGGTTCCCGTTTTTGACTAATCAATATACGCAGGTAAAAATGCTATTCCTTGAAATACCTTAAAACTCCACATAAGCCTTTATAGAATAGGAGGCATACCCTTCACATGCCTCAAGTGAGTTCCATAAATACTACATACATTGAGAGATTTGAGTGTTCTATACTTAATGGTGAGTTCTACAAATACCACATATAATGAGTGATTCGAGTGTGCTACATGATGGAGAAGGGTAAGCTAAGTTTTCTTTACAAAAATATTATAAAAACTCTAAGTGACAGGGTTGATAGAAGAAGGATCTCTACTTCGCGCTGTTCCATCTTTCAACTCCCCAAAGTTCAATGGTAGACACTTTGAATCCCGCAGTGCAGCTATGATCAGGGATAATCTAATGTTGATGTCTTGGTTTGAGGCTATGCTTAAAGTAATCCATCCTTTTCCTCGAGGACGAGTAAAAGACAAGTGTGGGGGAGTTTGTTGACGGTCGTTAACTCATAAAAGCAACCGTCAACTTAGCATGCAAATGGACCTATTTATAAATACTTGATTGATATAAGGTTACCACTGACAGAATTCCACGAGTTTTGGTGAATATCTATTTCTGCAGGGTGACAGCTGAAAACTACCCAAGATGGTCCACATGTCAGGTTGACATAGAGAGAAAGACCGAACGGGTGAAAAAGTATAATCTAGAAGACTCTAGAAGGCGACACCTGAAAGCGGAGCCCCACCTGGCATTGGCCAGGGGCGGCCGACCCTAGGGTTGGGGCGGCCGACTCCCCACCTCCACCAATCAGGTGGAGTCTCGCGGATCCTGCCTCCACCGACTTTGAAGATGAATAATAATCGTCCATTTAGGTCGGTTTGATCCGAGGGCTGTGGTGCATTCTAGAGGGCTATATATTCAGAGTCCCTGGCCCTAGGAGAAACCCTAATTCATTCTCTAATTCAGAAGAGAGAGATATAGTCTTCTTTGGGAGAGCACTTCATCATCTTCTAGCTCAACATTCGGCGATTCAACTTCTAATACTAGACACTACTAAGGCTTCAACCTTAGGCAACTTGGGAAGTGGTAAGTGTCAAAATGATGCAAATGTTTGTTCCACTAACCTTGCTAGCTTGGAAGTGTTGCAAAAGGAGAATGCTAGGCTCAATGCTTTGCACTTCATCATCTTCTAGCAAGTCGATCCAAGAAGGGAAAGAAACCTCAATGCTTTGCCAAGTCGCAAGAGGAAAGAAACCCGCCGCAAGAACAAGCAAAGAAGCCCAAATACATTGATGGTAGAAATCCAAGAATCAAAGATGGGCATGGGCTCACTCATGGAGGTAAAACCAATGGGAGAAAGGTGATAAATGGATTTGAGTGTGTTCGGTTCATGAGTAAGGGTCTAGGAGGTACGAGAGAGGTCTCGCACGTAAGGTGACACAAAGCCGGCCCAGCGGCAAAGACAGACCACCCTTGGGTGGCCGGTGCCGCCGGGAAGAGCGGCGATGTCGCCCCCACGAAAAAGGGAAGACCACCTCCCGTTTCCCCGCTCGAAACCAGCCCAAGAAGAAGGTTTACCAGGTGCAGCAAAACATCCAGAAGAAGAAGAAAACTGTGGAAGTCAATCAAAGACAGAAGATCAATCACCCTAGTGCAAAATCATATGATTATGTTGTGAATTCTAACTTTGTTTTGCAGAAAGACAGCAAGGGTGATGTGGTTGCCAAATTCATAGGAAATGGCAGGAATGTTTTTAGAAATGCCGTTATTTGGGTTCCTAAAGTTCTTGTTGCTTCTTTGCAAGGCCCCAAGAACTTAGGGGGGCCTAAAAATGGAAACTAATTCTGTTTTGCAGACATACTCCTCCGGTGGGTCAAGTTGGGTGCTTGACAGTGGCTGTACAAATCATATGACCGGAGCCAAGAGTATGTTCATGAGCTACTCCCCAACTACAGATCAATCTGACAATATTATCTTTGGTGACAACTCTACAGGGGGAATAGTTGGTCTTGGTAAAGTTGCTATTTCTCATGAACATTCACTTTCAAATGTATTACATGTTAATGCAGTGTAGTACAATTTGTTGTTTGTTTCTCAGTTGTGTGAGATGGGCTACAATTGTCTCTTCACTGATGTAGGTGTGGAAGTCTTTAAGAGGGAGGATTCCTCTATTGTCTTTACAGGCCAACTCAAGAATAAGCTTTACTTAGTTGATTTCAACAAAAGTGAGACTAAGCTTGAGACTGTTTAGTGGCAAAATCCAGCATGGGTTGGCTATGGCACCGCCGGCTAGCTCATGTTGGGATGAGGAACTTGGCCAAACTCCTAAAAGACAACCACATCCTAGGACTAACAAATGTTCAATTTGAGAAAGACAGGATATGCGGTGCTTGCCAAGGCGGAAAGCAAGTAGGTGTACCTCACCCACCAAAGAGCATCATGACCACTACTCAACCCTTGGAGTTGATACTTATGGATCTCTTTGACCGGTTGCCTACTTAAGTCTCGGGGTAACAAATATGGTTTAGTTATTGTTGATGATTATTCCCGTTTCACTTGTGTATTTCTTGTCTATGATAAGTGTCAGGTACAAGACAAGGTGAAGACCTTTATTAGAAGGGCACAAAGAGAATTTGGTCTCCCGGTCAAGAAAGTTAGAAATGACAATGGGACCGAATTCAAGAATACTCAAGTTGAAGAATTTTTTGATGAAGAGGGCATCAAGCTTGAGTTTTCAACTTCTTACACCCCTCAACAAAATGGTGTGGTAGAGAGGAAGAATAGGACACTCATTGATATGGCAAGGACAATGCTTGATGAGTACAAGACTTCGGACCTCTTTTGGGATGAAGCTATCAAAACCGCTTGTCAACCGTCTCTACCTTCACAAGAAGTACAAGAAGACATCATATGAACTCCTAACCGGTAACAAACCTAAGGTGTCATACTTTAGGGTCTTTGGCTGCAAGTGTTTCATACTTAACAAGAGAGCCAAAGTCTCTAAATTTGCACCTAAAGTTGATGAAGGTGTTCTTCTTGGTTATGGATCAAATGAGCACGCTTACCGTGTCTTCAATAAGGCCATGGGCAGAATTGAAGTCACGGTAGATGTGACATTTGATGAATCTAATGGCTCTCAAGTAGAGCAAGTTGATGCAAGTGTTGTAGGTAAAGATCCACCTTGTAAGGCAATCAAGCGATTGGAGATGTGAGGCCACAAGAAAATGTAGCCTCAGATGATGAAGATTCTCAAGCCATTGCTGCACCAATTTCCGCTGACAAACTCTGTAAGAAAGGGCAGCACACTCCTGCTGGAAAATAGCAGGGCGGCAGTGCCGCCCCCTCTACCTCAGCAGCAGCTCCAGCAATTCCTGCATCAACACATCAAGGGATAAATCTGGATCCCATCTTTGAAGAAGAAGCAAGTGAAGGTCCAGTAAATGATCAAGAAGATGTTGAGCATCCAAGACTTCGACAAACCATTCAAAGAGACCATCCGGTGGACAATATCCTTGGGAGTATTCGAAGAGGAGTGGTAACACGTTCACATCTTGTAAATTTTTGTGAGAATTACTCATTTGTCTCCTCTTTGGAACCTCTTAAGGTAGATCAAGCACTCAAGGATCCGGATTGGGTGATGGCCATGCAAGAAGAGCTCAACAATTTTGAGAGAAACAAAGTTTGGACCTTAGTGGAAAGACCAAAGACCAATGTCATTGGCACAAAATGGGTCTTCCGCAACAAGCAAGATGACAATGGAATAGTGACAAGGAACAAGGCAAGGTTGGTGGCTCAAGGCTTCACTCAAGTAGAGGGTTTGGACTTTGAAGAAACTTTTGCACCAGTGGCAAGGCTTGAGGCAATAAGGATTCTTCTAGCCTTTACTGCACATCATGATTTCAAACTACACCAAATGGATGTGAAGAGTGCATTTCTTAATGGCCCAATACAAGAGGAAGTCTATGTCAAGCAGCCACCGGGTTTTGAAGATCCCAAGTTTCCGAATCACGTCTACAAACTCCAAAAGGCGCTCTATGGGCTGAAACAAGCACCAAGAGCATGGTATGAATGCCTTAAGGAATTCTTGCTGAAGCAAGGCTTTGATATAGGCAAAGCCGATCCTACTCTCTTTACACATAAGCTTAAAAATGATATCTTTCTTTGCCAAATATATGTCGATGACATAATATTTGGTAGTACTAACCATGTGTATGTTGAGGAGTTTAGTAGGACTATGACGGACAGATTCGAGATGTCTATGATGGGTGAGCTAAAGTTCTTCCTTGGTTTTCAAATCAAGCAATTGAAGGAAGGAACTTTCATTAGTCAAACCAAGTACACCCAAGATATGCTGAAAAAGTTTGACATGGTGCATGCAAAGCCAATTAATACTCCCATGCCAACAAATGGACATCTTGATCTTGACACTAAAGGGAAAGCCGTGGACCTCAAGGTATACCGTTCCATGATCGGCTCTCTACTTTACTTGTGTGCATCTAGGCCTGATATTATGTTTAGCGTGTGCATGTGTGCTAGATTTCAAGCCAACCCGAAAGAGAGTCATTTGATGGCTGTCAAAAGAATCCTAAGATATCTAGTTCACACACCAAATCTTGGCTTATGGTATCCCAAGGGCTCCAAGTTCACTCTACTGGGCTATTCAGATTCTGATTATGCCGGTTGCACAGTAGAGAGAAAAAGCACTTCGGGGACATGTCAATTCCTTGGACGGTCCCCAGTGTCTTAGAGCTCTAAGAAGCAAAATTGTGTATCCATATCCACTGCTAAAGCTGAGTATGTTGCAGCCAGCGCTTGTTGTGCTCAACTACTTTGGATGAAGCAAACCCTTCAAGATTTCGGATGTCACTTTACCAAAATCCCACTCTTGTGTGACAATGAAAGTGACATAAAGCTTGCAAACAACCCTGTAGACCATGCAAGAACGAAACACATAGACATCCGACATCACTTTTTGAGAGACCACGAAGCCAAAGGAGATATCGAATTACGCTATGTGAGAACCGAAAAACAACTAGCCGATATCTTCACTAAGCCTTTGAGTGAGTCAAGATTTTGTGAACTTAGAGGTGAACTCAATATTTTGGATTCTAGTGACTTGGTTTGAAATATAGCATGCCTCTGTTTTGAATCACTAGCATGATAGGAAAATCTTTCAAAAAATTTCAGTTTCAAGTCTTTCAAAATGCTTTACAAATCTCTAACAAGGGGCATGACCATAGTTTGAATTGTTGTGTGCTTACTAGTCATGAAACTTGGTAGAATACTTGTTTAAGTCTGAAGGAAATTGTAGGAAAAAGTTTGAGCTTATTCCCTGTTTTTACGGGCGGGCGACAGTGTCGCCCCATATGGGGCAGGTGCCGCCCACTTGTTCAAGTCGAGATAGGGCCCGGATTTCTGCGGCGCGTGGGTGGTTTCTCTCTCTTTCTTATCCTCCGTGACCGACCCGTTGCCACCTCTATTCTCCCCAGTTTCCCCTCCCCAAGCTTCTCTTCCTCCTCTCCAACTCTCTCCCTCTTGGAGAAGAAGAAGGGCAGTGCCCCCACTGCCGCCATTGGTGGCCGGCAGTGCCGCTCCACCTCAGCAAGTCATCTCCCGGCCGAGTTGGTGTCATCCCCTTGGGCAAGGGGCTTTCTTTCCTCTCCTCCTCCCTCCACGAGGTGCTCTCAAGGTGAAACCCTAACCTATCTCAATCTATGCCATGTGCTTGGTTTAGGGATGGTTTCTTGCTGCAATGATGAGATTAGATGGATTGGAATCAGTTTTAGAGGTTGGTTTGGGTTGATTCTAGGGTTCACCATTTGAATGACTTAGGGGGAGGATGAAGCATCCTCTTTTAGGGGCTAATTTGAAGGCTCCAAGTGGATTCCAACCACTGCCCTAGGTGTATTCAGTTGATGAAAAACAGAATCAAGTCGATTCACAAACTGAGATTGATTCAAAATCACATCTTCCTTCTCTAGCAATTTGAACCATGTCTAGCTTTATGCACATTTATATTTGGAGTTAGAATCTGAGATGATGGTGATGCATAGGGATAAATGAAGACCTGATTTAACTGTAGAAATTGGTTTGAACTCAAAACTGCAAATTTTTGCTTGGGCGGCGGTGTCGCCCGACCGGGCGCGATGTCGCCCATCAATCTTGAAGATTCTTTCGAGTAAATCCTACAGTTCTGGTTTCAACTCAAGCTATACAGTTAACTCCTGTTAGCATTTCTTCCTGTAATCACACCATAGTAACAGTTTCTAAATGAGATATGTTTGTATGCATAGATGGAGCAAAGAGGTGGAAGTGTTGCCGGTGGCGATAAGAGAAAGAACCGGCCGAAAAGGCAAGACCAAAGAGAGGCGAGAGGAAAAGAAGGGTATGTTGGTCGAAAGAAGGTGATGATGGAGGAAGCCAAGAAACAGGGTATACTATCAGATTTCCTCCACAGGAACCTGAGATACTTGGAGAATTTGACGTTGAAATGCTGACAAAGGAAACTAGTGAGTACTTTCTGAGAAAGCCACAGCATTCAGTTAACAGAAGAGTCATAAATTATGCAAATCAGACAAGGGAGATTGAGGAAGCTAGAAGGGAAAATGTCTATGAGTATGCTAAAGAGGAAGGACTTGATTACAGGTTCTAGACAGCTTTCCAGGCTGACTACTATGAGACTGCTATTTTATCCAAGGGTGACAAAGGTAAAATATGTAGGATGCGAGACATAGATCTCACCGAGCACAGAGCGGAATGATCCAGATTTCAATTCAGCTATATCCACCTTGTATAACTTTGATTTGGCAAACATCATGGAGTTCAGCTATGACTGGAACAAGGAAATCATCTCTCAATTTCATGCAACTTATTTCTGTGATCAAGAGAAGGATGAGATACACTGGATGACTGATGACAAACATTGGAAGATTGACTATGTGACTTTTCACAGGTTGTTGGGTCTCAGTGATGAGCATCTTGGGTATGAGAGGATTCATGGTGAGCATGTCAGGAGACTTGAGCCAATTGAGGTGAGCTTCATGTGGGAAAATCAGAATATGGCTGTTCCTAATTGGACTAGAACTCACTTGAAGAGCTATTACTACATCATGAACAACTTGTTTGCCACCACCCTCAACCCAAAGGATAATGCTACAGATGTAAATGGCTTGATCACTAATGTGTTGTCCAGGTTTCCTAGTGGTGAGATGTTCAATGTCTCTAGGTGGATTTGAGATGAGCTGAGGATTGCAATTCATAATGGTAGAAGGAAGCTTCCCTATGCACCTTACATTATGTATATGATTGAGAGGGTGACAGGAATATCCTATCCCAAAGACTCTGAGCACACTGTCTATGATATCAAGAAGAAGAAGGGACGCAAGGCAGCAGCTGAGGAGACTCATATACCACAGCAGCAGCCTCCACATCCTGCTGAAAGAAGGAAGAAAATTGACTCCAGGTGGTCCAAGATGGCAACTTATCTGAAAGGCATGTTTACTCACTGCTCATACCAATCCAAAATGGCTTATGAGGACGGGATGGAGAGGAGACAGGAGCAGAGGGCAGCCAGAGAGGTAGCTGGTCTTCCACCATTACCACCTATTCAGTCTCCTCCTAGAGTGGATCTTCCCTACATGTCTGACACTGATTCTGAGGATGAGGAATAGAGAGACAGGAGGACTCAGTAGCCATATTGGCAGCCAGAGCAGCAGTATCAGGGGTATGACTACTATGATCCATCTACATATTTTGGCCATCCTCCTCAGTCATCCACTCAGGCTCCACAGTATCCCACTGTCAGTTCAGAGATCCCAGCAAGGGAGCAGGATCCGAATGTTCGAGCCGCTCGCCATACCTACCGCAGGAGGGCTCCTAGAGATGCTCCAAGTTCCTCCAAGCAGCCACAGAGGCGTGACAGTGATAGCGAGTGACCTTTCTCTTCTTTTCTCTTCTCTTTTTGGCGGTTGATGCCAAAGGGGAAGAAAATTAGAGGGGTCATCTCTTTTTCGACGATGCAGCGCTTCAGTTTCAGATCCGTTGAGAGTAGTTCTTAGGTTGTGTGAGGATCGTTGAAAAACCTTTTTAAGTTGTAATAAGTTTAAGCTTTCGACTTAAGTTTCCTTCGGATTTGAACTTGTATTAGAGGTTACTTTCTAGCTTGTCATACTTGTGAGGTTTCTTGCTTTAGATGCATTCTTAGTCTTTGTGAAAGTTTGGTTTCAGTTTGTTTGATTGTTCTTTGGCGGCGCGGCCGCCCACTCCTGTTGAAGCCAAACTTGCTTCTGTTTTAACTGAACTGCTAGTTTTAGCACATGTTTTCTGTTGTATGTTCAGTCACCCACAGCTGGCATGGATGTAGGGGAGGCTCTTTCTCTCCTAAAATTGTGAATATTGACTTCTAAGTCAAACGAGAATTCAAATCTCCATTCACAATTTCGGGGAGGCTTCTACATCCATGAGTCGAAAATCTTAGTTATTTATACTTGTTTTGTAAACTCTAATTTGGTTGTCATCAATCACCAAAAAGGGGGAGATTGTAAGTGCAATCAAGCCACTTTGTGGGTTTTGGTGTTGATGATCACCTAATTAGAGAACAAATGAGATTTATCGAGTTGACAAGCAGGAGATGTAGAAGGATGTTGGTGAACAGGTTGCAGGTACCCTCAGATCTTCAAGGATGGCTTACCGGGCTCAAGAGGTTTAATTCGTTTTACTTTCGAATCTTGAGTTTAGGAAAAGCCATACTATTAAGGGGGATTCTAGGTTAGTTGGACAAGTGTGCAACCAAGTGCTCAAAACTTACCAAATACATCCATATACCAAACCAAAGAAGCCAGCCAAATTTCATATCCAGGCCAGCTTTTTTTGGTGGGCGGCAGTGCCACCCATAATGGGCGGCAGTGTCGCCCACTGTTGACCGTTGCAGAGCAGCCCGTATTTATACAGCAGCTTTCTCTCACAACGGTCATATTCTTCCTCTGCGCATTCACTCCCATTCTGAACAGACCAAAGCTCTCCCTCTCTCCTCCATTGAAGCTCCCACCTTCCTCAAGCCGATCTGCAAATCCCACCAGCAAATCTTGAGGAAAAAGGCAGCAAACTTCAATCGACGAGCAGATCCACTGATCCCCAAAGTTTGAGAGCATTTGGTGCACGTTTGGCCGACGAACCCTAGGGTTTGTTACTCTTGGAGCTTGCTCCTAGATGGCTAGGCATCGCCCTTGAGTTGCCAACATGTGTGGCAACCTTGGGAGGTTTGTAACCTCAATCTGCAGCAAAGAAATTACCCTCTCACCTCAAGAGTTAACTCTCTTGACTTGAGATCGAGGAAAGGACCAACCTTTGTGGTGACGTCCAATCCTTTTGTGGATACCTCAACAATGTGGACTTAGGCAAGCCTTTGTGGCAAGCTGAACCACGGGATAAATAGCTTGTCTCGCGTGCTTCAGTTTACTTCACTGCAGTTCTTGTTGTTGAGTTTGTTTTAGGGTTGTTTCACTAGATCTTCAAGGTTACTTACTTTACGTGGGAGCCGGTCTTGAGCTGGACTTGTAGCTAGGATTCTACTAGTAAGTATAGCTTGGTGAGTAGTTTGTCTCAGTCAAGTTTCATCTCCAGCAGTTTACTATTTGTTGGGCGACAGTGCCGCCCAGTCTGAGCGGCAGTGCCGCCCGAGGTTCTGACATCTGCTCGAGTTGATTTTTGATAGGCCTATTCACCCCCCCTCTAGGCCATTTACCCTTCCAGAGATCCTACACGGCTCCTTTTTCTGGATATATAGGGTTTGTTACTCTTGGAGCTTGCTCCTAGATGGCTAGGCGTCGCCCTTGAGTTGCCAACCTGTGTGGCAACCTTGGGAGGTTTGTAACCTCAATCTGCAGCAAAGAAATTACCCTCTCACCTCAAGAGTTAACTCTCTTGACTTGAGATCGAGGAAAGGACCAACCTTTGTGGTGACGTCCAATCCTTTTGTGGATACCTCAACAATGTGGACTTAGGCAAGCCTTTGTGGCAAGCTGAACCACGGGATAAATAGCTTGTCTCGCGTGCTTCAGTTTACTTCACTGCAGTTCTTGTTGTTGAGTTTGTTTTAGGGTTGTTTCACTATATCTTCAAGGTTACTTACTTTCTGTGGGAGCCAGTCTTCGAGCTGGACTTGTAGCTAGGATTCTACTAGTAAGTATAGCACAGGTGAGTAGTTTGTCTCGGTCAAGTTTCATCTCCAGCAGTTTACTATTTGTTGGGCGACAGTGCCGCCCAGTCGGCCGAGCGGCAAGTCTTGCCCGAGGTTCTGACATCTGCTCGAGTTGATTTTTGACAGGCCTATTCACCCCCCCTCTAGGCCATTTACCCTTCCAGAGATCCTACACGGCTCCTTTTTCTGGATATATCTAGTATTTGATGATTTAACCATGCACATTATTTTTTGCATGGTAGATGACCATGTCCATCGATAGCGAGCTAGGAATTATTCATAAAGGACAGTAATCCCCACTAGAAGACATTTAGTAGGAAAAGTTTATACTAAATTTTGAATGGTAAAACACTAGGAGAAGCCCACATCTCAATAAAAAAGCTAAAATTCTAGTTGTAACCTAAAGATAAAGAAATATATGGCAAGAGCTTTTATTTTATCTTTATAATGTAGATAAGTATTAAATTTATATTACATAAAAAATGTTGTGATGTTAGGGGGTTCATGGCCCCCCACAGCCCCCCTGGCTCCGCTAGTGTCTGTGGATTTGATGTAAAGTTTTTGTAGCATGCACCTAGGTTGTCATAGATCAAGGATTTGTATAGGTTCTTTTGTTGTCTTTGATATCATCATTGTGAAGGTTGTGGTATTATAATGTAGGAGTGAATGCACATGTTTTAGTCACGAAATTGAGAATCATCACGGATTTCTATGACCAAACGAAAAAACGTCAAGGAAGGTGAAATCTCTACTAGTATTTGGAAATGTCTAGTTGGTGTTGAATTGTTGCTTCACATATTGTAGATGGATCGCTTACGAGATTGTTTTATGGTGGCAAAGTAAAAGGAAATGGGTAGTTTCAACGAGTTTGATGTAGAAACATTTGTCGAGGATGATGCCAACGAAGATGGATGGGATGATATTTTGCCTCAGTAGACGAAGACGACTTGACTTCAGGGCCAAGTAATTCCCATAAATTTGCTCTTTTTGCTAAAGATAAATATATTTCACTTGTGGCCTTCACAGCTCAAAGTATCACCAATAACTTCCTAATATACCCCTCTCTGTGGTTTCTTTGGAGAAGTTAGCTTTTCTTACTAGAATTTTTGGCACCCCCAACTGTAGACTCTAGAAGAGAAGATCAAGGTGCTATATTTGGGCGCCTTCCTTTTCTTCCAAAAAAAGAAGCCTACTCTGATATCATTTGTGTACCTTACAACACCTAAACAATTTGTTTGGATTTGGAAAAATAGTTGTAGAGGTAGCAATATCAGGATCAGTGCAATTTAGGGGTTACATGATGTGTAAAAATCTATGACCAACTTTCATATGTCATGTTTGAACCAAGGTTATACTATCAATTTATTTTTATGGTCTTTTCGCTGAACCCACTAGCTCACTCAAACATTAGGAATGCCAAAACCTTTGCTAGACTACTTGTCAAGATTTCCAATGAGGTATATTCAACAAAAATGCATATCATATTTGGGTCTTTGAAAGCTCCGGTTTGGTTTTGGTAATTAATGACACTCAACGTTGCTAATGCTTTGCTCTAAGTGTGGTTAGACACATAGCAACGTGACGGTGGATGATGGAGCATGGTGATCACGATGATGAACATGGTGGACATGTGAAGTGATCGAGCTCCGACGGAGGCCCATGGAGATCAAGGCGAAGGTATACTTGATAGGGCTTTCCGGTTTAGTGGTCGAGACACTTAGCGAGTTTGACCACATTTAGGATCGATAACCGACAATCAAGAGGGGTTTCCTCGGTTCATTCGCGGTCCTAAGTGCCTCTAGTTATGACTTTGCATGATGCATGAGAGGCTAACTAGAGTGCTAACACTTGTCGACGTGATCATGAGATGATACGCTAACTCCGGTGCTTGAGATGCGATCTACACTGCAGGAGTTGGCACCCAAGATAAGTGGTTCGGACATTGGATCGAAGACGGCGCGACAACGATGACTTTGTGCCATAGGGGAGCTCTCTGGGAGTGCCAAATGCGGCTGATGAGCGTTGGACGCTACCCAGAGAGGTCCTTGGCTAGTGCGAGCGGCGGACGCGGCGGCCGGACGCACGGCCAGGTGGGCCGGACGCGTCCGGCGCATGGAAGCTTGGCGTGGGTGGCTGGCCGGGGCATGCCGAGCGCCGGACGCCGAGGTGGCACGTCCGGCGTGCGCCAGACGGGCACCAGAATGTTTCTGGGGTGGTGTGCTGTGCGCGCGCCTGAGCCGCCGGACGCGTCCGACGGGGAACGCCGAACGCGGTCGCCGGACGCGTGACATCAGCATCGTTTGAAGCCAATGGTCGGCTGCGGCGGCGGGCGAAGAGGCGCCGGACGCGTCCGGCAGCCCCGAGCGGATGCGTCCGGCGCATGCTGCGGCGTCAGCCCGAGGGGGCAACGGCTCTATTTCGAGTGGGCTCTATAAATAGACCATTGGCCGGCCTTGGGGAGTCCTCTTCGCCATTTCTTCATACTTGAGCATACTTTGAGCAAGAGAGCTCCTCCCCCACTCATCTATTTGATTCCTTTGCTAATCTTGAGAGAGATTTGAGTGAGAGCAAGTGATTTGCATTGAGAGTTGCATCTAGAGGCACTTGTTCTTCGAGTGGGCTGCAGATTCTTGTTACTCTTCAGTGATTCCCGTCACCATAGACGGTTTGGAGCAGCGGGTGGTGGTTGAGCTCGACTTGGTGATTGTTCGAGGCCACACCGGGTTCTTGTGAGGGGTTCTTGATCCTTCCCCGCGGGAGTTCGTGAAAGGATACTCTAGTGGATTGCTCGTGGATTGTGGATCCTTGTCTTGTGTGGAGATTGCGGCTCCCTTGGGGTCTTTGGCACCGAGCCAATTGAGCGGGCAACTCACCAAGCAAGTGTATCGCCACAACGAGGACTAGCTTGCCGGGAAGCAAGTGAACCTCGGTAAAAAATCATTGTGTTGATTTGTGATTGCCGAGGCTTCGACCTCCTTGTGCTTGTGCTTGAGCTCCCTAGGTGATTGGCTTCTACACCGGTGATTGGCCATCTTCTACTCTTCGCGGCGGTATAAACTTCCTTCACCTCTTTACTTACCGCAAAGTAGAATTGCTTGTTGTGGTCCGTCGGGAACCACTCTTTGAGTAGTTTAAATCCCGTGGGTAGAATTGCTTGTGTGGTCGGTCAGGAACCACTCATTGTGTAGAGTAAATCCCGTGGGTAGAATTGCTTGGTCGGTATTGGTGAATCGACATTGTGTAGCTTGATCACCGTTGTTGTGTGTGCAATTGATTTGAGTAGCCTTGCTTGGTTAGGAAGGCTTGCATAGAGTAGTGGAAGCATTTGCTTTGCACATTTGCCGCCTTACTATCTAATTGGGTTGTCTAGTATTCTTGCTAGAAATTTTATTAGGCTATTTACCCCCCCCCCCCTCTAGCCATTGTGACCTTTCACGTGGTATCGGAGCCGGGCACCGTTTGTTTGAATTGGATTAACATCATACGGTAAAGCAATGGCATTGGTTTTGCATATCAACAACACCAAGAAGGCACCATCGTTTCGTGGCAATGACTATGCCAAGTGGAAGCTTAAGATGAAGAGTCATCTCAAGTCAATCAACCTTGAGGTGTGGAAAGTAGTGGAAACCAAGTTTGAGCTTGTTGAGGGTGCGGTGCCAACACCGTCCAAAGAGAAGAAGCAACAAGCCAATGATGTTGCCGTGAGTGCTTTCCATGAGGCACTTGATGATAAAGCTTTTGAGCTCATCAAGAACCTTGAGGTGGCTCATGACATTTGAAAGAAGCTAGAAGAAGCTTATGAGGGCACCGAAAGTGTCAAGACTGCAAGAGCCTACATGTTGCAAGAGAAGTTTGCAAGCTTCTCAATGAAGGAGGATGAGAGTGTGTCGGAGATGTTCCATAGGCTCCAAGTCATTGTCAATGAGCTCAAGGGACTTGGGGAAGAAATCAAGGATTCTCAATTCTCCACCAAGTTCATGAGGTGTCTTCCCAAGAGATTTGACATGATGAAGACCGTCATGGTGAAGACAACCATGAAGGAGAAGGCAACACCCAACCAAGTCCTTCAAGAGATCATGGCCAATGATGAGTTTAGGGAAGATCATGAGAAGGAGGAGTTGGTAAAGAAGAAGAAGGAAAATGAGAAGAAGGATGATGACAAGAAGAGTGTGGCATTCAAGGCCACATCATCCAAGAGCAAGGGCAAGAAGAAGAAGGAAGAGTCTTCAAGTGAAGATGAGCCATGCTCTAGCTCAAGTGAACAAGAAGAAGAAATGAATGAGCAAATGGCACTTCTTGTGAAGAAGATGGGGAAGCTCATGAAGAAGGGGTACCGGTCCAAGGGCAAGAGAAGCTCATCCAAGTCTAGTGACCATCCCATGAAGTGCTTCTGGTGCAATGGCAAGGATCATCTCATTGCCAAGTGTCCCTATGCAAGTGATGATGAAGATGCCATCAGAAAGGAGAGGAAGAAGCAAGAGAAGAAGGAGGAGGAGAAAGACTCCTCCCATCACAAGAAGAAGGGTGAACCTCATGTGGCAACTTGGGAGAGTGATTCATCTTCCTCAAGTGATGATGATGATGATTCAACAAGAAGAAGAAGAAGAAGGGGCACGCAAGCATTGCCATTCAAGAGAAGCTTTCTCTATTTGGTGCTCCATCATCTTGCTTCATGGCCAAGGCCACTAAGGTAAAACCTCCACCCGATAGCAATGATGAGAGTGATGATGATGATGAGACCACAAAAGAAGAACTCTTTGTCATGCTTGAGGATTGCAAGGGTGCTTTCAATGACTCTAGAAAGGAATGTAGGGGCTTGCGCAAGGATAAACAAAACCTTGAGCAAGAACTTATGGAGTTGAGGGCTTCTTATGAGAGTCTAAAGGAAGACCATAAGAAGCTAGAGATTGCTCACTCCAAGCTTGAAAAAGCTCATTTTTCTCTAGTTGAGAAGCAAGAGAAAGAGCAATCACAAGTGGTGATCATAGAAAAGAAAAGTGTGTCCACATCATGTGATTCACTTGATGATTCAATTGTTGTTGCATCACTTGACCCTTCATGCTCTTATGCCTCTACTTCATCTAGTACTTTTGGTCATGCATGTGATTCTACACTAGTAGTTGAGAATGAGTCTCTTAAGAAGGAAGTCAAGGAGCTCAATCACACCTTGGCTAAGGCTTATGGTGGTGAGGACCGCTTGCTTATGTGCTTGGGTAGCCAAAGAGCTTCTCTCTACAAAGAGGGATTGGGCTATAACCCCAAGAAAGGCAAGGCCGCTTTTGCTCCTCACAAGACTTGTTTTGTGAAGAACAATGGTAGCTATTGCAAGAGTTGCAAGCAAGTTGGTCATTTAGAGCATGCATGCAAAAACAAGAACACTAGTGCTTCCTCTTACAAGTTGAATGCTTCTTACATGCTTGTTAAGAGTGAGTATGGTGTGAGTGCTAGATTCATTGGTACACCATGGATGAGCTCAAAGAAGAAAGCTACTTGGGTGCCAAAGACTCTAGTGACTAACCTTCAAGGACCCAAGCAAAAATGGGTACCTAAAGCTTGATGTCTCCTTGTAGATCAATTACAAAGCCGGAGGGAGGCATTGGGTGCTTGATAGTGGTGCATCAAATCATATGACCGGAGAAGATAGTATGTTCAAATCACTTGACAAGAATGACAATGGTGGATTCAACTCCATCACATTTGGTGACAATAGCAAGGGTGATGTCATGGGGCTAGGAAAGGTTGCAATTTCAAATGACAAGGATCTCTCCAATGTGTTGCTAGTTGATACTTTGAACTTCAATCTTTTGTCGGTGGCACAATTGTGTGATCTTGGCTACAAGTGCATATTTGATGACAAGCATGTTGAGGTGGTGAGCAAGGATCAAGCAAATATCATCTTCAAGGGATTTAGGCATGGAAGCTTGTACTTGGTTGATTTCAATGCTAGTGAAGCTCAACTTTCATCATGTTTGATTGGCAAGTCAAGCAAGGGGTGGCTATGGCATAGGCGCCTAGGACATGTTGGCATGAAGCAATTGAACAAGTTGGTGAAGTATGATCTAGTGAGAGGCTTGAATGATGTTACATTTGAGAAGGATAGACCTTGTAGTGCATGTCAAGCCGGTAAGCAACATGGGAACTCACATCCCAAGAAGAATGAGATGTCAACTTCAAGAGCATTTGAGTTGTTGCATATGGACTTGTTTGGCCCAACCCACTACACATCAATTGGGGGCAACAAGTATGGATTTGTGATTGTGGATGACTACACAAGATACACTTGGGTGTTCTTCCTTTATGACAAGAGTGAAGTCTATGATTTATTCAAGTCATTTGTCAAGAGGGTGCAAAATGAGTTTGACACTACCATCAAGAAGATAAGAAGTGACAATGGGAGTGAATTCAAGAACACAAGAGTTGAAAAGTTGTGTGATGAGTTTGGAATTGTGCATCAATTCTCACCAACCTACACTCCCCAATCCAATGGTGTACTTAAGAGGAAGAATAGGACCTTGATTGAGATGGCAAGAACTATGCTACTTGAATATAATGTGAGTGAGAAGTTTTGGAGTGATGCCATCAACACGGCTTGCTACTATAGCAACCGCCTCTATTGCCATGGGAAGTTAGAGAAGACTCCATATGAAATCTTGAATGGAAGGAAGCCCAACATTGCTTACTTTCGGATCTTTGGTTGCAAGTGCTGACTTGGAAAGTTTGACAAGAGGTGTGATGAGAGATTTCTTCTTGGCTACTCTACTTTTAGCAAGGCCTATAGAGTGTGGAACTTGGCTAGTGGGCTAATGGAAGAGGTTCATGATGTTGAATTTGATGAAACCCAAGGCTCTCAAAGTGAGGTTCAAAATCAAGATGTTGTGGGTGGAGATCAATTGAGCAATGCAATGAGACACATGGACATTGGTGACATTAGTGCCAACTCAAGTTGTGATTGATGATTCAAATGAGGCAAGCACAAGTGGTACTCAACATGATGATCAAGATCAAGGTCAAGCAAGCAATACAAATGAGCTAGTTCTTCAACCTTCCAACATTGCAAGAGATCATCCTCTAGATCATATCATTGGTGACATTCAAAGAGGTGTACAAACAAGATCAAGATTGGCTAGCATATGTGAGCACTACTCCTTTGTGTCATTCATTGAGCTAACCAAGATTGATGAGGCATTGAAGGATCCGGATTGGATAAATGCCATGCATGAGGAATTGAACAACTTCACTAGAAATGATGTGTGGGAGCTTGTTGAGAGGCCGAAGAAGCACAATGTGATTGGAACCAAGTGGGTCTTCAAGAACAAGCAAGATCAAGATGGCTTGGTAGTGAGGAGCAAAGCAAGACTAGTGGCACAAGGTTACACACAAGTTGAGGGTCTTGACTTTGGAGAAACATATGCACCGGTGGCAAGATTGGAGGCAATTAGAATCCTATTAGCCTATGCTTGTGCTCACAATATCAAGCTCTATCAAATGGATGTGAAGAGTGCATTTCTCAATGGGTTCATCAATGAGGAAGTGTATGTTGCACAACCTCCCAGTTTTGAAGATGATAAGAAGCCCAACCATGTCTACAAGCTCAAGAAGGCATTGTATGGATTGAAGCAAGCTCCAAGGGCATGGTATGAAAGATTGAGAGACTTTCTCATCACAAAGGCTTCAAGATGGGTAAAGTTGACACCACTCTCTTCACCAAGAAGATAGAAGATGACTTGTTTGTGTTGCAAATCTATGTGGATGACATTATCTTTGGGTCAACCAACCAAGTATTTTGTGAGGAGTTTGCAAATATGATGGCTAGTGAGTTTGAGATGTCCATGCTTGGAGAGTTGAGCTACTTCCTTGGTCTTCAAATCAAGCAAATGAAGAATGGCACCTTTGTGGGTCAAGGAAAGTACATCAAGGACATGATCAAGAAGTTTGGGTTGCAAGATGCTAAGGCCATTAGTACACCTATGGGAACCAATGGTGGATTGGACATTGATGATAGTGGCAAGATGATTGAGCAAAAGCTATATAGATCAATGATTGGAAGCTTGCTATATGTGACCGCTTCAAGGCCGGATGTCATGTTTAGTGTATGCATGTGTGCAAGATTTCAAGCTTCTCCAAGAGAGAGTCACTTGACGGCAACCAAAAGGGTGTTGAGATATTTGAAGGGTACTCAAGATGTTGGTCTATGGTATCCCAAGGGGTCAAGCTTTGAGTTGATTGGATACTCCGACTCCGACTATGCCAGTTGCAAGATTGATAGAAAGAGCACAAGTGGAACATGCCAAGTGCTAGGAAGATCTCTAGTATCATGGTCTTCAAAGAAGCAAAATAGTGTGACACTTTCCACCGCCGAAGCCGAATATATTAGTGCGGGGAATTGTTGTGCACAATTGCTATGGATGAAAGCCATGTTGAAGGACTATGGGATCAAGTTCAAGCATGTGCCTTTGTTTTGTGACAATGAAAGTGCAATCAAGATGACAAACAATCTGGTTCAACATTCTAGAAACAAGCACATTTATGTGAGGCACCGCTTCATTAGAGATCATCAACAAAAGGGAGATGTGAGCATTGAAAGCATTGGCACCGAAGATCAACTAGCCGACATATTCACCAAGCCTCTTGATGAGAAAAGATTTTGCAAGTTGAGGAATGAGTTGAACATACTTAGCTTCTCCAACATGGATTGATGCACCCCATATATGACATGCCTCTCCTCCAACATAGCAAGGTAAAGTTGGTTGTTGCATTTCATGCATCCTTTGCTAGTTGTGTAGACATGTATACATGTGCATCTTGCTAGGCTCATTCATTGCAAATCGAATGAATTTGAAGGATATATGGCACCACTATTGTTTCTATGCTTGATTTGATCTAGTGGTGGCATATGACTTGTTTGTGAGCTTGTGAACCTAGTGTTGAATCTTTAGCACTTGCTCATGATGTGTATCTCAACATGGTCAAGATAACCCTTATTCTTATGAGGTGTGAAGAAGCTTGCCCTTGGTTCAAACCGTGATACATTTTCTAGGCATGTGGTTTAGATTTGGCCATAGTTGATTGACTTGTTTCTCTCATCTTATGCACCCTTGTTGGTGATTGTTGACAAAGGGGAGAAATAAGTCACAAAGAGCAATGGAAGGGGATCAATTTTTATGATATGACCCAACCATGAGCACACAAATAGGGGGAGCAAGCTCATAGACTATTTGTTGCATATTGTGTGTGCATACATGATGATATGGAGCATTGCAAGCTAAATTCAATATTCATGCTTGTTTGGTGTATTGCTAGTATAGAACTTGATTAATGAAATGAAGTACTAGCATGCATAGGTGGTTTCTAGACATAGAGTTTCTCTTGTTCAAAGTACCTTCCTTATAATGTGATCTCATGAGGTATTTTGAGTTTTGATGGATGTCTAGATTCCCATGGTGCTAAGGAAGGTTTATTATCACACTCCGATTGGTATCACGCTTCAAAGGTCAATTCCATAAACCTTAGTACCATTTTGGTTGTGGTAACTCTCACACAAGTTCTATCCATGCATGTGTGCTTGAAAATCGACCAAACATTTGATGCACACATGTAGGGGGAGCTACCACTACCAAAACCAGAATTGAAATGCTTGTCCAATCCAAGATTCATGATCAAAATGTCTTGGGCAAGCAATTCAATTTCATATTGAATTCAATTTCCATATCTTTGTGAGCTTTGTGAAGGGTTGTCATCAATTACCAAAAGGGGGAGATTGAAAGCTTCGGTTTGGTTTTGGTAATTAATGACACTCAACGTTGCTAATGCTTTGCTCTAAGTGTGGTTAGACACATAGCAACGTGACGGTGGATGATGGAGCATGGTGATCACGGTGATGAACATGGTGGACATGTGAAGTGATCGAGCTCCGACGGAGGCCCATGGAGATCAAGGCGAAGGTATACTTGATAGGGCTTTCCGGTTTAGTGGTCGAGACATTTAGCGAGTGTGACCACATTTAGGATCGATAACCGACTATCAAGAGGGGTTTCCTCGATTCATTCGCGGTCCTAAGTGCCTCTAGTTGTGACTTTGCATGATGCATGAGAGGCTAACTAGAGTGCTAACACTTGTCGACGTGATCATGAGATGATACGCTAACTCCAGTGCTTGAGATGCGATCTACACTGCGGGAGTTGGCACCCAAGACAAGTGGTTCGGACATTGGATTGAAGACGGCGCGACAACGACGACTTTGTGCCATAGGGGAGCTCTCTGGGAGCGCCGGACGCGGTTGGCATGAGCGCCGGACGCGTCTGGTGAGCGTCGGACGCAACCCAGAGAGGTCCTCGGCTGGTGCGAGCGGCGGACGCGGCGGCCGGACGCACGGCCAGGCGGGCCGGACGTGTCCGGCGCATGGAAGCTTGGCATGGTGTTGACACAAAAAGCGCACTGTGTCTCACACACAGCAAGCTGGAAAGCCTAGCTTCAATCGAGTGCCCGTGCGTCTGAATCCGGAAGCGTGCCAGTCGATTTGACCTGAAAGTCGACAAGGGATAAAACGATAAGATCAAAACTGGAACATGCTGGGTGAGACCAGACAGTTCCATCTTTACGGCCCTGAAGCCACTTACGATGACATATAGCTATAGAAGCTATCTACCAACATGTTTGCAGTTCATTCGGCTAATGTAACATAATTGATGTGAATAGAACTGAATTGCCGAATACATGTATATGAAGACATGTCTGAACAAGATTAAATCATTAAAGCACATCAAACTATATCTCAGGTTTAAAGCATCATCAAGCACTAACAATTAAAGATAAGTAATTTGTAAATATAAATCTACTAAGGTAACACATGCATAGGCTATTCCAACTAGTCTGCCGCACGTCTAGCCTTCGTAAACCCGTCGAGCACATGCTAAAGCAAGTTAATCCACCGCATGATACGACCTACTATAAGCATATACCACTCTCTACTCTTAGATCAATCCACCGCATGATACAATCTAACAATAAAGAGCTAAAAGCACGTAATTGCCTAAACAGATCTATAAATACTCATTACACGTATAAGCATAACCGTATCGGTGAGGTTTGCCGAATCGGGGTCCATGAAGAAGGAACAAACAAGCTATTACAGTCTAGAGCAAAGCAAAGCCTACATCTGCCGCACGATATCCAGCTTTGACAAAGACCTAAACGCACTAACTTGTATGAACCCGCAACATGTAACAATCTTGATTGATCTAATTCGACTATATGAACTCGATCTACTTTATATTGAATGAACATGAAAGAATGATTGAGAGCCAAAAAGAGTATCAATCTAGATTGGGCAAAAAGAGTGTTAATTAAACATTAAATAAAACATGCAACACATGATAACTTAATGAATCTATTAGATCATACCAAATCTAAAAGAGCCGATAACTATCTTTACTCATGTCTTAATCCGCCGCACGATACAAGGCACAAGCAAAAACTTCCCATGATCGAGCTTAAATCTACCGCATGTTCTAAGCTAAAACAATTAGACTACTTGCATCACATCTAAATCCACCGCATGATACTAGACATGATAACAAGGTTGCCGGGACTTACGGAGGTCGACGGATCGATTGGCCCTCTCGAAGAACTCGACGACACGACTAAAAGGACTCGAAGGGTGGCACATAGCCGGTTGTATTGAATTGGTTGTGAACCCCTATTACAATGGTCGAGGGCTTATATTTATACCCTGGACAAGACATGAGTCCTAGACGACTACGACTTATTAAACAAAATTGGAAAAAATACATATTCTTAACTCTAACCATAATCGGAATCTTTAATCATTATGACTCCTTCCCCTTTAGGACAGCTCCTCCTTTCCTTTCTTGCTCCTTAATGAAGCCATCGTTCAGCCGACCGCTTGATCATTTGCCGAACACATGGAAAGTTAGCCGACCGCGCCCATATTTGCCGAACCTGTCTCTCTGTCAATCGCGGGCCCACCTGTCATCTCCATTACCAAATTTCGGTGTTAACACATGGCCCTCAATTTTGAGATAAAAGAGATTTTATTTCGAAATTGACCATAAGCGCCTTTCGCCTAGGTCAGCACTGCCAACGCCCGCAGCCGCCACTTGAGATCTGAGCTTGCCATTACTCCCAATGGCGACGAAAACTTCAACCAGCTCTACCATGGCGATGGGAACTCAAGAGGAACTCCTGGAGGTAACCCTACTTGCTCTACTCATTCGGCAATCTTCTCAAATCAACTTTTTTGATGTGCCTTTAACTCATCTATTCCGACTTCGGAAGGAAATGAGGAACGAGATTTTGATCCCCAATCTTGCACATCCCGGGTCATTCTTTCTTGGTCCAATGGGAGATTCTAACCTGAGGGAGTTTGTTGAAAAAGAAACCCTGAGGATCCCGTTCAAATCCAGGATTGCTCCTCCAAACAGGTGGCCGAACACCTTCAAGACTTGGCCCCTTCCTTCAATTACAGGATGGCGCAACTGGTATCGCAGAATGCAAGCCAGAAACAGCGATTTCTGGGAGTCACAGGACATTCAGCATTGCTTGGAGCTATCTTTAGCGGACATGTCCAGAAAGGACTCCCTCCTGATAGCTACCTCCCATTTCTGGTCTGATGCCGCGAATGCATTCATCTTTGGTCATGGACCCATGTCGATCACCCTGGCAGACATCTTTATGATGACTGGTCTGAACATCACCAAGCCAGTATGCCCCTTCAAGTACAAAGGCACCAGCACTCAGAGGGCAGTTAAGTCAGGAGGTGGATGGGCCAAATACATCCAAGCTTATGCTTCAGATGGTGCTGTGTCTGACAAGGAGTACAAAGCCTTTATGAATATGTGGCTATGCAGATTCATCTTTTGTGGCAAATCCAATGAGCCAACTCTGAATCACATAGTGATGGCTGAAGAACTAGCTGGAGGTAAGCTGATTCCCCTGGGCAAATATCTCCTGGGAGCTGTGTATCATATGATGCAACAAATCACTATTTAGATACGCAACCAAGGTGAAATCTCCTGTGTCAATGTCCCTTGGTGGCTTGTTCAGATGTGGTTGCAGTTATATATGCATCAGATTGTCTCAATCGACCTCCACATTTTGGGTTTCCCATCTGTTAACTATGCTGAAGGTGAAGACCCTAGAAAAAAATCCTGTCAGACATATGGTGAAGCCGCATCCTCCATTGTCATTGACATAGATATAGGCCATCTCTTCAGGATTTTCTACAAGGGATTCAATGATATAACCTGGTTCCCTTACAGAGAAAATGAGAACTTCACTCTTCCTTGCAAATTCAGTTATGAGCTTGGTTGCACAGATGACGACTCTAAGGAGATCTTCAACTCCTTTATCAGGCCTTGTGCCCTGCCAGCAGAATTCCATCATGGCCGGCTGATAAATTCGACTTATGAATTTTACAATCCAAACATGATTGCCAGACAGCTTGGCTTTGGTCAATTGCCCCCAAGGCCATATTTTTCAAGCATCATAAGGCCTAGGGAAACACTGTTAAACAGTACTGAGGCTAACAAGGTCTTCAACCTTGGATGTACACTCCCTTTATATGAGCCTAATCCTTTGGTGATAACTGAAGTTGTTCATCCCTCATTCAACCTTTGGTGGCAAGAATGGCGTTCTCATATTTTCAGCGCCCAAGCCCATCTTCTGTACCAAGTCCTAATGCCTCAATTTGCTTCTGATGATGAGGTATTTTTCCTTTCCAGAACCTCTCTGGTTCCTGAGCTTTCACCTTTTATTCTAATCATTTCTTTGAACAGGACAATGCTCCTCCAAGCCCCCCAGCAGTTCAATACTGGCAACCTGGTCCTGTTACTGCATTAGAACATGATGCTCCAACTTTAGCAGCCTTTAACAGAACCCCTGCCGATGAGACAGTGCTCTCGAAGGACCTGAAAAGGAAAACTCCTTCTTCTCCCAAAGACACTACTGTCCCCAAGAAGACGAGATCAAAGAAAGCTAAACCAATTCCTCAGGTATGAATGCCCCCAGTTTCTCTGTCTCTACCTGTTAATGTACCCATATTCATCATTCTCTTTACAGGTACAGGCCAATCTTCAAAGCTCTGAAAAAGTGGTAAACTTGGAAGACTCCCCTGAAGCTTCTATTGGTCAAGCAGATGCCAATGAGAACGTTGGCAACCCTAGTATATACTTGCATCTGTGCCTTCTTTTTTCTTCTAAATAATGCACCGGTATTCATCATGTATTCCATGATTTAGATGAGCAAGGAGAAGCAACAGAAGAACCCTCTCCTCATCAGGCTGTAAATTCACCAACCCCGGTTATACAGGTTGCTCCAACAATCCATGAGATCGTTAATCCTGAAGTAACCATGGCATCAACCACCCAACATATTGATGCTACTCAGGAAGCAATCTATCAAGTATTTGCCGAAGAGGTATTACTCTTACTCCACTCAGTTATTTTCCATTCAGACTGAATCATTCGGCTAAACTACCTTCTCTGTTCACCAACAGGATACTGCTCATCCACAAGCCAGTTTCTCCCTTATTGCTGAAGAGTTTGCTGGGGATAGAGATGATGAAGTTTCTTCCAATCAGCAGTTATCATCAGAGAGTCAAGCCAAGCTGAAGGATATAATTTCATTCCTGAAAAAGGACATTGTTTCTTTGACCCAAGATTCAGACAAAATAAGGGAAATGGCAGAGCTTATTGATCAAGAGCTTCCTTCCAATCTTAAAACCGCCATAGATGCTTTATCACACCTTGATGATCATTTTGCTGCCATCAAGAGGGCATACAAGAATATGTCCACCAAGGCTGATCTGGAGAAAGGTAAGGTGGCCAAAGAACAGTAGGTCAAGGAGCTTTACTCTGACATCAAGTCAACCGAGCACCTCTTGGGCACTTTAGAACCAGAGCTGCAGGTCATGAGAGATGAAAGAACCAAACTTGAAGCTCAACTAGCTCAACTGAATGCTAACATTCAGTCTCATGAAACCAAGCTCACAAATCTGCCATCTCTTGATTCGGCCAAATCCAGAATACAATCAGTTATCAAAGAGACGCGGCAAATCAAGAGCAAGCTGTCAAAAATCCAAGATTCTGAAGAAGAGGATCAAAAAGCTCTTGATGAAGTCAACCGAATCAAGACTGATGCTCTTGCTGTCATTAATTCCTTTCTGAATGTATAGATACTTGGCTTGTACTTGAAGATGTAAAGAGTAGGCCTTGAAAATGTTACGTTTGACAACACTTCATTCTCACTGAGAAATATAATCTTTTTGTTTTTTCTCTTTCTTCTCTGCTTCTGTTATCATCCGGCTTTTCTGAGTATGACTGTACTCACAGATGTGTATATCAGCCGAATGCAACTGCTGTAAACTTAAGTAAATGCTTTTAGACGAATGGTCCTCATTCAGCTATCTAGCCGACCGCATGCTGGCAACTGAATCAATAGCAATAATGGGCTCGGCCCAATCCAATATCGGCCCATAGGTGTGAAAAACCCTATTTCGTCGCTTGGCTTTCCCAGAGTCTCGCCACGGCTCCCAACATTCATAAATAGGGCCACCTCTCGGCTCCCATCATCACATCCAAGCACAAGTAGTTGCTATTCCATCCATCTCTTCCACTTCCTTCTCCTTCAAGCCAAAAAACCCCACCACCACCGATGGCGAGCGGCGGCGATCGCGGCAAGCGCCCGGCCAAGGACGAGGCGGAGGGAAGCAACGCTCGGCGCCGGCGATGAGATCTCTTCATCTCTTCGAGTCGTACTGTCATGGATTTCATGCCCTTTTACCCGATCTTGATTCTTGCCCCCCTGCGGTTACTGATTCATCTTCTTGATCATATTGCAGGGGCGTTGGGATCGCCGGCAACTATGTCTCCAACTTCCGGAGGCAGGTTGCCCGGGCTGGCACTCACACCCCTCCTCCTGCTCCTGCTCCGGCAGCGGATGCGGCGGAGGGAAGCAACCGCGCCAGTCGTCGCTTGAAGTAATGAAATAACCTCTCTGCCTTGTCTGCGTTTTTTTATATATATAGCCGATCTTGATTGCACTCTGCTCGCAGGACAGCGAGGATTAGCACCGGCCAATGGCACCTCCTTGCAACAGCCGCGGCGGCCGCTGCTCCTACTCCTGCTCCGGCTCCGGTTCCTGCTCCGGCTCCGGCTCCGGCTCCGGCCTCGTCGGGGTCCTCCTCCGGCAGTTCGTACCACCCCTATCCATGGGGTAGGGAGGACAAGGAGATCCCGCCGTACACCCGCTACGACGCCGCCGGATACCTCCGTGAGAGGGACGAGGCGCGGGAGCTTCTTGGTGAGGAAACCAAGAAGCACGGGATTGCCCAGCTGGAATGGGAGGACCAGCGGCGGCAGCTGTGCGATGCCATCACTAGTAAGATAGTTCCTGAATCTTTGCGTCAACTCGTGCTTTTTCCCGATTCACTTTGTTCATCAGACTATTCTTGTCTTGTTTCGCAGATCTCACCACGGAGCTGGACCGCCTGAAGTTGGCGGCGACGGCGGCGGCCGATCAGGTGAACGCCAGGGGGCCGACTGTGGCGGACCACCTCGAGGTGGTACCTGGTCAGGTTGATCAGGCCGTCATCCATGGTGTGTGCCTTGGCACCTCCCTCGGCCTGGTGGGGATGTCGTCCTGGACCGGGGACGACTATACTCCCATGCCGGTCGGCTTCCGGGATGGGCTTCCCCATGAGATCGACGGCATTGAAGGTCTCCTGGCAGAGTACGATGACCACACCGAAGCCATGGCCAACGCCACCAACCCGGAGTCCGTTCTCAACAAGCTCTTCACCGAAGTAGAGGAGTAGCTTGTATTAGGACCATCGCGGGTTGTAATAAAAAATTTTTAAATGAAGAATATTGGTCCTCTCCCTGTTCTTGCTTGTCTGTGATGGTGCTTATCTGTCGCATTTGCTCTTGCGAATTTTTCATCCCTTAGCTAGAACTTGATTGCAACATTCTTCCCGAACGAAATCTTCCCGAACGTATGACGTCATTTTAGTCGATTAGATCTCGGTCCTATTCCATGACTTGACAGCTTGTAGCGTAGTACTTCAATTCATTTTATCTTCTCCCGATAAACCTACCAGCTGAGAGATAAGATCAAACTATTCATTTATACTTTTTTAAAAAATTGGCTAAAGGCGATACAATTGTATCGGCTATTTCTGTTCTGAAGACGATACACATAATATCGGCTATTTTTGCACTAAAGGCGATACAAAAATATCGGCTGCTTTCTCCAACTTCTTTCCTTTATTCTGAAGGCGATTTTCATTCAATCGGCTATATCATATCCAAGTCATGATTATAATTAAGATCCAACTTCAACACTTGGATAAAACCTCTTAAGGTATCTGCCATTGATAGCTCTTGTAAGCTCTTTTCCAAATAACATTTTTAATATGTATGCGTTGCCCGGTGCACAGCTAACCACTCGAAAAGGTCCTTCCCAATTTGGAGACCACTTGCCGAATGTTTTATCTTTTGTACCAATCGGCAATATTGTTTTCCAAACTAAATCTCCCTCTGCAAATTGTTTGACCTTAACCTTTTTGTTGTAATACTTGGCAACACGCATCTTATTTTTCTCAATATTTTCCAAGGCTTTAAGACGGATCAAATGCAAATCCTCTAATTCATCCATCATTAAATTCTTATAATCTTTTTCTGTTAAGTCCTTTTGCAACTCAACTCTCCTTGATCCCGACTGCAACTCCCAAGGCATCACGGCATTGTGTCCATAAACCAACTCATATGGAGATGCTTGTGTGGATCCATGGCAAGCCATTCGGTAAGCCCACAATGCTTCATTAAGGATCAAGTGCCATTTTCTTGGCTTCTCATCGATCTTCTTCTGGATGATTTTGATCATGATCTTATTTGATGCCTCTGCTTGGCCATTGGTTTGTGCATAATAAGGAGAAGAATTATATAACCTTATTCCCATGCTTTCGGCAAAGTCACAAAACTCTAATGAAGTAAATTGAGTCCCCTGATCAGTTGTTATTGTCTCAGGGGATCCCAAATCTGTGAATTATATGCTCTTTAACAAAGCCGACCATATTCTCTCGATGTAACTGTTTTCAAAGGAATAGCTTCAACCCACTTGGTAAAATAATCTGTAGCCAATAGCACAAACTTGTGTCCTTTGCTAGATGGAGGATTAACTGTCCAATTAAATCTATGCCCCATCCTCTGAACGGCCATGGTTTGATTATGGGGTTCAGAGCAGATGCAGGTGCTCTCTGAACATTACCAAATATCTGACAATCTCGACACCCTTTGTAATATTCAAAGCAATCCTCCAATATAGTCGGCCAAAAGTACCCCGTCCTTCGATTATCCACTTCATTCGAAGTAAGCCGACTGATGTGCACCACAAGCCCCTTCATGAACTTCAAACATTATCTTCTTAGCCTCATCTTGACTTAAGCATTTGAGCAACACTCCATCTATAGACTTGTAGTACAACTGATCATCAAGAAGCACAAACTTGAGGGCCTTATACCTGAGCTTTTGGGGGCACAATCTTGTCTATTGCTTCCATGCTCTTTTTCCCAACTTCTATCCCTCCTTTGTGGATCAAGAACCCCAAGAACTCACCAGCCGAGACTCCAAAAGCACATTTATTTGGATTCATCTTTAAACCATGTCTTTTTGTGCACTCCAAAGTCTTCCTTAAATCGGCTAAATGTCCTTCATGATCTCTGGATTTGACCACCACATCATCAATGTAAATCTCCACAATCTTGCCGATCAACTCATGAAAGATATAATTCATGGCTCTCTGATAAGTTGCACCAGCATTTTTCAAACCAAATGTCATAACTATCCATTCAAATAGGCCAATATGACCAGGACATCTGAATGCAGTTTTTGCAATGTCTTCAACTGCTATAAAAATCTGATTATAGCCAGCATTGCCATCCATAAAGCTGATAACTTCATAACTCGCGCTGCATCCACCAGTAAGTCGGCAACTGGCATTGGGTAACCGTCCATAAGAGTAGCTTTCTTGAGATCTCTGAAGTCTATGCATACTCTCATCTTTCCATTCTTTTTGTAGACAGTACTATGTTTGAAATCCACTCGCATACCGCATGGCCGAATAAAGTTTGCTTCAATCAATCTTTCAACTTCCTTTTTTACATCGGCCAATACCTCTTCTTTATAAATCTTTCGTGGAGGTTGTTTGAAAGGACGAAAATCAGGCTTAATGGGTAGCTTATGCTCAATAATCGATCGATCTAATCCTGGCATCTCTGTATAATCCCAAGCAAAACAATCTTTAAACTCTTTCAGCAACTCTACCAGCTTCACTTTGTATTCTGGGTCTAAATTTGCACTGATGTACATCGGCCTTGGCTTTGAACTGTCACCAACATCAATTTCTTCAAACTTATCGGCCGACATGAAACCACGACCCAGTTTGCCTTTGTTGCCATCGATTGGATTGCCCATTAAAAATTACTGTCAGAGCCGACTGCTTGGATCGGCTGTTGATCTCTGTTGAATACATTGACATGACCTTCTTTCCATTGTTTACCCGAAAGGCAGTCTAGTCCATCATACTCCCAGTAAGCAGGCTCCGAAGCAGCGACACTTACCGAATCATCAGCGTGGACAAATTCAACATCATCCCCAATCCACTGGATGAGAATCTGGTGCATGGTTGAAGGTATGCAGCAATTGGCATGGATCCAATCTCTTCCTAGAAGCATGCTATATGCCCCCTTGCCATCAATAACAAAGAAAGTTGTGACTAAAGTCTTGGATCCAACCATCAGTTCAACATGCACAGCTCCACGAGTATCAGAAGCATTGCCAGCAAAATCTCTGAGAATCATGTCAGTCTGCAATAGATCCTCACTTGTCATCCCAAGCTTTCTGAAAGTTGTATAGGGCATAATGTTGATAGCAGCCCCTCCATCAACAAGCATCTTGGTCAAAGGCTTGCCATTGACATATCCTTTCAAATATAAGGGCTTCAAGTGACGATTTTTAACTGGCTTATCAAAGACTGCTTGCCGAGTCAACACAAGTTGAGCCATCAGGTCTCGGCATCCAGTTTCATCAAAGTCTGAATACACTTCATCCTGAACATCTTGATCTTCAGGAGCTCTAAACTCCAATGGGATGAAGAACACCATGTTAGCATCAGCCGAAGGACCTTATCCATCATCCTTTTTCTTAGGACGCCATACTGGCTTCTTTTCGGCTAATTCTTGCTTCAGCTCTTGATTCCTCAAACGTTGAACTCTTCTTTTCTGGCTTTTCCTTAAACCAGGAGGACACCATTGACCCCTTTGCCACTTATATGAGCTCTCTTCTGTATTGTGGGAACTATTATGAGCCCAAGCTTGATCTGCAAATCTTTTCCTTTGATGTCCATCAAAACTGTTTATTTTTAAGCGCCGATCGTCCTCAGGAACTCTTTTTCCAAGTCTATCATGGACGGGACGGCGGTTGACTCGAGATTGCCTGTACTCTGAATACTGATCACTGCATTCAGGGCAGTTGTTTCTAGCAGGCAATTTCAAGCCTTCATTCCAATAGTGTCTGAAGAAGGAACAACTCCAATGAGACTGTTCTTGCTCTCTCCTATACTCTTCCTGTTCTCTTCGGCGCACTTCTGCTTCATATCTCCGACGCTCTGCCATGAACCTGCGCTCTTCTTTAATGAATTGCTGTTCCTCATCATACTCTAGCTTCTTCTCTCTCTGCCACTTATTCAACAAGTGTCGTGCTGTAACTCTGCGCTTTGGCTCAGTGTGCATTCGACAATTCTCCTGGGCTGCATCTGAAGTATGGCCCTTTTCTGTTCGGCTATTCTTGAACCGAACTTGCTGCACCTCTTCTTTGGTAACTTGCCGATCAGGATCAGCAGCACCACTTTCTTTGGCTCTTTCAGAAGTTAGAACTTTCATCTTTCCCTTCTCTTTGGATTCACCAGCATCAACCATGCCTATAGAGAAAGAGATCATGTTCTGGGGAAACGGCTGATTATCTACCTTCATCTTGCCGTCGAACCTCAAGTGTCCATCTTGGATAGCTTTCTGAATCTTCACTCTGAACACTCGGCAGTCATTGATATGATGAGAGCTAGTATCATGATACCCACAATACTTCTTATCCTTCACTCCTTCTGGGCGCAACATGGGATGTCCTTCTGGCAACTTAATGCGTCCTTCCTTTATCAGATACAAAAAGAGCTTGTCTGCTTTGCTGACATCAAAATCATAGGACCCTTTCTGCTACTTCACCCATCGCTGACTAACCAAAGTAGGCTCCTTTGTCCAATTCAGTTCTGCAGCAGCTACTTCATCCTCATCTTCATATTCAGATGCCTCTTCCAAAAAGCCTTGATACATGTCAATAGTTGCACTGTTCTTCTGAAAGCGAGCATCCCTCCTGAACCCCTGGGCTTGGTTACTCATAGCTGTCAATTTCTGTGCAAGCTGCCCAAGGTCTTCAAACTCCATGCCGAATAGCTTATCCCTGATGTGTGGCAACATGCCTGCAATGACCAACTGTGGGAGCTGATCATCAGGTATATTTAGAGAGTAACACATGTTCTTGGCTTCTCTGAATCTGCGAAGATATTCCATTGGTGTTTTAGTAGTCTTCATTCTCATAGCCCACAGATCAACCATCTTCTTCTCATTGGTCCCTGTATAGAAGTATGCATGGAACTTTTGCTCCAATTCTGCCCATGTTCCAATGGAATTGGCCGGCTGTGATGCAAACCATGTGAAAGCCGGCCCTGTTAGAGACATAGGAAAATATCTGATTCTCCAAGCTTCATCACTAGCAGCCTCTCCAAGTTGCATCAAGTACCTGCTAATGTGCTCAATGGTACTGGTGTCATCTTGACCAGAGAATTTAGTCAAATCTGTTGGTGGTTTTACCCTTGG
This sequence comes from Themeda triandra, assembly GCA_018135685.1. Taxonomy (NCBI): domain Eukaryota; kingdom Viridiplantae; phylum Streptophyta; class Magnoliopsida; order Poales; family Poaceae; genus Themeda; species Themeda triandra. Next base: position 269,749 of record JAENPR010000350.1, on the reverse strand, counting down.
TGGAAGAGCTACTCTATTGTACCATTCTGGAAAAGGAGATTTGTATGCATATGCCTGATTCTTTGGTTTCAGGCCGAACTGGTTCTGCATCATATCAGCCATTCTGCTCAGGAGAACATCATTGGCATCTTGTGCCCCCTGTCTTCCAGAAGGTACTCCTAATGCACTCCTATACCCTGGATTCGGCAAAGCATTAAGGGCACTATAATCGGTAAACTCATTGTATCCATCTCCATAAACATTCTTCTGCAACCTGTTTGCCATTGGGGAGATCTTGTAAGCAGATGCAGGTATATCTATTGTTGCACCAAAAGCTACCTGTCCATAAGTTTGCTGCTCAGTCATAGGAGGTTTTTCTTTCTCATCATAAACAGCTCCATCTTTGCTTGTACCGATCATATCTCCTCCTCCAGTTGGCTTCCCTGAAGATTTTTGGGTGTTAAAGAACACTGGTCCACCAAGCTCTCCAAATTTTTCTTCAAAACGCTTGTCAACTGCTGGACCGAAAGTATCAACCATGACTTTGCGGAAGGTGTTCAGAAAAGTTGTGTTGTGGTTCAACATGGTATCTCCCACAGCTTTGTAGATGACCCCGACTACCCTCTGCATCTCCTCTTCATCAGTAATATCAGTCTGATTGGCGAGAAGAACTCTTGGCAGTGATTGCTTTATGATCACCTTGCCACTCTTATGCTTGGAGAAAGACATCAAACACTTCGTCGGTACCGCTTCAACTGCTTGCTCCACCATCTGGCATTGATCTGGCTGCAGCTCATCCATAACCACGTTCAGAACATGATTATTGTCAATCTCTGATCCCATCTTAAACTGAAAGTGGTCCCACCGGGCGTGCCAAAAAGTGTGTTGACACAAAAAGCGCACTGTGTCTCACACACAGCAAGCTGGAAAGCCTAGCTTCAATCGGGTGCCCGGGCGTCTGAATCCGGAAGCGTGCCAGTCGATTTGACCTGAAAGTCGACAAGGGATAAAACGGTAAGATCAAAACTGGAACATGCTGGGTGAGACCAGACAGTTCCATCTTTACGGCCCCGAAGCCACTTACGACGACATATAGCTATAGAAGCTATCTCGCCAACATGTTTGCGCTTCATTCGGCTAATGTAACATAATTGATGTGAATAGAACTGAATTGCCGAATACATGTATATGAAGACATGTCTCGAACAAGATTAAATCATTAAAGCACATCAAACTATATCTCAGGTTTAAAGCATCATCAAGCACTAACCATTAAAGATAAGTAATTTGTAAATATAAATCTACTAAGGTAACACATGCATAGGCTATTCCAACTAGTCTGCCGCACGTCTAGCCTTCGTAAACCCGCCGAGCACATGCTAAAGCAAGTTAATCCACCGCATGATACGACCTACTATAAGCATATACCACTCTGTACTCTTAGATCAATCCACCGCATGATACAATCTAACAACAAAGAGCTAAAAGCACGTAATTGCCTAAACAGATCTATAAATACTCATTACACGTATAAGCATAACCGTATCGGCGAGGTTTGTCGAATCGGGGTCCATGAAGAAGGAACAAACAAGCTATTACAGTCTAGAGCAAAGCAAAGCCTACATCTGCCGCACGATATCCAGCTTTGACAAAGACCTAAATGCACTAACTTGTATGAACCCGCAACATGTAACAATCTTGATTAATCTAATTCGGCTATATGAACTCGATCTACTTTATATTGAATGAACATGAAAGAATGATTGAGAGCCGAAAAGAGTATCAATCTAGATTGGGCAAAAATAGTGTTGCAAATAATTAAACATTAAATAAAACATGCAACACATGATAACTTAATGAATCTATTAGATCATGCCAAATCTAAAAGAGCCGATAACTATCTTTACTCATGTCTTAATCCGCCGCACGATACAAGGCACAAGCAAAAACTTCCCATGATCGAGCTTAGATCTACCGCATGTTCTAAGCTAAAACAATGAGACTACTTGCATCACATCTAAATCCACCGCATGATACTAGACATGATAACAAGGTTGCCGGGACTTACGGAGGTCGACGGATCGATTGGCCCTCTCGAAGAACTCGACGACACGACTAAAAGGACTCGAAGGGTGGCACGTAGCCGGTTGTATTGAATTGGTTGTGAACCCCTATTTCAATGGTCGAGGGCTTATATTTATACCCTGGACAAGACATGAGTCCTAGACGACTACGACTTATTAAACAAAATTGGAAAAAATACATATTCTTAACTCTAACCATAATTGGAATCTTTAATCATTATGACTCCTTCCCCTTTAGGACAGCTCCTCCTTTCCTTTCTTGCTCCTTAATGAAGCCATCGTTCAGCCGACCGCTTGATCATTTGCCGAACACATGGAAAGTTAGCCGACCGCGCCCATATTTGCCGAACCTGTCTCTTTGTCAATCGCGGGCCCACCTGTCATCTCCTTTACAAAATTTTGGTGTTAACACATGGGCGGCTGGCCGGGGCGTGCCGAGCGCCGGACGCCGAGGTGGCGCGTCCGGCGTGCGCCAGACGCGGACCAGAATGTTTTTGGGGCGGTGTGCTGCGCGCGCTCCTGAGCCGTCGGACGCGTCCGATGGAGAACGCCGGACGCGGTCGTCGGACGCATGACATCAGCATCGTTTGAAGCCAACGGTCGGCTGCGGCGGCAGGCGAAGAGGAGCCGGACGCGTCTGGCGGTCCCGAGCGGACGTGTCCGGTGCGTGCTGCGGCGTCAGCCCGAGGGGGCAACGGCTCTATTTCGAGTGGGCTCTATAAATAGACCATTGGCCGGCCTTGGGGAGTCCTCTTCGCCATTTCTTCATACTTGAGCATACTTTGAGCAAGGGAGCTCCTCCCCCACTCATCTCTTTGATTCCTTTGCTAATCTTGAGAGAGATTTGAGTGAGAGCAAGTGATTTGCATTGAGAGTTGCATCTAGAGGCACTTGTTCTTCGAGTGGGCAGTTTGGAGCAGCGGGTGGTGGTTGAGCTCGACTTGGTGATTGTTCGAGGCCACACCGGGTTCTTGTGAGGGGTTCTTGATCCTTCCCCGCGGGAGTTCGTGAAAGGATACTCTAGTGGATTGCTCGTGGCTTGTGGATCCTTGTCTTGTGTGGAGATTGCGGCTCCCCATTGAGGTCTTTGGCACCGAGCCAATTGAGCGGGCAACTCACCAAGCAAGTGTATCGCCACAACGAGGACTAGCTTGCCGGGAAGCAAGTGAACCTCGGTAAAAAATCATTGTGTTGATTTGTGATTGCCGAGGCTTTGACCTCCTTGTGCTTGTGCTTGAGCTCCCTAGGTGATTGGCTTCTACACCGGTGATTGGCCATCTTCTACTCTTCGCGGCGGTATAAACTTCCTTCAACTCTTTACTTACCGCAAAGTAGAATTGCTTGTTGTGGTCGGTCAGGAACCACTCTTTGAGTAGTTTAAATCCCGTGGGTAGAATTGCTTGTGTGATCGGTCGGGAACCACTCATTGTGTAGAGTAAATCCCGTGGGTAGAATTACTTGGTCGGTATTGGTGAACCGACATTGTGTAGCTTGATCGTTGTTGTGTGTGCAATTGATTTGAGTAGCCTTGCTTGGTTAGGAAGGCTTGCATAGAGTAGTCGAAGCATTTGCTTTGCACATTTGCCGCCTTACTATCTAATTGGGTTGTCTAGTATTCTTGCTAGAAATTTTATTAGGCTATTCACCCCTCTAGCCATTGTGACCTTTCAGTCTTGCTCTAAACTCTAATTAAAGTTTCTAATAATCTTCACATCTTAAACTCTAAACTCTGAAATGATGAGTTCATCAATCTTCATATCTTAGCTTCAAAGAAACTCAAATTCATTAGACAAGTTCAATAAATTCCTCCCCCCCCCCCCCCCCAATTATGCAATCTAGATATTGGGCCATCTTTTGTACATAGATGAGTGTTTGAGATGTTATGCCTCCCAAGTTCACCATCACTTGCAATTTGTCATCCATCAGGCTAACTCATTATATACTACTCTCTCCACCCATAAATGTAAGCATCCGAAAGATTTTTAGGAAAGCTTATGCCACAAGTTCAATTCTTTTGTGGCCCTCATTTAATGGTTGTACAAACTGAATCAACCTATGCAAAACCAAGTACTGCTACTAGGAGTCTGTTGGCGGTCCTTATCGACGATTTTATATCGCCAATTAGACATGAAAAAGGGTGAATTATATATTCCTATACGCATATACTTGTGCAACTAACCCAAATCCACGTGCACTAGGAAATATATTATTGTTGCAGGAAACAATAAAAAGTGCAGGGATTATACAGCGGAAAGGCGCTTTCTGGAAAGCGCCAAACCAACTCAAAGTGAAGCCAGGCCACCTCGGGACCAGAATTGGCCGAAACACCGAACCACCATAGCCCAGGCCCAGAGGAGAACCGACCTGACGAAGTCGGTCAGGGGGTGGCGGCACCCTGGCGCGGCCGCGCCAGGGGCACGTGCGCGCCACCCCGACTGACCCGTGGGACCGGCGGGCTGGAGGTCGGTTCATTAATGATAGAGGAGGGCGGTGCGCTGGTGTACCTGCCAAATCAGGCTCAAACCGACCTCCTCACACATATAAAAGGGGAGAAGAATTCGTTTTACAACACACACATTCATTTGGCCTCTCTCTCCCTCACCTCCACTTGTTCCTTAGCTTAGTACTAGTAGGATTGGAGCTAGGAGAGCTACCAAGGAGAGCTTGTCTCCTAGGAAGAAGAGATACATCTTGGTAATCATCTATGGAGTGTTCTTCCTTGTTCAAGTTCTTATTCTTTATATATTGCTTAGCGTATGAACTAGAGCATAGTCTTGATCATGTTCATGTTGATACATATGAACTAGAGCAAAGTTCATATGATCAGTTCATAGCATGTTCATCCTTGTTCTTCATCGTTCATATGTTCTATAGAATTAGAGTCCACGATGAGAATGAGGTAACGGTTCGATGTTCTTTCGGGTTTGCCTATGTTCTAGCTCGTCCATCCGTAGGGTGGGAGTCCTGGGGGAGCATAGGTAGTTCTCTAGTATGCGGACATGGTGTCCGGATACGAGAGGGCCTTCGAATATGATGGCATGCCACGGTTGAGGGGTAGGCGGCAGGTGGTGACAGCCCTGTCCGTCCCTCATAATCCCCCACGTCCGTATGTCGTGTAGGAGTTCGTAAATGCCTCTATCGGCTGGCAAACCAGCTGTGGGGGTCTCCCTGTTACTCTAGGCTCTGACTTGTCTCTAGTCCTGTATAACATGTGAATTAGCTGTTCTATGCTTAGCTATATACGACCAACCAGCTCGTGTAGATTTATTCTTTATTCTTTCAGTTACTTTTATTCCTTTTTTCTCTTTATCCTTGAGATTGGTCCAAAGTGTGTGTCCACTATCCTCAAATTATCGTTTATCTTACCCCTGCATAGCACTAAGGCTCATTTCAATGATATGAAGTTCCATATCCATGTGCTAGAGGTATTTTACACCATGCCTTCCTTTGGGAAAATATAAATAACGATACCCTGACATACTTCCGGGTGAAATGCTACTTCGATAGATCCGTGCGCTTGTGGATAATATCTATAGAATACGACTATCACCTGGCGTTTCTTGGTGTGACCACTGGAATGTAATAATTCTAGTGATTGTGCTAAGAAATGCCAACAGAGTCCAAATGGTGCTGATATTTTCTAACCCTATTCTAACCGTCTCTTATCCGACATAGCTGACACTATCCATATCGAATCTGAATCCAAATTGAAATATGAAAACAAAAGTAATATCAATCATATCCTTTCGGATCTTTATCAGTTTGCATCCCTACTACTATTACACTTGGTCCTTGCTCCTCGAATATAAAGGACGAGTTTATCCCAAGTTAAACTAATCTATACCCTAATAATAAAACACCAAAATTTCAGTCCGCTAAATTTTTGTCCGCTCCTATCGTCCGCCTGTCCACACACGTATTAACGATAGGGTGGGAAAAATGGCCTGTAAAAAGTAACCAAAAAAGAATAAAGAATATGGCTAAGAAGGATTCCAATTCTAATTCCCTTTGTGATCTCAGATACAACACAAACAATCCAAATTGACAATAGATCAGAAAAAATAAATTGAATTAAATAGACACAATAATTTAAGGCCACCACAAATAAAATAGTGAAGCATGCATATAGTTTGTGCATGAACGAATCACAATCAAGCTGATTCAGAAATTTTGTCAAAAAAGCCAATTCAGAAATCACAACACCAATCATAAAATAAGAAGCACAAGCTCCTAGCTGACTTGACCTTGAAGGAGATCTGGATGGTGGTCACAACGTCCTCGACTCCTCGTCATCACCAAGCATAAGCATGCCAGCGGGCGAAGCTGTAGGCGACCGTTGTCCTCCGCGACGAGGATCTCAAGCTCTGGATCCTTGGTCACCGACTCACCGTATCACTGCTATTGCCAGCTAGGCTAGACCCATGCGGAGCTTGGGAGTTGCAACAGAAAGGGCATACACGACATGCGCACGCCACATGCAACGACCACGTGACTCATCTTGATCTCGTGAGTGCGACGCAGTGGGGGAGCTTGAGACTTGGGACGGGAAGGGGAGGGAAGGGGAGACGCGACACACGACGCAACTGCGGTCTCCTCTCGCGGGCATTACGGAGTGGAGGTGGGGAATGGGGATTGCGTATTGTGCGGCGGCGGGTCTCAAGGTGGGAAAAACAGACCGTCTAGGGTTCCAATATATAGGTTGTTACTAAAATATTGTGCTGGTGTTGGCTATTGGGCTGCAAGATGTTATTGGGCCTTTTCTGTTGTGGGAGTAGGTTTGAGAAACAAATAGAATGGAGTCACGGGAATAAAAATAATAAAATGATTAAAGGAGAAATAAATAAAAGGGAGGAAATAAGAAGAAAATACAAGGATATTACGGGAGAAGTTTTTCTTACCAAATATTATTCTCTAATTAAAACCTACTTTATCAAAGAAGTTGCTCTATCTAAATAGCTATAACCAATTATTCTAGCTAAAACTCAAGCTATACCAAATGGACAAGGAGGATCTCTGAATAAGGAGAAAGGGAAATGTGAACTATAGAGAGGGAGGAGATAACTGAGAGATAGTGACTGGAGAACGCGAAAAAGAAGGGTCAGGAAGATATGTGAGGAGAAGAAATGTGTAGCACGCGTTGAAGATGATGGTATTAATATTGGGAATATGCCCTAGAGGTAATCATAGAGATGATGATATTAGACTACACACATGAATATTAGACTAGCACATTATTAGTTGATGACTATGTTTCACAAGTCATGGACATGGAGATGTCGAACTAATAATGTGGGCACATGTATGACATGTAGGCTGGACTGACCCGACATGAGATTGTCTCTATACACATCATATACGTTATGTCCTTTGACCTGAGATTGTTGTATGTGCTCGAGATGTGTATCGACTTGCTTAGGGACTGACAAACGCTACTCCGTTACTGGGTAGTTATAAAGGATGTCTTCGGGTTTGTCGAGAAGCATGCTGTGAGACATAGACAATCAAGATGGGACTTGCCCCTCTCTGATGAGAGTGATATCACTGGATCACTCAAGTGATTGGATCAACAAATGCATGGCCGTGCTTGGGTTAAGTGTTAACCCACGAGTTGAACCAAATATCATGTGGCAAGGGAGTAACATGTATGTGGTCGTGGTGGTTCGTCTGATATGATCATTTGCGGGCGCATAGGAGTTGTCACGCCTTGCTAGAGGCCGTTGTCAGCTATTGGGCGAATAGGAGTATTCGGCCCATGTCTATGTGTGCGTGGACCCATAGGGTCGCACGCTTAAGAGGCTGGAAGCCTAATTCGGGTTGGACAAGGCTTAGGGTTTCTAATGGGCCTCCAACTCGGGAGCACATGAGAGACGCCTATATAAGTAGAGGGGAGGGGCGCGGCCAAACCTAATCCACGCCTTTTGGCAGCCGCCGTCGCCCTCCACGTTCTCGCCTTCGCTCCTCGCGGACCTAGCAGTCCGGAGGCGCATCACTTCTCCCTCGTACGTGTGTGATACCTCGGAGGTGCTGCATCTGGAGCACGAGGACGAACCGCAAGTGGTGGGAGGAGTTGCTGGACGACCGCGCAACTGCACGGCACTGCTGCGACGCGTTCGACTACATCGAGTCGCCTTCCGCTGCATCTGCGCGTCTAGTGGTAATCCCGTAACCTGTAACTAGCAGTAGATCCTGGGATATGAGGCAGAAAAGTTTTGTTTTCCGGCTAGCGTAGCACCCTCATAACCCTACAATTAAGCTAACTAAACTAATGCCTGACTAACTCTGCTCTATATAAACCCGCTGAAGATCATACTGGTACATTTAATTCCTCATCAAGCGGCAGTTTGCTTTTCATTAGAATCAACTTAATAATTAGACTTTGTAATATATTGGATTTTCATTGTGTATTTTTGGATGTTATTTTTTATAGTTTAGGCTAATAAATATTATTATTCCTGTGGCAACGCACGGGCAATTTTGCTAGTATTAATAATTTGATGAAGAAGAGTATTATATTTTTACTGTATTAGAAAAATAAATTATAAAATATATTTCATAATAATATATTATATTATTTAAACTTACCATAATTTAAGTTTCAAGGTAGGACAACTCAATAACCATTACATTTCTAGACGCAGGTACAAAGTATTATGACGAGCTAAGTTTTATGAGCATGCATTCCTTAAACTACATAGAGTCACTGAGGTAAAGGCGCCACGGTAAGGCCAGTTTGCTACCGTGTTGTGCTTACTACAATACATACATGCTTCAATTCACCTCCACACTGATTACGGGATAGCACCGCCCGGCGTGTTAGGCCTTGTGGTGACGCCAGCGTGGAGAAGCAACGCCCAGACGAGCGTGATGAACTCGCCACCGCGCGCCATGGCCTGGACGTGGCCCTTGACATTCTCCGACGGCGCCACGAAGAGCACCATCTCCGACCAGAAGTCGGCCAGGATCCGGCAGGCCGACGCCTCGTCCTCGGCGTACTCTTCCACCAGGTGCCGGCCGAGTTCCGCGCCCCGCCGCAGCACCGTGTCCCGCGAGTCCTTGCTCATCTCCGCCAATAGCCGCTCATACCTCTCGGCAGTTGACTCGGTGCCGCCATCGCCGCCATCTGCACCAAGTGCGGCGCGTACGTCGTCAGACACTTCCTTGTAACGTCTCCTGGTCCACGCCGCGGAGTCCGGCAGCAGCTCCGGCGCCACCGCTACCAGGTAGGCGCAGTAGTAGGAGAGGTGGCTGGCGGCGATCATATCCTCCGATGCTGACGTCGACTTCATCTCGAAGAGCCTCGTGGCGACGTGCCACACGAGGATGAGTTCCGTGTTGCTGCAACCGTCAGCGTCCAACGCCCAGCTCTTCTGGGAGCCGTACATCGCCCAGCCCACCTTGCCACCGACTCGGCGTGCCGCTGCACTGTCTTCGTTCGCCCCGTCCCCGTAGCTGCTCAGGAGTGACCGGAGCACGGCGTCCCTGACTAACGGCGACACCGGGATGGACTTCATGAGCCCTGAGCTGCCGTAGAGTAGCTCCGAGAGAAGCCCGGTTCGCCTGCGGAAGCGGCGAGGCTCCAGCACCGAGTTCTGTCCAAGCTTGTCCCGCCAACGCATCGCCGGCTTGAGGTGCAGCACCGCAGTGAGCGCCGCGTGGACGCAGCTGTATCGGCGCCACAGCGACTGGTGCCTTATGTAGTGGCCGAGCAGCGCCATCTTGGTCCAGTTGGAACACACGCCGGCGACGATCTCCCATGCCTCGACGAGCACGACGGTGAGCAGGAGGGAATAAGTGATGACCTTATACGACGTGTAGTGTATCACGCCTTTGGCCTGATAAAAACATCCCACAGCGACGGCTCCGACGATGATTAGAACGGAACAGATGTAGTTGAGCGCAGCGCACCAGCCGCCGAAGATGCACAACGGGATGGGAGAGTAGTAGAAATCACTTGCGAACCAGAGCTCGTCCACGAGGACACGGAACACCCTGTCGGCGTCGACCGCACCGCCCGTGCCGGCGCTGTCCATGCCTCTGAGCACGAAGCTAAGCGCCTCGACGGACCCAGCGTCGGCCAGAGGGTACCCTGACAGCCGCCGCCGCAGGATCTTGAAGAGCGAGTAGGAGAGGCAGAGGTCTCTGAGCTCCATCCTCTCGGCGAGGACGCCATCACCGTGCTCAGCCAGCCGCCACACGCGGTCCAGTGTGACGAGGCCGCTGAACTTGTCCTGCAGGGCGCCGCGCTTAACGCGGTATCCCTGAGGGCTCTCCTCGACGTACTTGTTCTTTTCTCCCATCACTATGTAGCGCGGCACTTGTTCCTGGCCGCCGTCGTCGTCGCCGTCGGTGATGAGCTGCACCATGTAGCCGGCGATAAGGCGCGCGTTCTTACCCAGCGCGAACGAGCCGCTCGCGCTGTAGAAGGCAGCCAGCTTGAGCACTAGCTTGGCGAAACCAAGCGCGCTGAACAAGAAGAAGATGGCTCGGTTGAGAGGGCCCAGCCAATCCGCCACCGGAACGCAGAGGCTGATAAGGCAGGCCAACCAGGCGTACTCCGCGAGGTTCTGCACGGGAGGGCTGATCTTGTAGCCGTCGATGCTAGCGTCACCGTCCGCAGGCGAGGAGGCCGCAGCGGTGACGGCCGTCGCGGCCATGTTGGCGTTGCATTTGAGGGTGATGATGAGCACGAGCCACAGGAGGAGCGTCCACATGTTCTGGATGTCGGGGTTTTTCCGACCCTGACGGACATTAGAGCCCTCGCACTTGACCTCCTGCTTGACCCTGCTTAGTAGGCCGGAGATGATGGCGGAGGAGAGCGGCAGGAATACCATGGAGGCAACCCACACGAAGAAGCGGACTGCCGGATGCCGGCACAAACGACGGCCGTACGTGCTGAGCGCCACCAGCAGGACGGCAAGCACGGCCGCAGCGATGACACCGCTGTTATTCCCGAGATCCTTAAGCCTTGCGGGGTCCAACATTCTCTAAGCCGGGTGAGCTATCCTACTCCTCTGCGAATCCAGTCGCATTGATCGAGCAGAGGTGCCGCGTGCATATATATATAGAAGACGCTCCACGTTAGGCATTTGCACCGAATCTGAAATGAAATTAAGTGAAGATGACATGGATAGTTTGCAATTGAAAAATTAGAAGTTATTAGGATACGACTCTTATGATACAGATAGTAAGTGGGAGATGACATAGATGTCTTACATGTTAAGATAGACTTATGATAGATATTAGCTTTATAAGATATACTCCCTCCGTCCTGAAATATCGAGCATTCTGGATTTTAGAGATGTCCTCAAATATAATACATTTGGGAAACAAAGATAATATTCCCTCAAATAACAATACGTGATTGAGTGGTTTCCATATTTTCTAAAAGAAAACTTAGTTTGCGGCGTTTAATCAAGAGATATCGATTAGATTTTCAATAATTTAGGAAGTTAAGTAAGGGTATATGCGTCAATTATTCTCCTTATTTTTTCCTAGAATGACAAGAACGCTCTATATTTCAGGACGGAGGGAGTAGATACAATATTCGAAATCCATGACTAGAATATATTAGGATATATAAGTAGAAGGAGTACTTTAGAACTTCGTATTTAGTACTTACAAATAATTAGCTTATCTTGTATTCTTCTTCTTTTTGTTCATTTTCTAGCACACAATGCTTCTATGTAATTTCTATCCGTTGCCATGAATTTATAGATCACTCTATATGTTTAATTTGTCCATCCATACTGTAGATTTTGTGTTACTTCATGTTTCTTCAATATAAATGTGCAAAGCTTAAACCTTAGCTTATTTTACGGTGATCTCTTCACTGCCGCAGATTCACTAAAATCATATTTGAAGGTGGGAACACCTAGTGAGCGTCGTTGTAAATGCTTAGATGGGCTCTAGGAAAAACACCCGTCTCCAGAAATCATCAATTAACAGAGGCGGTCGCCTTAAGATGTCCATCTCAGTAAATCAATTTTCGAAGGTGGGCATCTTAAGACGTGCCTCCGTAAATCGATGATTTTTAGAGACGGACGTTCTAAGTGTTTGCCTTCTAAAATCGATTTACGGAAGTGGACATCGTATCAAAAAATAATTCATAATGTTTTCATAAGTACTAGGGCGTAGACAAACTTTATATCAAAACCGTAGCTCTCGACACGATCTACAAATTTTGTAGTTAAAAATTTATTTAACTAAAACTATGTAGAGTCTCAAAATATTATCGAAGTTCACGAATTTTGATATTTCTAATTTAAAATGATTAAACAATCTTAGACGTTGACATGGCCTATGCGAGAGTTATATTTATCCATACCGTCTACAACTCCATAGTTAATTTTTATTTAAAGTCATTTAGGCTTTACCTCTAACTATGTGAATATCCTCCTTCTTTTATCCATCTTGATAGACATGCTCTACAAAAAGATCCTTAGCTGATTCCCCTTGCTCAAAGGAATCAATCAGCCTTTGCTCTGGCTAGAGAGATTCCACCTACCCAATGTATTTATTAAAATTGTAGTGACATTGTTTCCCTTTGAAATATCTTCAATTTACAATTCATGGATAACAACCTTGTCTTCATTTGAAGGCTCTACATCTCTCTCTTAGGCAATGGAGCCTTGAGCTTTGAGTGAATCGGCTAATGCAAGCCGATTCGAAACCTGTTTGCCATCAAGATTGAATCCAATTGGTCTATTTGCCGAGCTTCAAAATATCTCAATCTGTCTTTGTCAGTGGCTGATTGGATCACATGATGAAATATATTGCAATTACAAACATTATGATCATATATGTTGTGCCACTTGCAATATGTAAGCTCTTCTATGTTTTCAATTGATGGCAAAACATTTTGATCAGTGAATCTAATAAAACTATTCTTGAGCAAGGTATTCAAAACATAATCACAAAAGGTAAAGTAAAAGGTTTACTTTGATTTCTTGAGCTGATTCTTTTATGGAGATGGCTTTAGAGCTAGGCAAACCCGATTAGGTTTATTGTTTGTCCATTCAGCCACACCTTTACAACTTATTTTGGGAAGCCCTAGTTTTGAAAAATAGCTCTACCTGCCCTGCCATATGGCACAATGTGATCGCTGAAAGAATCTGAATTTATTTTATCTTCAACAAATACAATGTCATTCTCAATCGGTCTTTTACAACTACTTCCAAGAATATTTCTAATAGATGCAGAAATTAAAATAATATGTTCAGATTGGAATTTATGCAAAATATTTGTATCCTATATCTTGTTGATCATGTTGGAGAGATGTATATCTTTGAATTGAATGTCGTTGATTTCATCTCCAAAGAATGATTAACAATAGGTGGCGAATCATCCAAAGACGCATCGGTCCAAGAAAGACGACTAGAAGTCATCTAGTCGACTTGGGCACTAGCAGGCAAAGCAGCATAGGTACAGTCGGCCTAGCTGACTCGGTCCAGGCAGTTGTGCTAGTCGGCTTGGCTGACTAGGGAATCGTCCTAGGCGGCTCAAGGCAGGACGACAAAGCGGTGTCGGCCTAGCCGACTCGTAGGAGACTATAGAGGCAGTCAGCCTAGCTAGAGCTAGACAGAGCACTTCAAAACAATATATATACAGCATCGGTTTCCATGGACTACCGCCGCTCACCCAACCATGGGTTACCCACCACCTATGATGACGGTGGGCACGACCTTGGCCTGGCAAGGGTGCCCCACCGAGTGGTAGCGCCTGTCGCTTCCTCGCTGGGGAACAGCCCCGACAGCAACATTGCCACGAGTGTGTTGTCATATCCTAGTCATGGTACATGGGAGTGGGGACTCGTTTGTATACGGTTTGGGACTTTAGAGCGAGGCATGCGCCATGAGAGATAAGGCAGGACACTAGCAAGCTTGTAGTCTGGTGGTCTAGCCCCGGTGTGTTTACCCAGGGTCGTGGGGTTCGAAGTTCAAGAGAGATAAGGTAGGACGTTGAGGGCTAGAACGAGTGGGTCGGATAGCTGGGTTTGAATAGATTTAGTGTCACTTATTATTAAAGCTAGTATAAATGTATAATAGAAAGCCTTAAGTATAATAGAAGGCCATCAACCGGCTAAATGCTAATGTAGAGGAGAGAAGATAGAATGTGGAGGAAAGAAGGGAGGAGAGACAAGAGAAATAAATTGTAAGCTAACAGCCAACTTGGACACAATAACAAAAAACTCTGTGTGAGAGACAAACGCCGCATAGAAGCTTTTATCAGCCTTGCTAGCTCTTAAGGGCATAGAAAAAATGGTCTTAAATTTCATCTTTTTATTATAATTAGGGAGGACGTGGAGCTTTTTGAAAATACTCCATATGGACCATATCTACCGCAAAGTTACATGAGAACGAGAAAGTAGTGAGCCAGCGAACTGATTTTCCTTGGTAGAATTGAAGATTTTTTTCCCGCTACATCCCTACATGGCTACATCACACATCCATCACTTGCAAGTTGTATCAGCAGCCGATCATCACGGTGACCCAGTCTATGGGGGCTCGATCACCATTAATTCACAGCCCCACAAAGTCAGGACGACCGAGAAACACGAGATTGACGCTTTTGATGCTGAACTGAACAAAACACCGGCAGTGCATTCACTTTGTACAAGGCTGTAGGACAGACTGTGACTGACAGCCAATTGCCAAGCTAGCTTCTAGTAGTAGTTACGTTTCTTCATTGTCAGGCTAGCTTCTAGCGCTGATGTAAGCCAAATTAAAACCAGTCATATTCTTGCGAGAGTAAGCACCACAGGCCACATGAGGACGGGATGTTTATATACATATGATTTGATGGGACTAGATATTTTCTCCTTATTTTGGCACACACTAATATCTATATAAACATAGAAACGCATATTCGATTTCTATGACTGTCGTGAGGCTACGCTCACGAAACTTGATAAGATTGAAAATAATACAAGAGAGGTTGGTTCGGCTGATATTGTTTTGTTATGAGAGGAAATATTGTACCATAGCTCATAAGTTCAAGCATTATAATCGACATGCACATCAAAAAGGCATTATATTTAGCCAAAAAATACAAGAGTCTAGCCAATCGATGAGATAAAAATAGACCGAATCTATATCCTTAACATAAATCTATATCCTTAACATAGACGCTCAAACCATGAGAATAGATACACCAAAAACCGTCATGATACACGCCTCTTTCCACCTTTCACCGTCTCGAAATCAATGCGCGCCCTAGCCGCCTTTTTTCGTGACCATTCACCCGAGCGTGCCCTAGACGCCATTCACGACTCATCAGATGTTCAAGTTAACTCTGGTTAGCGCTAGTTTGACGGTGGGTTCCAGATTTCTTAAAAAAGAGTTTTTACTCATTTCATGAAGCACCTTCTATGGTGAAGTTGAAGCTATTTTAAAAAATAGATCGAGTGACAATTTTGTTATACTTTGTGTTAAGTTCGTGAGGCCACAATGGAAGGGCTCCTATGGAAACACTTATAGGGAGAGAGAGAAAACTTTTTTGTCAGAAAACATCTCTATGGGTGCCAAACCTACAATGCAAAATTTAGTTTATGGGTGTTTAAATGGTCAGGTTAATTGAAGCACCTGCCAACTACAGTACTACTGGTATGTGTTGTCTTTTGTCTTCTTCTACCGTTCCTTCCTCTACATGTTGCTCACAGATGGTAGAAACTCAATGAATGAATGAATAAATAAATAGACATGTCATAACAGAGTTGAATGTTATAATAAAAATACAAAATTATCTCTAATACTTCTGATTGTAATAAATCAACATATAAATTAAATAGATATGTCATAATAAAGGTGTATCGATTCAGCATGATGGATCACTTTCTCCAAGCCAAGAAAATTGATCCCTTGCATGTCCAGCATGAGCTTTCAACCACTGACTGTTGCCCTGAGGACCGCCACCAAATCTATCCCACATATGTTGAATTAAGTCTTTCTATAGCCGGATATGCTTTGATTTATCTTCGATGTCTGCATTTCTTTCCAACAGATCGTCAAACCCACCTTGATGCCCATGTCCATATTCTGCTTCTGGAATAGGATGATATCTCCCCTGAATAATTAGGCATTAGCCTTTGAAACTTCCTTCACAAGGTGATGAATAGATGGAATGCTGTGTTCCTGTGTGGCTGCTTGCAATTGCATATATACTTATACTCCCTCCGCTCCAAAATAAGGGTCGTTCTCACTTCCCGAGAAATAAATCCCGGCAATTATATATTAAAATATATAAATATTTATGTTATGTAATTAGTATCATTGGAAAAATCTTTACATCTAGTTTTTTGACAAATTTATTTAAAAATATAAATATTGCACTTTTTTCTATAAATCGAGTCAAACTTGTGGCACGAAAACCCAAAACGACACTTATTTTGGAACATAGGGAGTACTTATTACATCGGAGCCATATGTATAAGGACAGTTCGTTCAAAGAACCTTAATAATAAGTCAACATGCAATGGCCAGTGGGAGTTTTTTTCTAATATATGATGAAGGAAGAGAGCGTCTGTACCTACTGAAAAGCTACTTCAGCACCATTACTCAAAAAAAATAAAGCTACTTCAGCACCTCCTTGGCATTGTTTGGCGCCCAAGAAACTAAAAGTCTGTGGTTTATCCTTCTAAGGCATTCCTTGTGCTAAATAGTCAACCCGATTTCTTTATACAGATCAGCACCTCCTTGGCATTGTTTGGCGCCCAAGAAACTAAAAGTCTGTGGTTTATCCTTCTAAGGCATTCCTTGTGCTAAATAGTCAACCCGATTTCTTTATACAGATCATTTATAGAGTCGGTTAAAAATAGGATGGTTGCAGCAATCATCTCCACCAAAATCATCTATAAATCAAGATAATTTTCACGGATATGAAATTGTGTTGGTTGGCGTTTTGTTTTTAGATCAAAGGTATTACCCTGGCTTTATGAGAAAGCGTAACGAACATCCACGATCCGAACACTGGGGATACCAGTTTACATGAAGTTCCACAGGTCATATACCTCTTAGACGAAAGCAAAAGAAGACCAAGCTACTAATAAATGCTCGGCCTCCAAACATGGCAGCAAGAACCAACTAGCTCTATTACATAGCTGTAAGCCACATTAGAGATAAGGCTCAACATCCTACAGGTTTAAGAAGAGGGCACCAAATCTTACAACCTCAACGTCTTCTACACCAGGGCCATCGGCGATGTAGCTACCTTGTTGTCAAAGAGCACCTCCTCATTGCGCGATTTCAAAATTGACCAGAGAAGGCCTGCACATATGAAGATTATCACCTCTTGTTTCTTACCTCTAAGCTTCTCAATTATCTCACAGAACAAAGGAGAAGCAGCAGGTGGGTGGCATAAGCCAACCCAAACAGTCCCTAAGAAAGGAGGAACACAACTGGTGGGCATTGGAGCAGTATGTGGTCTGTGGTTTCATGCTTATCACAAGCAACACACTTCTCTTGGCCAGACCATTACTTATTTTTTAATTGAACTCCACGTACACTTCAAATATGCCATCTCGGTTGACGTTTCGTCTGATGGGCATATTTGAAATTAAAATTGTTTCTACACTACCCGGAACAGCTTCTCTGCCGAGAGTCCGAGGCTTTGCCGAGGGTCTAATGTCAGGCTCTCGGCAAAGTATTCTTTGCCGAGAGCCGACTGTCGGTAAAGAACAACCGTCGACAAAGCCGAACCCTCTCGTCACAGAGGCCCTTTGTCGAGGGCCTGGCCATCGGCAAAACCTCTTCTTTGACGAGGGCCAGCTCTCGGCAAATTTTTGCCGTCGGCAAATTGGACAGCAGGCAAATGGCCGTCACCTGCCGTCTTCTTTACCGAGAGCCCACAATAACGCCCTCGGCAAAGAGAGGCTTTGCCGAGTGTCCTGTTGAGACCCTCGGCAAAATATTTTCTTTTTGTTTTTTGCTTCTAATTTTTTTCCCTAGGTTTACCATTGTACCTTAAAGTACATATTAAAATTTGGTACATTATTTTGACATTTAGCTATAGTTAATAAATTTATTTCATATATTTGAATTTTTTTCAATAATTCAAATTTGACTACAGGTGCATCGAATATTGGAATTGAGTGATTCAAAAATTCATGGTATTGAATGTGGTGTGAGGCCATATCTAGGGACAAATTAATGCAAAATTTTGAGCATCTTTTTTACGGAACACGACGCGAACTTGCGGGGAAAGTGTTTTTAAATTATATAAAATGCAAACAAAGTCCGAAAATCACGAAACTTTCGAGGTGTCATGTTATCGCATGTATAGCCTATGAAAAAATTTGAGTAGGTTTCAAGCAAGTTGTGAAGTTCGATGCCTAAAATCCAGACATCCCCGCATGTGATCACTTGTTCTCTAACTTATACATACCTTAGCTCCGCAATCTTGAAACATTGGCGTCAAATGTTGCAGGCACAGATACAGGCGATGGAGGTCGAGCGGCCGAGGTGGGCTGTGGAAGCCATGGCGGAGCACAATTGGCAGCACATGGCATAGGTGCTCACCTATGTGCGGAATCTTATGATGACCTAAGGTCGAGAGATCCCACTGTTCCTGCTCGGTCAGTAGTCGCCTACACCTCCACCTCAGCATGATTCTACTCTAGTGAGTATGACAAATGTTTTAGTTTCTCTAAATGTGAAATCTAGTGAAACCTAGTAGAACCTATTGAAACCTAGTGGTGGTGGTTATGGTGGTGGTTGTTGTTGTTGTAGGTGGTGGTGGCGGCGTGGTTGATGGTGGTGGTGGTGGTGCGGTGGTGTGGTCGTGGTGGTGGCATAGTGGTATTAAGACATTAAGTCCATGTAGTGCTACTATTTGTTGGTTATCTATTTATGTTGTCTAACACATTCTGCATCTTCTTGTTTGTGTAGCGTCAGTCGGCGGCGTCGAACTGCCCTCACCTTCTCCTCAGCAACTCCCCGGGATCGCACATGGGGCCTTCTCAGCCCGGACCGTCACTGTGAGCAGTTTGGTGCCTCCTGTCTCTTGTTTATGTTGGTTGTCGTACTTTTCACTTGTGGCACCATAATTATGCTTGGAGATTTGTTTGTCAGTTCAAACTTGGAGACTATACACTTCTGATGTGGATGTGAATTATGTGATGTAGATGTGGTTAATGCGATGTGGATGTGCTTAATGTGATGTGGATGTGATGTATATGTTATGCATTGTGATATGTGTGTTTATCTTGTGAATGGAAATAAAAAAAAAAAGAAAAAATCCCTGTGGCTTTGCCGAGGGCTATGGTCATGCCCTCAGGAAAGCTGGGAATTCTAGATCACATAGATTCCCAGCTTTGCCGAGTGCATGACCATAGCACTCGGCAAAGAGAGAGGCTTTGCCGAGGGCATGGTCATAGCTCTCGGCTTATATTTTTTTGAAGTTATTTATCGAGAGCTGGGGTGCCAGTCTCTTGGCAAAGATTTTTGTAAAAAAAGTTCAAAAATTCTTTGCCAAGAGCCAGTTGGGATCTCGGCAAAGACCGACGTTACCGTCATCTCCGGACGTCATGGCGAACTCCTTTGCCAAGGCCGGCTAATGCTCGGCAAAGGCTTTGCCGAGAGCCCGACATATGGCTCTCGGTAAAGAAGCTTTTGCCGATTAGGGCACCGCCGAGGTGCCTTTGCCAAGAACAACGCTCGGCAAAGGCTTTGCCGAGCACAAAGCCCTCTTTGCCGAGCGTTTTGGGCCCTCGGCAAAGGACCTGGATCCAGTAGTTCTAGTGGTGATCGGTAACATGGTATCTCTCAAAAAGAATATATTCTGAAAATTTAAAGTCAGCCATTAAAATAGGAAAAAAATCTTATTCTACAGGTAAATAAAAGTGAAGATGAAATAGCTGCATGGAGAAGGTGCTCGGTCCTAAGGAGGAGGGTGAGTACTGATCACTAGATTTAGATTAGTTGGATGATGCTATGATTTAGCAACTCATCCACTGAAAGCATTTATCATATGACACCCTAGGATGTCGGCAATGGATTTTGCTGCTTCTTCGTTCACGGATTTGAACGATTCAAATAACTGTGTGTGGTTTCCAAATATTAGGGAGTTCTCGATTTAGTCTTAAATCAATGGCCTCTCTACTTAGATTTTACCAACGTGTCGATAAGCTATTGTTCCTACAATAATTTAAGAGTAGAACACCTATTCTTACAACTTTTATTAAAGCAACATTATTTGGGAAAAAAACCAAACTTGGTAATTTCATCACTCATGGACGAATGCAACTAAGACTTTCTTTGACTTTCATTCATATTCATATATATAAAATTTATTGTTCACAATATCTATGTGAACGCGCGTGCATCAGGTTTACCCTACTGTTTCACGGTACGCCTGTAATTTACTGCTTGTGATAACGTTTGCAGATGGAGAAGGATGAAATTATCATGAGTTCCATCACTGTCATATATACACACGCAAGTCGGCAAGTGCATTATAGGTTTGCTTGCCTTAGTGCATTTCCTCGGCATCTCAAGAAAACCTTTTTTTTTTTATCACAAACTTAATAGTCATAACTTCCCAACTAAGAATAATAACGGTACTTATGATAATGTTTGCAGATGGAGAAGGATGAAGTTATCATGAGTTCCATCACTGTCATATTACACGCGCGAGTCGGCAAGTGCATTATAGGTTTGCTTAACTCAGTGCATTCCCTCGGCATCGATCTCAAGAAAACCTTATGTTTTGTAATCACAAGCAATAGTCATAGCTTCCCAAAAAATAATAATAACAGTTACATAGATGATTTCAGGTCAGGTTAGAATAGGCAATTAATTGACCTCTTCAGTCCAACAACTTGGTCCGCGTTTGAATCTTGTTACCACACGGACAAACAAAACATACATCAGGACCAAGTCTGAAATATTTCAAAAATGACCATTTGTTACTATCTAAAGTACGTAGCCCATAGACTCGATGTGGGAAGAAAAATTCAATGTGTACATGTGTGCCTGATCAACCAACAAGTGTGCAGCGACGTGGGAGTGATATTGGTATTGTTTGGCGCCAAAGAAACTATAGGTCTATGGTTTATCCTTCTATAGGCGTTCTTATTCTAATATCCCAATACTCTTTACTGAATTCATCTTCTCCTAGCTCTAAAGGGCTACTGGAAAGTCGAAATTCCCTGACGAAATTCCCTGACGGTGCGATTACCGTCAGGAAAATGGGAAAACCGACAAGGTAATAGCAAAATTAATTTCCTTGACGGTGCACCGTTAGGGAATAACCGTCAGGGCTGGCTCGTCAGGGTAAGTGCAATTTCCCTGACGGTTCACCGTCAAGGAAATAGGATTTTAATTTTTTGCCGGTGAAACACCGTCAAGTAAAATATAAAACCGTTAGGAAAAATGCATTTGATTAATTTTTTCTAAAACCATAAAAAGGTGTTCATGTAATTACCCTGACGGTTTTTTTCATAACCGTCAAAAAAATACAACACCGTCAAGGTAATTCTATTTACCCTGACGGTTTAGTCAATTTCCCTGATTGTTATGTGCACTCACAAGTTAATTACATATTTTCCTGACAGTTATTTAATTTCCCTGTGTGTTTTTTCTAAAACCGTCAAGGTAATTCATTTACCTTGACGGTATTTTAATTTCCCTGTGTGTTTTTCAGAAACCGTCAAGGTAATTCAACACCGTCAGGGTATTTCGAGTTTCTAGTAGTAAACAGACAACCTGATTTTTTTTTTAAAACGGATCATTTATAGAGGTGGTTAAAAAAACAGGATGTTGCAGCAATCATCTCTACCAAAAACATCTTGAAATCAAGACATTTTTACGGATATGAAACTGCCTTGGTTGACGTTTCGTCTGACCGCATATTGAAATTAATACGTTTCTAGTGGTGTTCGGTAACATGGTCTGTCTCAAAAAAACATTTTCTAGAAAAAATAAAAACAGCTATAAAAATTATTGACGCCGAAAGTGATCCGGCGGCAAGCACACTACACGTGGGCTTTAGACGCCCTTGAGATAGCCCTAAGCGACCTGCAACATGGCACCTACGAAACGTAACCGATAAGAACCGATCTAGAGACCGGTAAGGCGCCGATGTAGAGCTTGTAGATGGCCGGAAAAGCTACTGAACTCGCTTCCGGAATGATCCGTCAGAAATGAGCACGTGGAGGATCTAGGACCAGCGGATGACGTCTAGGATGCCAACGAACCTCGCGGAGAGAGCCGCCGGACAACAACTAGAGGAGTTGAAGAGAGAATTAGGGCAAAAGGAGATAGATTGGTTGTAATTTGATGTTCGATTAATAGATGGGATCAATTGGCCATGATCCTCACATATTTATAAAGGGGGTGGTTTTATCCCGGTAGGAAACACCTCCAAAGCTCGTACGACAAGTTTCCCACGTCAAAACTTCCCAAAAAACGCGACTCCAATCGGAGTCGGTTTCTGCGCAGCACGCGCCGGACGCGTCCGATGCCTCAGGCACGCGTCCGGCGCCCAACCGAGCGCGCGATCCTCTCTGCGCTGCGTCTGGCGCGCGCCGGACGCGTCCGACGCCTCGCGCCCGGTGCGCGCGCGCAAGCACGCCACGTCCGGCGCTCGCGGGCGCGTCCGGCGCCCAGCCCGTCTGCTGCCCGCTCTGGGGAGCATCCGGCGGTGGCCAGACGCGTCCGGCGCTCGTGCAGTGTGCGTCCGGCGCCTGTTTTGGCACCGAAACTGTCTGTACGCCGGTCGTCGATGCATTGACCCTTGGCCATTTTGAGCGTCAACAAAAATTAAAAAAACACATTCCTATCCTACAGGTAACTAAAAGGGAAGATGAAATAGCAGCAGGGAGAAGGTGTGCTCGGTCCTAAGGATAAGGATGAGTACTCGTCACTGAATTTTGATTAGTTACATGATGTTCGTTGCCTAAAAAGAAAGCAGAAATCAGACATCTATGATTTAGCAACTCTCCTAGGATCTCGGCGATGGATTTTGCTGCTTCCTTCCTCGTTCGCGGATTTGAATTATTCAAATAGCTGTGTTGTTCTTGTCAAAAAAAAAAAAGTGTTGTTTCCAAATACGTCTTAAATCAAGAGGCCCTCTCCATTTAGATTTTACCAATGTCGATAGGCTATTATTCCTACAATAATTTACATAGTAGAACACCTATTCTTACAACTTTTATTACAGAAACATTATTTGGGAAAAAAAAATCAAAACTTGGCAATTTGGTCACTCATGATGTGAACTAATGCATCTAAGACTTTCTTAGCTTTCATTCATATATATAATTTATTGTTGACTATAGTTATGTGAATACGCGTGCATCAATCGCTGTAAGCCCTGTAATTTACTACTTGTGATAATGTTTGCAGATGGAGAAGGATGAAATTACCATGAGTTCCATCACTGTCATATATACACGCGCAAGTTGGCAAGTCGGCAAGGGCATTATAGGTTTGCTTACCTCAGTGAACGCCCTCGGTATCTCAAGAAAACCTTATGTTTTGTTATCACAAGCTTAATAGTCATAGCTTCCCAAAAAAGAATAATAACAGTCACAGAGATCTATTTCAGGTCAGGTTACAATAGGCAGCTAATTGACATCTTCAGTCCAGCTCCAGCAACTTTGGTCCGTGTTTGAATCTTGTTATACCACAAGGACAAGACAGAACAAAACATACATCAGGATCAAGTCTGAAATATTTCAAAAATTACCATTTGTCGCTCACCATCAACAGTACGTAGCCGATAGACTCGCTGTGGGAAGAAACATCCAATGTGTACGTGTGTGCGCCTCATCAACCAACATGAATTACTAAAAATGTGTGTAGAGTGACGTGGGAGTGATATTGGTTAGTATCCCTATATTGATTAGTACAAGTTGTGAACATAACACGGTTCGCCCTTTGAGTCGCATTATATTTTGGAAGACAAGGCTTGACTAGCACAAATGGGCGCTGCCTCTATTAGTAGAGAGAGGTGCCTGGGTGAGAGGCATGTCTAAAGTGGTCAGTTTAAGACATCTACTAGAAAACTCATGGCGCGGCAATCTACTAGAAAACTCATGGCGCGGCGTTGCCGCGCCACCTTTGAGATGGCCAGTTGTGTATTCACTATTGTGGATAAATATATAAAGTGCGGAGACACTGAAAAATAATTTTCATGTTACCGATGGCAAATGGCTTGAAGGAGGTTATGAAAGCATATCTCAGAAATTCATCAATTATAGATAACATATTATTCTTGATACTTCAACATAAGAATACAGGTAAAATGATAGAAATAAGGGATATCTAGGGTCTGCAATTTTGGGCTTGTAAAAATGGTTTTATTCAGAGCATTTGTAGCACAAGCTGAAACTACACATCAAGGTACTTCTGATGCTTTTCATAGCAGCTATGCCCATCCCTTTGGATTTCAGTCTCTTCATCATCAAGAATTGGTCCGTCGAAAAAGTATGCGGCAGCCTGGAGAAGAAGGAAAACAAAAACAAAATTAAGTGGCTTGTCGATGTTTATATATGCAATTTACAAACCAAAAGGATTAAAGAAATAGAGTAAGGTCGTGTGTGCACCTTCGCTTCAACACATTTTTATTTTACAAAAAAAAAGAATTTCTTTTATCCCAAATTAACTGCCAAAGTGGCTTTGGGATTTTTATTTATCTTTATACTGAATATTTATTAAAGGAATATGAATAAGGACAAAACTTAACTCCTCAAATACCAAACTCTACTATCAATGGCAAGTTGTAACTATAAACGGATCATTAGAAAACACATTTTATCATTACAAGATAATAAGAGTAGTAAGCACCATTAGTTAATTTTTCATATTCAGACATATAACTACTCAGTTGCGGAAAAAGAACTGAATTTTAAATGAAAAAAAGGACCATGCACATTTGGATCTAAACTACAGTCTTGTTTTAGTAGTATACCTAATTGCGAGCTGCTGACAATTCCTGTTGTGCAATGTCTATCCTATCAGTTTTTGGTAAGTAGTACTGAATTGAACAGGGAAAAAAGTCAGAATAGTACGTCTTTGGGAAATTGAAGCCATCGTTGATCCCAATTGACTCACACAATAACCAATTTCCGGGAAATCAGTCTTTTGAGGGATCAATCTTGTGACACTTGCAGTTTTCGGTACAAAGATTCATATAAATTGCGAGAACTTTAGAGCTTAGGATGTAAGCCTTTTAATAGAAAAATATTAGACAACGAGTGAGAGTGTGAGGCATTTTGTCAAATATCTTGCAAGCAGTGAAGGTAACTCATGATCGGCTGACCACGTCGGTGGCTGCCCTGACCGTGAGCAGCAAGGTGGATGGTGGTGCGGTGGGGCGGACTCGCTCCCCAGTGCGGCGATGCCATGACTCTGGCCGCTAGCCATGGACAGGGCGAGCCATGGGCCCTCAGCCGCCGGCGCAGCGGTGTGGCGGCCGACGGTGATGTACAGCTTGCGATGTGCAGGCAGGAGCGAGATCCTCCTCGCTTGGAACTCTGAAAGGCAGACACGATGGAGGAGGGCGGCGGCGATCTAGTGGCAGGACGCAGGAGAGGGAGCAAGGCCGGAGGGAGACGGCAGCTGCCGGCTGCAGTGACGGCGTCGAGAAGGAACTGGAGACGCTGGTTTCCCGACCGCCCGATCAAAAACCAACGATGGAGGAACAGAGGCGACGTGGCCCAATGAGGTGGCCGAGCTTGGACCCTCGTTTCGATATGTAGAGATATGATGATTAATGAGTACTTATATAAGGACCTATAAAGGGTGCCAAACCAAAATATAATTTTCAAGATTCTGTTTTATCTTTTCTATCCAACTAGGCGTGCAGTGTCGCAACTATGTGAAAACCATTCAAGAACTGAGGGTTCCAAAAGAAAGAACAGCGGTAGAAAACGTCAAACTTTTGAAAAATATAAATGAATTACACATCATTAAATGGAAAGTTTACAGCACGGGAAACTGAAACATTCTCAAGTCTCAACATTTCAGTAAACTAAACTTGAATATAAATGAATTACACATCAGTAAATACAAAGTTTACAGGACTGGAAACTGAAACATTCTCAAGTCTCAACATTTAAATAAACCATGAATGTATCACATGTTCAAGGAAGTGCTTATTAGAGACTGAATGACACAATGAGCAGACGCCTTGCACTGTTTGTGATAAACCATATAGGTGTAGCTTTACCCCTTCTCAATCCACACTGCATTAGTAGTTCTTCCCAGCCACCTTTATAGTGATATATTGATGATCTGGAAGGAGCCCCTCAGCAGCCTTCCTCACAGCATCAACTGTCGCCATGGCGCCTGCATCATTCTGCTCAAACTCGAGGACCAAATTCTTCAGGGTCAACAGATGCTCTAAGCCAGACACACCGCTCGATTCATCAGCACGGCCTTTCTCAAACCTCAGCTCAAGTGCTTGGACCTTTGGAAGTACACGAGGCTCAAATGTTACTGATGGTGATGTGCACCGGATGCACAGTTGTTTAACAGTCTTGAGCCCATTACCGGGGAACATGATTTGCTTCTCAATTCCAGGCGTTTCAGTTGCATAGTAATACAGTTCCAGATCCCTCAAGTTATCATGCTTACTGAACTCTTCCACGACGTTGGTAGAGCTTTTTGTGGTACCAGCACATGACAATGACTGCATGGCTTTCATCTTATCCATCCCGCCAGGCAGCTTGGCACTCCCAGCAAGCAAATGCATTACCTTTTCGAGCCTGACAATACTGGGAGGCAGCTCTTTCACCTTTGTTGACCTCACATCAAGTGTCTCCAAGCACCTTAGATCCCCAAATGCTTCTGGGAGCTCACTGACATCGGTGCCTTTGAGGCTCAGGTACTTCAGCAGCACCAGCTTGCATAGGCCATCCAAGCACACAGGACCATTGCAACCATCGAGGTCCAGCACACGCACCACTTTCAGATCAGTCAGATGAGGGGTGGCACTGGAATGACCAAGGACAGTGACTGAGCGAGCATGAGTTAAGTCAGTAGACTCAATTCGATTTGCAGGTTGATCTTCCTTGCTATTGTTCTTCGAATTCAGGGATAGCCTACGAACAGTTCTGTTGGTGTTAGGGACATGTTGACCATCCGTCAGAGTGGCAAAGTTGTCTTCTATGCACTTGTAAACAATGAAATCATATATCACTGGGTGGACCCTGCAATGCCTTGGGATACTATCATGGTTCAGACCCAATGGTTGTACCAAGTTTCTGCCAATTAGCTCATTCAGGTAACTGATTGCTGTCTCCTCTTTGCTTCCAGCGATGAATCCTTCGGCGATCCATCGCCTCACTAGGCGCTCTGTCTCTATCTCTGAATTCTCAGGAAATATGCTCAGATACAGCAAACAGGACCTGAGGTGTGGCTGTAGATCATTGTAGCTAAGATCAAGTATTTGCTTCAGCCCATTTGACCCATCTGAATGTGAACTGCATAGCAAGTTCAATCCATGCTTCTCCCATTCATCTCTTGATTGCTTGTTTGCTAACTTGGCAGCTATGCTAACCACAGCAAGTGGCAGGCCAGCACACCTTCTCAGAACCTTGGTAAAAGCATCCTCCAGATGTTGTGGACAATCATTCCGGCTGCTGAAAGCTTTCTTCAGAAACAATTCCTTGGCTTCATTGTCGCTAAGGAGGCTAATCTTGTGGTTGTGGACAAATTTGGCTGAACTGAAATGATGATTGGTGGGCAACGCATCATTCCTTGTTGTGGTGATTATCCTACTACCAAGCCTGTTGTCTGGAAAACAACAACTTATTGATTCCCAATGTTTGCTACTCCATAGATCATCAATTGCAATGAGGTACCTGTAACAGTCCAAAAGGATGCACAGATGAAGCAAAATATTACCAAATCAGCTTCTGATTCTGTAGTCTGGTTGCCAAAATTCAGCAGGTCATGCTAGGCATACCTCTTCTTCTCCAGTATTTCTCTGACCCTGTGGATGAGTTGGCCAATGTCCTGGCTTCCTCGGTGCCCTTCGCCGAGTTTTGAGAGCATGTCCTTGATTGTCTTCACCATGTCCGGCTTGGGTCCGATGGAGACGAAAGCAGAGCACTGGAAGGTGTTGTCTGCTTGAAGACGCCGGTACACAGCATTGGCGAGCGTCGTCTTCCCTGAGCCGGCCATCCCAACAATGGAGACGATTTTCAGCTCACTAGAGCTGCCGGCGTCCAAGACAGTCTTGGACACATCCTCCACTTTGCCGTCCAAGCCGACGAGGCTGCCGGGGTCGACGAAGAGTGCCGCAAGCCTGGGATCATGGTGATGTTGCGCGGTGGTGCCAGCCATCGGCATCGGGCCGAGGTTGTAGCGTTTCCTCTGCTCGCTGATCTCAAGAACGCGCTCCCTGAGGTCCCGGAGCTCGTTCGCGATGGCGTGGCGGGCGGGGAGCGCCGTCACCTTGCCCACGCCGCGGCGAAGCCAGGCACGAAACCTGGAAGCGGGCTGGGCGCCGGCGCCGCCGTCGACGCGGATGCCGAAGAGGTCAACCCAGTCCTCGATGTCGAAGGCGACCTCGCGGACGAGGCCGACCCATCCGGTGGTCTGGGCGTCGTGGTGGTCGAGGGACTCACAGTGCTGGATGGCGGCGCGCATGCTGGACAGCTCGGCCTGGAGAAGACGACGTCCCCGCGGACGCCGGAGAGCAGCGCGTACTCCTGCTCCAGCAGCTCGCCGAGCTTCCCCGGCAGCGCGTCCACCATGCCCGACAGCGCGCCCACCACGATGTCCATCTCGCCGGCCGGTGAGGTCTGCTCCGGATCTCGATTTGCGCGTGTCGCCGCCGCGGCGAGGATGGGCGTGGACTTGAAGAGCAGAGCACCCAAGTCTTCGCCGCCTGGTCCTGGGATGCTGTCGGGGTGCGCCTAATACTTTCCAGTAGGCAAGCTGCTTGGAAGCCACAGCCTTGCTCTGTTTTTTAAAGGAAATCATACTCTATCATATTCATCCGTCAAAAGCAAAGTACAGAAATGGGACACATAAGTACATAATGACCCCTTCAAAGTTCTGTAGATTCATACGGATAGTCCATTTTTACTAATACACTGAAGCTTGATAAGAATAAAGTCAAAATATTTCATGGTCTTACCTGTGTTTATCTCTCTCCTAACCTTAAATATTGAACAGTTTGTTCCACTTTTAGTGGTAGCTCGTGCCACAAGAATAAGTTTGAGAGACTATTGGCCTACTCCCCCCCCCCCCCCCCAAATAAAAAATAAGATTTTTAAAAAAATAATTATTTTTAAGCGTCAAAGCACCACTCTGTCACGCCATATGCCATGGCGCGACAAGGGACACAATGGTGCCGGTGAAAGTTTATCCGAGCCAGCATGGCATGGGACACACCTAACGTCGATAGGTGGACATAGGTTTTGTCGGCCCAACTTAGTTTCTTCCTCTCTATCTTTGTCTCTCTCTACCCTTTCTTCCCTGCGAGCGAGGCGCCGCTGTCTGCGCCGCCGCGCTTGCACATCATCACCCCCATGCCTCCACCTATCCTTCATGCCTACCTTTGGTGTCCCCGCGCCCTGTCGGTCTCCCTCTCCTCTAGTCGGGTGGCAGAGAGAGGGAGGCACCATTGCGACCTCCTTGTCCCCGCAACAGTGTCGCCAAACGCGCTCCTTGCCCACTGCACCCCTTCGCCAACCCCACCATCGTTCATTGTTAGTTACAAGTTGTCCCCCTTGATTTGTTAATGTTGTGGTTGTTTAGTTACATGGCTAGGGTTACCAAATTTGGTACGTTATTATAGTATTTTTGTGAGTTCGTTGTTAGTACTTGATGAATGCATTAGGTTGTGGATATCCTATGTCTGTGGACAGTGGCGGAGCCAGAAACTATGCATAGGGGGGGGGACAAAGAGCTTCAACCATATAATTGATTGTAATTTTTATTTGCATTTTTGCACTGGGGCTCGGCTCCTTTTTCTGGATATATCTAGTATTTGACGATTTAACCATGCACGTTATTTTTTGCGTGGCAGATGACCATGTCCATCGATAGCGAGCTAGGAATTATTCATAAAGGACAGTAATCCCCACTAGAAGACATTTAGTAGGAAAAGTTTATACTAAATTTTGAATGGTAAAGGAGAAGCCCACATCTCAAGAAAAAAGCTAAAATTCTAGTTGTAACCTAAAGATAAAAAAATATATGGCAAGAGCTTTTATTTTATCTTTATAATATAGATAAGTATTAAATTTATATTACATAAAAAATATTGTGATGTTAGGGGGTTCATGGCCCCTGCCAGCCCCCCCTGGCTCCGCTAGTGTCTGTGGATTTGACGTAAAGTTTTTGTAGCATGCACCTAGGTTGTCATAGATCAAGGATTTGTATAGGTTCTTTTGTTGTCTTTGATATCATCATTGTGAAGGTTGTGTATTATAATGTAGGAGTGAATGCACATGTTTTAGTCACGAAATTGAGAATCATCACGGATTTCTATGACCAAACGAAAAAAAAACGTCAAGGAAGGTGAAATCTCTACTAGTATTTGGAAATGTCTAGTTGGTGTTGAATTGTTGCTTCACATATTGTAGATGGATCGCTTACGAGATTGTTTTATGGTGGCAAAGTAAAAGGAAATGGGTAGTTTCAACGAGTTTGATGTAGAAACGTTTGTCGAGGATGATGCCAACGAAGATGGATGGGATGATATTTTACCTCAGTAGACGAAGACGACTTGACTTCAGGGCCAAGTAATTCCCATAAATTTGCTCTTTTTGCTAAAGATAAATATATTTCGCTTGTGGCCTTCACAGCTCAAAGTATCACCAATAACTTCCTAATATACCCCTCTCTGTGGTTTCTTTGGAGAAGTTAGCTTTTCTTACTAGAATTTTTGGCACCCCCAACTGCAGACTCTAGAAGAGAAGATCAAGGTGCTATATTTGGGCGCCTTCCTTTTCTTCCAAAAAAAGAAGCCTACTCTGATATCATTTGTGTACCTTACAACACCTAAACAATTTGTTTGGATTTCGAAAAATAGTTGTAGAGGTAGCAATATCAGGATCAGTGCAATTTAGGGGTTACATGATGTGTAAAAATCTATGACCAACTTTCATATGTCATGTTTGAACCAAGGTTATACTATCAATTTATTTTTATGGTCTTTTCGCTGAACCCACTAGCTCACTCAAACATTAGGAATGCCAAAACCTTTGCTAGACTACTTGCAAGATTTCCAATGAGGTATATTCAACAAAAATGCATATCATATTTGGGTCTTGCTCTGAACTCTAATTAAAGTTTCTAATAATCTTCACATCTTAAACTCTAAACTCTGAAATGATGAGTTCATCAATCTTCATATCTTAGCTTCAAAGAAACTCAAATTCATTAGACAAGTTTAATAAATTCCCCCCCCCCAATTATGCAATCTAGATATTGGGCCATCTTTTGTACATAGATGAGTGTTTGAGATGTTATGCCTCCCAAGTTCACCATCACTTGCAATTTGTCATCCATCAGGCTAACTCATTATATACTACTCTCTCCACCCATAAATGTAAGCATCCGAAAGATTTTTAGGAAAGCTTATGCCACAAGTTCAATTCTTTTGTGGCCCTCATTTAATGGTTGTACAAACTGAATCAACCTATGCAAAACCAAGTACTGCTACTAGGAGTCTGTTGGCGGTCCTTATCGACGATTTTACACCGCCAATTAGACATGAAAAAGGGTGAATTATATATTCCTATACGCATATACTTGTGCAACTAACCCAAATCCACGTGCACTAGGAAATATACTGTTGTTGCAGGAAACAATAAAAAGTGCAGGGATTATACAGCGGAAAGGCGCTTTCTGGAAAGCGCCAAACTAACTCAAAGTGAAGCCAGGCCACCTCGGGACCAGAATAGGCCGAAACACCGAACCACCACGGCCCAGGCCCAGAGGAGAACCGACCTGATGAAGTCGGTCAGGGGGTGGCGGCACCCTGGCGTGGCCGCACAAGGGGCACGCGCGCGCCACCCCGACTGACCCGTGGGACCGGTCAGCTAGAGGTCGGTTCATTAATGATAGAGGAGGGCGGTGCGCTGGTGTACCTGCCAAATCAGGCTCAAACCGACCTCCTCACACATATAAAAGGGGAGAAGAATTTGTTTTACAACACACACATTCTTTTGGCCTCTCTCTCCCTCACCTCCACTTGTTCCTTAGCTTAGTACTAGTAGGATTGGAACTAGGAGAGCTACCAAGGAGAGCTTGTCTCCTAGGAAGAAGAGATACATCTTGGTAATCATCTATGGAGTGTTCTTCCTTGTTCAAGTTCTTATTCTTTATATATTGCTTAGCGTATGAACTAGAGCATAGTCTTGATCATGTTCATGTTGATACATATGAACTAGAGCAAAGTTCATATGATCGGTTCATAGCATGTTCATCCCTGTTCTTCATCGTTCATATGTTCTATAGAATTAGAGTCCACGATGAGAATGAAGTAACGGTTCGATGTTCTTTCGGGTTTACCTATGTTCTAGCTCGTCCATCCGTAGGGTGGGAGTCCTGGGGGAGCATAGGTAGTTCTCTAGTATGCGGACGTGGTGTCCGGATATGAAAGGGCCTTCGAATATGACGGCATGCCACGGTTGAGGGGTAGGCGGCAGGTGGTGACAGCCATGTCCGTCCCTCGTAATCCCCCACGTCCGTATGTCGTGTAGGAGTTCGTAAATGCCTCTATCGGCCGGGGACCCCATGCGGGGTCTCCCTGTTACTCTAGGCTCGACTTGTCTCTAGTCCCGTATAACATATGAATTAGATGTTCTATGCTTAGCTATATACGACCAACCAGCTCGTGTAGATTTATTCTTTATTCTTTCGCCACTTTTATTCCTTTTTCTCTTTATCCTTGAGATTGGTCCAAAGTGTGTGTCCACTATCCTCAAATTACCGTTTATCTTACCCCTGCATAGCACTAAGTCTCATTTCAATGATATGAAGTTCCATATCCATGTGCTAGAGGTATTTTACACCATGCCTTCCTTTGGGAAAATATATATAAATAACGATACCCTGACATACTTCCGGGTGAAATGCTACTTCGATAGATCCATGCGCTTGCGGATAATATCTATAGAACACGACTATCACCTGGCGTTTCTTGGTGTGACCACTGGAATGTAATAATTCTAGTGATTGCGCTAAGAAATGCCAACAGAGTCCAAACGGTGCTGATATTTTCTAACCCTATTCTAGCCGTCTCTTATCCGACATAGCTGACACTATCCATATCGAATCTGAATCCAAATTGAAATATGAAAACAAAAGTAATATCAATCATATCCTTTCGGATCTTTATCGGTTTGCATCCCTACTACTATTACACTTGGTCCTTGCTCCTCGAATATAAAGGACGAGTTTATCCCAAGTTAAACTAATCTATACCCTAATAATAAAACACCAAAATTTCAGTCCGCTAAATTTTTGTCCGCTCCTATCGTCCTTTGTCCACACACGTATTAACGATAGGGTGGGAAAAATGGCCTGTAAAAAGTAACCAAAAAGAATAAAGAATATGGCTGAGAAGGACTCCAATTCTAATTCCCTTTGTGATCTCGGATACAACACAAACAATCCAAATTGACCATAGATCGAAAAAAATAAATTGAATTAAATAGACACAATAATTTAAGGCCACCACAAATAAAATAGTGAAGCATGCATATAGTTTGTGCATGAACGAATCACAATCAAGCTGATTCAGAAATTTTGTCAAAAAAGCCAATTCAGAAATCACAACACCAATCATAAAATAAGAAGCACAAGCTCCTAGCTGACTTGACCTTGAAGGAGATCTGGATGGTGGTCACAACGTCCTCGACTCCTCGTCATCACCAAGCATAAGCATGCCAGCGGGCGAAGCTGTAGGCGACCGTTGTCCTCCGCGACGAGGATCTCAAGCTCTGGATCCTTGGTCACCGACTCACCGTCTCACTGCTATTGCCAGCTAGGCTAGACCCGTGCGGAGCTTGGGAGTTGCGACAGAAAGGGCATACACGACATGCGCACGCCACACGCAACGACCATGTGACTCATCTTCATCTCGTGAGTGCGACGCAGTGGGGTGTTGACGGTAGTTAACGTCAATTTTTAACCGTCAACATAACTTCTATAACTGCAAAAAGATGATCATCAGTATAGGTCTAGAGGTTTGAGCTAACAAATTCCACGAGTTTTGGTGCACCTATGTTTTGCAGGGCTTACACA
This sequence comes from Themeda triandra, assembly GCA_018135685.1. Classification (NCBI taxonomy): domain Eukaryota; kingdom Viridiplantae; phylum Streptophyta; class Magnoliopsida; order Poales; family Poaceae; genus Themeda; species Themeda triandra. Next base: position 235,479 of record JAENPR010000350.1, on the reverse strand, counting down.
GGAATGGAGCTAAAATGAATAAAGTCATTGAATAAAAGTATCTCAAATGATGAATTGGACTACACCATTGCGAAGGGCTCATCGAGACGATCGAAATGGATATATTATTTGCTATATTTGGGTTTCGGAATAAAAAGATATACAAGAAGGAAGCTTTCACATGTGATGATGATATCAAAAGTCAACGCGAGCACAACCGACACATGGACCCACGTGGCGGCGGCGTCGGCCTACAGCGCCGACAAAGGGCGGGCCCGTGTGTGCAGCCCGTCCCCACGCGGGGACACACGACAAGCGGGCCAATCGGCGGCGGCCACGTGGCGGGCTTGCCCCCCCGTGCGCGCGCGCGCGGCGCGCGACAGGGCGAAGCGGAGCACCGGGCGGCTTTCCTCCCCGGTGGACACGTGGCGGACCCGAGAGGCCCCACGGCTGGTTCCGGGCGCGCGCGAGGAGGAGGCGGTTGGGCCGTGGTTTGGGCCCGGTTTTGGCCTGAACCGGCGGTCCAGTTGGCCGGAAGCTTCCAGAGTTCTCCAGAAAGCAGATCAGAGGCGGTTTTGACCGGTTTGGCTCCGGTTCAGGGCCTATATGGCCGGTTCTTCTCCGGTTTTCTGCGGGAATCGACCAGGGAATATGCCAGGGTTATGCTGATGATCTCCGCCGCCCATCTAGGTCGGTTTGATCCAACGGTGAAGAACAAATGTGACGCGGATCGATGACGTGGCAATTCCTTAGGGGCTACTCCACCCAGGGTTATATAAGGAGGGCGCCCCCCTAGGGTTTTCCATCATATCTCTTCTACAAGATCAAAGCTAGGGTTTCAAGTCTTCATCTAATTAGAAGAGGGTCCCTCTAGTTCATCTAGTTCTAGTTCTAGTTCGTCTAGTTGTATCTGCAAATAGGGAGAGAGAGGAGGAGAGAGCTGAGAAGGAGTCGGATCTGTCGGATCTTCCTCAACATTGTACTTTTGCAGCATCTAGTTCGTCTTCCAAACTACTCTCCGGTTCTAAATTATTATTTCTAAGTTCGCTTCTTTATTTAATTATACTTTATTCTATTTACTTGATCTTTGCTCGTATTGAGTGCTCTAGTTATTCTAGATAATTAGAGTAGTAAACGCTAGTGTAGACGTGGTGTCTAGGCTATAGTTTACCTGAGTTTGCGCCCAATCCCATGGATAGTTGTGGTAGCCCCAGAGGTGACAGCTCTGTCAGGCCTTTGTATTCCACCACGTTCGGGTTGGTGTTTCGTAGAGCTTTTTGGCAGCCTTCCCCCGACTACTTTATTCTCAATCTCTTCGAGAGTCGGAAAGGTACTGTTGCTCCATAGTAAATAGAGTGTAGTAAGCCTGATTTTGATCACCCAATCAACTTAGAAAACACTATAAGGTTCCTCTCCACCCACAAAAATATTTATATCTTTCTTTTCTTACCTTTATCCTTGGACGGCCTTGATTCTCTAGTACACTTCACGTTCCCCGTGGAAATCGATACTCTGGAATACTCCCGGGTGAAAGCTACATCGTACTCCGTGCGCTTGCGGATTTATCTGCTTACGCTAAGAAGTGTCAACAAGCTTTCTGGCGCCGTTGCCGGGGAACGGTAGCTGTGCTAGTTTCGAGCCAAGTCGTCCGTGTATCCTTTTTCATTCTTTTACCACCATTCTCACCTCACCACAAACATCAACCACCATTTATCACATGGATTTCACTCCTATCTGTAAATTCTTTGCTCCAAAGGGGGACTTGTTGGAGCTTCCACCATCATCAGACCCTATTCTTACAGATGCCTATGAGCTTCCCCCTGCTTTCATAGACATGATTAAGGAGTTATCCTTCTCTGGGTTAGCTGACGAAGATCCATACACCCACCTTAGGGAATTTGAGCAGTTGTGTTCTTGTCGAATTATTGCCGGCATGACACAAGAGACCCTTAAATGGAAACTATTTCCATTCTCCCTATCGGGAAGAGCGAAAAAGTGGTATGCTCATTCTGTAAAAGGTGCAAATGGAAATTGGGATGAACTTCGAGACAATTTTTGTCACGCTTTCTTCCCACTTTATAAAATTGCTGACCTTAGAATAGAAGTTCTTAAATTCCAACAGAAAGAGAAGGAGACATTAGGAGCAGCTTTGGGCAAGATTCTCAAGCCTTACAAATTCTCGGTCCAAACCTTGCCCCGCCCGACCAAGTCCTACACTATCACTTCTATCGTGGTCTTAACATGAAAGCGCTTCTACATCTCGACATTGCTTCAGAGGTTCATTCTCACATAAACTCGTTAGTGAAGGGAAAGCAATCCTAGAGAAAATCCTTGAAAACACCCCCTACACTAGTATTTATGATGAGTTTCCTGAAGAAGAAAACAAAGTCGAGCCAATCTCTGATCAACAAGAGGAGATACTTGCAACTGAATCTAAAATTCCTTTAGATTCTTCTAATGATTTAGTTGCTAAAGAATCTCCCACTATAGGAACACAACCCACATTGGAAGTCGATGAGCCCCATCCTTCCACGTTCCTCTCAGAAATCGAGGTAGATCTTTTGAAGATTTTGGTAATGCCTCAAAATTTCCAGTTCAAGTAAAGCCTCTGGTGCACTCTGCGCCATTTGAGGATAATGATGGTCCTCCTAATGATCCTTTCTTAATGGAACACATTAAAGGACTTTCAGCCATCATGAGCTGTGAGTGGTTGGCAGAATCAGAGTTATCCACAGAGGTAGCCCGTATCACTACCCGCTCAGAGATCTTTAGTTGCAACCTTAAGGGGACCACCATAGAGGCTTATTATAGTCCTACCGTTGGGATGAACATTGTTTCTAAGGCTTTTGCCAAAGAACTTTGCCCCAACGAATCCTTGATCCCATCCCATAAGCTTTTAAGAACTCCATCTGGAGTTACTTTAGAAAGTTATGGGGTCATGAGGTCTATTCCCTTGCGCATGAGAGGCTCTAAGTACCGTCTAGACTTTCACATCTACGACATCTCAGACATGTTCGTCTTGATTGGTGTACCTATAGGGACACTCTTTCAAGAGCGACCAAAACAATGTCTCTTGAATTTAAAGTTGGGAAACTCTACTATCGATGTTTCACTTGAACGCTCACATAATGCGATAGTAGAACCCAAACCCGAAGAAGACCCTATTGAGGAAGTCTTAATGGCATCTCTAGAAGACTTGGCTCGACTCGGTTCAAATACCGAACATTTCATTGAAGAAGAGGAGGAGCTAGCAGAGCCTATTGAGCTAGACCCCTTCGAGTGGCCACCACGACCCTCAATTGAGTTAAAACCTCTTCCTCTTGGCTTGAAATATGTCTTTCTCAACAAGAATCCAGAAACTCCTGTTATCATAAGTGACAAGCTTTCCCAAGAAGAAACCTACAGGCTTGTCACTATCCTAGAAAGACATAGATCGGCCATAGGCTACTCACTCCATGACCTCAAAGGGATTAGTCCCACTCTTTGCACTCATCGTATCCCTACGGATCCCAACATCTCACCATCAAGGGAACACCAATGCAGGCTTAATAATGCTATGCGAGAGGTTGTTCAGAAAGAGGTCCTTAAGCTTTTGCACGCCGGGATTATTTATCCCGTACCACATAGTGAGTGGGTTAGCCCTGTTCAAGTTGTGCCAAAGAAAGGAGGAATGACGGTTGTTAGAAATGAGAAGAATGAACTCATTCCTCAAAAGACCGTCACACAGGGTGGCGAATGTGCATAGACTACCGGAAACTTAACAAGGCTACAAAGAAAGACCACTTCTCATTACCCTTCATCGATGAGATGTTGGAACGGCTTGCAAAGCATTCTTTCTTTTGTTTCCTTGATGGGTATTCCGGATATCACCAAATCCCGATCCACCCCGATGACCAAAGTAAGACTACTTTCACATGCCCGTATGGAACTTCTGCATACCGACGAATGTCGTTCGGACTATGTAATGCTCCAGCTTCTTTCCAACGGTGCATGATGTCTATTTTCTCTGACATGATCGAGAAAATCATGGAGGTGTTCATGGATGACTTTACCATCTATGGCACAACCTTTGATGATTGTCTAGAGAATCTAGACAAAGTCTTACAACGATGTGAAGAAAAGTACTTGGTCCTGAACTGGGAAAAATGCCATTTTATGGTTCGGGAAGGAATAGTGCTAGGACACAAGGTGTCCGAACGTGGGATAGAAGTGGATAGAGCAAAGATTGAAGTTATTGAACAACTTCCACCTCCCACAAATGTAAAAGGAATCCGAAGCTTTCTAGGCCATGCGGGGTTCTATAGGCGTTTTATCAAAAACTTTTCTCAAATCACTAGACCCCTCACTAGACTCTTAGCTAAGGATGCACCTTTCATCTTTGACAATGAGTGCTATGAATCTTTCCAAACCCTCAAACAAGCACTCATTTTAGCTCCAATCATCCAGCCACCTGATTGGACGCTGCCTTTCGAGATCATGTGTGATGCTAGCGACTTTGCTGTTGGTGCCGTTCTTGGCCAAACAAAGGATAAAAAGCACTATGCTATATCCTATGGTAGCAAAACCTTGATCGGGCCACAACTCAATTATGCCACCACTGAAAAAGAGTTGTTGGCGTTGTCTTTGCAATAGACAAGTTTAGATCTTACTTAGTTGGAGCAAAGGTAATCATTTATTCGATCATGCCGCGCTTAAATACCCGCTCACTAAGAAAGATGCTAAACCTCGGTTGATCCGCTGGATTCTTTTACTCCAAGAATTTGACATAGAAATAAGAGATAAGAAAGGAGTAGAGAATTCAGTAGCCGATCACTTGTCTAGGCTCCAGTATAAGGAAACACATGAGTTGCCCATTAACGATTATCTGCGGCACGACACGTTCCTCGCAGTAACGCACTCTAACCCCTGGTACGCAGATATTGTGAATTATATGGTTGCAGGTTATGTCCCACCAGGAGAAGATAAGAGAAAGCTCAAATATGAAGCTCGATGCCACTTATGGGATGACCCATATCTCTATCGACTCTGTTCTGATGGATTATTACGGAGATGTGTCCCGATGGTTGAAGCGATGAAAATCATAGAGAGATGTCATGCATCACCCTATGGAGGACATTATGGAGCATTCCGTACGCATGCGAAGATCTGGCAAAGTGGATTCTTCTGGCCCACGATGTATCAAGATACAAAAGAATTTGTTAGAAGATGTGCCGATGTCGAAACATGGAAACATCAATGCTCGGAATGCAATGCCGCTCCAGAACAACCTACAAGTAGAGTTGTTTGATGTTTGGGGAATCGACTACATGGGACCATTTCAAAAATCTGGAGATGCTGAATACATCTTAGTGGCAGTTGACTATGTGTCCAAGTGGGTAGAAGCATTACCATGTCGAGCTGCCAATTCTAAACACGCCAAAAAGATGTTCCATGAAGTGATATTCCCAAGATTTGGCACACCTAGAATGGTCATAAGTGATGGAGGATCACATTTCATTGACAAGAGCTTCAAACAATTCCCTTCGAATATGGAGTGAAGCATAATGTTGCAACTCCATACCATCCCCAAACAAGCGGTCAAGCGTAAACATCAAATAAGCAAATCAAGAACATCCCGAGAAGACCGTGGACGAAATGGGAAAGAAATGGAAGTACAAGCTTCATGGTGCACTATGGGCATACCGGACTGCATACAAAACACCCATAGGCATGTCACCTTATCGCCTAGTATATGGGAAGACATGCCATTTGCCCGTTGAATTAGAATTCGAGCTCACCGGGCAATCAAGAAATGGAACATGGATCTCCATCTAGCCGGCAAGAATCGTCGATGCAAATATCTCGAGCTCGAAGAGTGGAGAGAAAAGGCTTATCACAAACTCCAAGATTTACAAAGAAAGAACCAAAAGGTGGCATGACAAGAGAATCAAGCACAAGGAGTTCAAACCTGGAGACAAAGTCCTATTATTCAACTCAAGAGTGAAGCTCTTCGGTCATGGAAAACTTAGAAGAAAATGGGAAGGACCATTCAAGGTGATTGAAGTTGCATCTCATGGTGCTGTCACACTTCAGAATGATTCAGGTAACATATTCAAGGTAAATGGTCAACGTTTGAAAGTTTTTCTTGAACCTGAAAACATAGAAGAAATTGATGTGATTGAATTCTTGCAATTTAAAGATCCAATATAAAAACCCCGTCGTACATGCTCTAGAAAACTAAGGCCTAACGCTTAATCAGTTCCACAAGTTTTGTTGTCTATTTGAGTTGTGTAGGATTTGGGAAGTCGGACATGCAAGTCACAAGAGTGAGGGACTATGTCAACATCCAGCCTTGGGGAGAGCACCCCGTTTATCTAGCTAAGTATTTCTTTTCCCTTCTTGTATATTTTAATGTGCTTGCTACATATTTTTAGTTCTGTGTAATGTCTAATTTTGTTAAATAAAAGGAGGGTGTACAAGTTTTTGCCCTAAAATAAATCCCTAGAATAAACTCTTTTGGATATGATGAATAGTTGCTCGCCGTAATTCCTTTCAAGTACCCGTTTTCAACCTAGAACTCTCCCAAGTTTTGGACACACTTGTTTTGATCTAAGATTTGCTCTCAACCTGAAACTTGTGGGTAGCGAATGCTTGATCTAAGTCTCGGGTGGTTGACGGGTATGATATGGGAAGGTCTCGAGTCTTGTTTATCTTGTTCTAAGTGATACTAGAGTTCTGAGAATTTATCTTTTGAAAATTTAAACCGCCGCATGATGAGTTCCCGTATGATGAGAGTTTGAATTCCTACCACAGCCATATATACATGCTTGCTAGACTAGGAAGTCCACTTATACTTACTTATGCTTTGAGTGTGGTCGATTGTGTTGACCCTTAGAAACTCGTCATACAGTTAAAATCAAGATCACACACATACACCATGCACCCCTCGCTACTTCTACCCTGGAAGTATGCGCCACCATATTCATTTATTTAGACACATCCTAAAATTGTTCTACTCCTACACTGGGAGTGAGCATCGAAAATATCCCTTCATCCATTGCTAGCCCCTTTTGTTATCCAATAAAGCTCCAAGTATACTTTTGCTGCTACCTCCATCAATATTTTCAAAGAAGAGACCACTTCATCAAAAAAAAAAAAAGAGAGAAAAAAAAGAAGAAGAAAAAAAGAGAAGAAAAAAAAAAGAAGAAGAAGAGAAGAGCAAGAAGGAATGTCCCAACAATTTCCCATCATATGCGAGATTTTCAGCTGCCCAAGTTCTATCCAGATTCTTCATGGCGCAATTACAAAGGAGGTATGAATTTCTTCAAGGAGCAAAAGTAGAAGTTAGGTGTTCACCATTATCATCCCTTTTCCCCCTTCGTTTCTTCTTATATTTATCATCACCATTTTCCACTACCACCATATATCCACTTAACCCAAATATAGGACCACACACATGCACATCTTGATTTGATTGTATGTCCAGTTTCTTCGGATCCATGGTTTGACTATGCAACATATGTATAAGCTCCCACCTACAACTCCACATAAGCCTATTAGAGGTAGGGTGAGAGAGTGAAGGCACAATGTTACTCTGCCTTATACCAAAAATACCACATATCTTGAGAGAAGAGAGAAGGCATACAACATCAATGCCTTAGTGAGGATCCAGAAATACCACATAAGGGAGACTTGAGAGGGTCATACAGAGGAATCTCTGAGTTTTATTTAAAAAACTCTCAAAACTCCGGAATGAAGGTTGAGCAAAGAGCTAGAGACATAGTGCTTGACTTGACCGTTCTGTCTTTCAACTGCTCAAGACCCAAGTGAAGGCTACAAGCCCCATGGTGGAAGGTAATATGGGTAAGTTTGAAGTCAGAATAGTTTACTCTAATCCGAAGGAGAATTCCTGTTTGAACGCATGTGTACTTCTGAGGCGTGAAAGCATTGTAGCAACTCCTGATCCTTTACTGAGTTTAGCTTTGCTCAAGGACGAGCAAAGGTTAAGCTTGGGGGAGTTTGTTGACGGTAGTTAACGTCAATTTTTAACCGTCAACATAACTTCCATAACTGCAAAAAGATGATCATCAGTATAGGTCTAGAGGTTTGAGCTAACAAATTCCACGAGTTTTGGTGCACCTATGTTTTGCAGGGCTTACACAGGAATGGAGCTAAAATGAATAAAGTCATTGAATAAAAGTATCTCAAATGATGAATTGCACTACACCATTGCGAATGGCTCGTCGAGACGATCAAAATGGATATATTATTTGCTATATTTGGGTTTCGGAATAAAAAGATATACAAGAAGGAAGCTTTCACATGTGATGATGATATCAAAAGTCAACGCGAGCACAAACTGACACATGGGACCCACGGGGCAGCGGCTGTCGGCCTACAGCGCCGACAGGCGGGCCTGGTGTGCAGCAGCCGTCCCCACGCGGGGGACACGCGATAGGCGCGGGCCAATCGGCGGCGGCCACGTGGCGGGCTTGCCCCCCCCCCCACGCGCGGCGCGGCGCGCGCGAGCGGCGAAGGGGAGCGCTGGCGCGGCTTTCCCCCTCCCTGGTGGACACGTGGCGGACCAGGAGAGGCCCCGCGGCCGGTTCTGCAGGCGCGCGCAGGGAGGAGGCAGTTGGGCCGCGGTTTCGGCCCGGTTTTGGCCTGAACCGGCGGTCCAGTTGGCCGGAAGCTTCCAGAGTTCTCCAGAAAGCAGATCAGAGGCGGTTTTGACCGGTTTGGCTCCGGTTCAGGGCCTATATGGCCCGTTCTTCTCCGGTTTTCTGCGGGAATTGACCAGGGAATATGCCAGGGTTATGCTGATGATCTCCACCGCCCATCTAGGTCGGTTTGATCCAACGGTGAAGAACAAATGTGACGTGGATTGATGACGTGGCAATTCCTTAGGGGCTACTCCACCTAGGGCTATATAAGGAGGGTGCCCCCTAGGGTTTTCCATCATATCTCTTCTACAAGATCAAAGCTAGGGTTTCAAGTCTTCATCTAATTAGAAGAGGGTCCCTCTAGTTCATCTAGTTCTAGTTCTAGTTCATCTAGTTCTAGTTCTAGTTCGTCTAGTTGTATCTACAAATAGGGAGAGAGAGGAGGAGAGAGCTGAGGAGGAGCCGGATCTGTCGGATCTTCCTCAACATTGTACTTTTGCAGCATCTAGTTCGTCTTCTAGCTACTCTCCGTGTTCTACAATTATTATTTCTAAGTTCAGTTCTTTATCTAATTATACTTTATTCTATTTACTTGATCTTTGCTCGTATTGAGTGCTCTAGTTATTCTAGATAATTAGAGTAGTAAACGCTAGTGTAGACGTGGTGTCTAGTCTATAGTTTACCTGAGTTTGCGCCCAATCCCACGGATAGTTGTGGTAGCCCCAGAGGTGACAGCTCTGTCAGGCCTTTGTATTCCACCACGTTCGGGTTGGTGTTTCGTAGAGCTTTTTGACAGCCTTCCCCCGACTACTTTATTCTCAATCTCTTCGAGAGTCGGAAAGGTGTTGCTCCATAGTAAATAGAGTGTAGTAAGCCTGATTTTGATCACCCAATCAACTTAGAAAACACTATAAGGTTCCTCTCCACGCACAAAAATATTTATATCTTTCTTTTCTTACCTTTATCCTTGGACGCCTTGATTCTCTAGTACACTTCACGTTTCACGTGGAAATCGATACTCTGGAATACTCCCGGGTGAAAGCTACATCGTACTCCGTGCGCTTGCGGATTTATGTGCTTACGCTAAGAAGGGTCAACTTGGGGGAGCTTGAGACTTGGGACGGGAAGGGGAGGGAAGGGGAGACGCGACACACGACGCGACTGCGGTCTCCTCTCGCGGGCATTACGGAGTGGAGGTGGGGAATGGGGATTGCGTATTGTGCGGCGGCGGGTCTCAAGGTGGGAAAAACAGACCGTCTAGGGTTCCAATATATAGGTTGTTACTAAAATATTGTGCTGGTGTTGGCTATTGGGCTGCAAGATGTTATTGGGCCTTTTCTCTGTGGGAGTAGGTTTGAGAAACAAATAAAATGGAGTCACGAGAATAAAAATAATAAAATGATTAAAGGAGAAATAAATAAAAGGGAGGAAATAAGAAGAAAATACAAGGATATTACCAAATATTATTCTCTAACTAAAACCTACTTTATCAAAGAAGTTGCTCTATCAAAATAGCTATAACCAATTATTCTAGCTAAAACTCAAGCTATACCAAATGGACAAGGAGGATCTCTGAATAAGGAGAAAGGGAAATGTGAACTATAGAGAGGGAGGAGATAACTGAGAGATAGTGACTGGAGCACGCGAAAAAGAAGGGTCAGGAAGATATGTGAGGAGAAGAAATGTGTAGCACGCGTTGAAGATGATGGTATTAATGTCTGGACTGACCCGACATGAGATTGTCTCTATACACATCATATACGTTATGTCCTTTGACCTGAGATTGTTGTATATGCTCGAGATGTGTATCGACTTGCTTAGGGACTGACAAACGCTACTCCGTTACTGCGTAGTTATAAAGGATGTCTTCGGGTTTGTCGAGAAGCATGCTATGAGATATAGACAATCAAGATGGGACATGCCCCTCTCTGATGAGAGTGATATCACTGGATCACTTAAGTGATTGGATCAACAAATGCATGATCGTGCTTGGGTTAAGTGTTAACCCATGAGTTGAACCAAATATCATGTGGCAAGGGAGTAACATGTATGTGGCCGTGGTGGTTCGTCTGATATGATCATTTGCGTGCGCATAGGAGTTGTCACGCCTTGCTAGAGGCCGTTGTCAGCTATTGGGCGAATAGGAGTATTCGGCCCATGTCTATGTGTGCGTGAACCTATAGGGTCGCACGCTTAAGAGGCTGGAAGCCTAATTCGGGTTGGACCCGAATTAGACAAGGCTTAGGGTTTCTAATGGGCCTCCAACTCGGGAGCACATGAGAGACGCCTATATAAGTAGAGGGGAGGGGCGCGGCCAAACCTAATCCACGCCTTTTGGCAGCCGCCGTCGCCCTCCACGCTCTCGCCTTCGCTCCTCGCGGACCTAGCAGTCCGGAGGCGCATCGCTTCTCCCTCGTACATCTGTGATACCTCGGAGGTGTTGTATCTGGAGCACGAGGACGAACCGCAAGTGGTGGGAGGAGTTGCTGGACGACCACGCAACTGCACGGCACTGCTGCGACGCGTTCGACTACATCGAGTCGTCTTCCGCTGCATCTGCGCGTCTAGTGGTAATCCCGTAACCTGTAACTAGCAGTAGATCCTGAGATATGAGGCAGAAAAGTTTTGTTTTTCGGCTAGCGTAGCACCCTCATAGCCCTACAATTAAGCTAACTAAACTAATGTCTGACTAACTCTGCTCTATATAAACCCGCTGAAGATCATACTGGTACATTTAATTCCTCATCAAGCGGCAGTTTGCTTTTCATGTAGAATCAACTTAATAATTAGACTTTGTAATATATTGGATTTTCATTGTGTATTTTTGGATGTTATTTTTTATAGTTTAGGCTAATAAATATTATTATTCCTGTGGCAACGCACGGGCAATTTTGCTAGTATTAATAATTTGATGAAGAAGAGTATTATATTTTTACTGTATAAGAAAAATAAATTATAAAATATATTTCATAATAATATATTATATTATTTAAACTTACGATAATTTAAGTTTCAAGGTAGGACAACTCAATAACCATTACATTTCTAGACGCAGGTACAAAGTATTATGACGAGCTAAGTTTTATGAGCATGCATTCCTTAAACTACATAGAGGCACTGAGGTAAAGGCGCCACGGTAAGGCCAGTTTGCTACCGTGTTGTGCTTACTACAATACATACATGCTTCAATTCACCTCCACACTGATTACGGGATAGCCCCGCCCGGCGTGTTAGGCCTTGTGGTGACGCCAGCGTGGAGAAGCAACGCCCAGACGAGCGTGATGAACTCGCCACCGCGCGCCATGGCCTGGACGTGGCCCTTGACATTCTCCGACGGCGCCACGAAGAGCACCATCTCCGACCAGAAGTCGGCCAGGATCCGGCAGGCCGACGCCTCGTCCTCGGCGTACTCTTCCACCAGGTGCCGGCCGAGTTCCGCGCCCCGCCGCAGCACCGTGTCCCGCGAGTCCTTGCTCATCTCCGCCAATAGCCGCTCATACCTCTCGGCAGTTGACTCGGTGCCGCCATCGCCGCCATCTGCACCAAGTGCGGCGCGTACGTCGTCAGACACTTCCTTGTAACGTCTCCTGGTCCACGCCGCGGAGTCCGGCAGCAGCTCCGGCGCCACCGCTACCAGGTAGGCGCAGTAGTAGGAGAGGTGGCTGGCGGCGATCATATCCTCCGATGCTGACATCGACTTCATCTCGAAGAGCCTCGTGGCGACGTGCCACACGAGGATGAGTTCCGTGTTGCTGCAACCGTCAGCGTCCAACGCCCAGCTCTTCTGGGAGCCGTACATCGCCCAGCCCACCTTGCCACCGACTCGGCGTGCTGCTGCACTGTCTTCGTTCGCCCCGTCCCCGTAGCTGCTCAGGAGTGACCGGAGCACGGCGTCCCTGACTAACGGCGACACCGGGATGGACTTCATGAGCCCTGAGCTGCCGTAGAGTAGCTCCGAGAGAAGCCCGGTTCGCCTGCGGAAGCGGCGAGGCTCCAGCACCGAGTTCTGTCCAAGCTTGTCCCGCCAACGCATCGCCGGCTTGAGGTGCAGCACCGCAGTGAGCGCCGCGTGGACGCAGCTGTATCGGCGCCACAGCGACTGGTGCCTTATGTAGTGGCCGAGCAGCGCCATCTTGGTCCAGTTGGAACACACGCCGGCGACGATCTCCCATGCCTCGACGAGCACGACGGTGAGCAGGAGGGAATAAGTGATGACCTTATACGACGTGTAGTGTATCACGCCTTTGGCCTGATAAAAACATCCCACAGCGACGGCTCCGACGATGATTAGAACGGAACAGATGTAGTTGAGCGCAGCGCACCAGCCGCCGAAGATGCACAACGGGATGGGAGAGTAGTAGAAATCACTTGCGAACCAGAGCTCGTCCACGAGGACACGGAACACCCTGTCGGCGTCGACCGCACCGCCCGTGCCGGCGCTGTCCATGCCTCTGAGCACGAAGCTAAGCGCCTCGACGGACCCAGCGTCGGCCAGAGGGTACCCTGACAGCCGCCGCCGCAGGATCTTGAAGAGCGAGTAGGAGAGGCAGAGGTCTCTGAGCTCCATCCTATCGGCGAGGACGCCATCACCGTGCTCAGCCAGACGCCACACGCGGTCCAGTGTGACGAGGCCGCTGAACTTGTCCTGCAGGGCGCCGCGCTTAACGCGGTATCCCTGAGGGCTCTCCTCGACGTACTTGTTCTTTTCTCCCATCACTATGTAGCGCGGCACTTGTTCCTGGCCGCCGTCGTCGTCGCCGTCGGTGATGAGCTGCACCATGTAGCCGGCGATAAGGCGCGCGTTCTTACCCAGCGCGAACGAGCCGCTCGCGCTGTAGAAGGCAGCCAGCTTGAGCACTAGCTTGGCGAAACCAAGCGCGCTGAACAAGAAGAAGATGGCTCGGTTGAGAGGGCCCAGCCAATCCGCCACCGGAACGCAGAGGCTGATAAGGCAGGCCAACCAGGCGTACTCCGTGAGGTTCTGCACGGGAGGGCTGATCTTGTAGCCGTCGATGCTAGCGTCACCGTCCGCAGGCGAGGAGGCCGCAGCGGTGACGGCCGTCGCGGCCATGTTGGCGTTGCATTTGACGGTGATGATGAGCACGAGCCACAGGAGGAGCGTCCACATGTTCTGGATGTCGGGGTTTTTCCGACCCTGACGGACATTAGAGCCCTCGCACTTGACCTCCTGCTTGACCCTGCTTAGTAGGCCGGAGATGATGGCGGAGGAGAGCGGCAGGAATACCATGGAGGCAACCCACACGAAGAAGCGGACTGCCGGATGCCGGCACAAACGACGGCCGTACGTGCTGAGCGCCACCAGCAGGACGGCAAGCACGGCCGCAGCGATGACACCGCTGTTATTCCCGAGATCCTTAAGCCTTGCGGGGTCCAACATTCTCTATAGCCGGGTGAGCTATCCTACTCCTCTGCGAATCCAGTCGCATTGATCGAGCAGAGGTGCCGCGTGCATATATATATAGAAGACGCTCCACGTTAGGCATTTGCACCGAATCTGAAATGAAATTAAGTGAAGATGACATGGATAGTTTGCAATTGAAAAATTAGAAGTTATTAGGATACGACTCTTATGATACAGATAGTAAGTGGGAGATGACATAGATGTCTTACATGTTAAGATAGACTTATGATAGATATTAGCTTTATAAGATATACTCCCTCCGTCCCGAAATATCGAAAGCATTCTGGGTTTTTAGAGATGTCCTCAAATATAATACATTTGGGAAACAAAGATAATATTCCGTCAAATAACAATACGTGATTGAGTGGTTTCCATATTTTCTAAAAGAAAACTTAGTTTGCGGCGTTTAATCAAGAGATATCGATTAGATTTTCAATAATTTAGGAAGTTAAGTAAGGGTATATGCGTCAATTATTCTCCTTATTTTTTCCTAGAATGACAAGAACGCTCTATATTTCAGGACGGAGGGAGTAGATACAATATTCGAAATCCATGACTAGAATATATTAGGATATATAAGTAGAAGGAGTACTTTAGAACTTCGTATTTAGTACTTACAAATAATTAGCTTATCTTGTATTCTTCTTCTTTTTGTTCATTTTCTACCACACAATGCTTCTATGTAATTTCTATCCGTTGCCATGAATTTATAGATCACTCTATATGTTTAATTTGTCCATCCATACTGTAGATTTTGTGTTACTTCATGTTTCTTCAATATAAATGTGCAAAGCTTAAACCTTAGTTTATTTTACGGTGGTCTCTTCACTGCCGCAGATTCACTAAATAATGATTTTAGCAGAAACTACAAATCATATTTGAAGGTGGGAACACCTAGTGAGCGTCGTTGTAAATGCTTAGATGGGCTCTAGGAAAAACACCCGTCTCCAGAAATCATCAATTAACAGAGGCGGTCGCCTTAAGATGTCCATCTCAGTAAATCAATTTTCGAAGGTGGGCATCTTAAGACGTGCCTCCGTAAATCGATGATTTTTAGAGACGGACGTTCTAAGTGTTTGCCTTCTAAAATCGATTTACGGAAGTGGACATCGTATCAAAAAATAATTCATAATGTTTTCATAAGTACTAGGGCGTAGACAAACTTTATATCAAAACCGTAGCTCTCGACACGATCTACAAATTTTGTAGTTAAAAATTTATTTAACTAAAACTATGTAGAGTCTGAAAATATTATCAGAAGTTCACGAATTTTGATATTTCTAATTTAAAATGATTAAACAATCTTAGACGTTGACATGGCCTATGCGAGAGTTATATTTATCCATACCGTCTACAACTCCATAGTTAATTTTTATTTAAAGTCATTTAGGCTTTACCTCTAACTATGTGAATATCCTCCTTCTTTTATCCATCTTGATAGACATGCTCTACAAAAAGATCCTTAGCTGATTCCCCTTGCTCAAAGGAATCAATCAGCCTTTGCTCGGCTAGAGAGATTCCACCTACCCAATGTATTTATTAAAATTGTAGTGACATTGTTTCCCTTGAAATATCTTCAATTTACAATTCATGGATAACAACCTTGTCTTCATTTGAAGGCTCTACATCTCTCTCTTAGGCAATGGAGCCTTGAGCTTTGAGTGAATCGGCTAATGCAAGCCGATTCGAAACCTGTTTGCCATCAAGATTGAATCCAATTGGTCTATTTGCCGAGCTTCAAAATATCTCAATCTGTCTTTGTCAGTGGCTGATTGGATCACATGATGAAATATATTGCAATTACAAACATTATGATCATATATGTTGTGCCACTTGCAATATGTAAGCTCTTCTATGTTTTCAATTGATGGCAAAACATTTTGATCAGTGAATCTAATAAAACTATTCTTGAGCAAGGTATTCAAAACATAATCACAAAAGGTAAAGTAAAAGGTTTACTTTGATTTCTTGAGCTGATTCTTTTATGGAGATGGCTTTAGAGCTAGGCAAACCCGATTAGGTTTATTGTTTGTCCATTCAGCCACACCTTTACAACTTATTTTGGGAAGCCCTAGTTTTGAAAAATAGCTCTACCTGCCCTGCCATATGGCACAATGTGATCGCTGAAAGAATCTGAATTTATTTTATCTTCAACAAATACAATGTCATTCTCAATCGGTCTTTTACAACTACTTCCAAGAATATTTCTAATAGATGCAGAAATTAAAATAATATGTTCAGATTGGAATTTATGCAAAATATTTGTATCCTATATCTTGTTGATCATGTTGGAGAGATGTATATCTTTGAATTGAATGTCGTTGATTTCATCTCCAAAGAATGATTAACAATAGGTGGCAAATCATCCAAAGACGCATCGGTCCAAGAAAGACGACTAGAACTCATCTAGTCGACTTGGGCACTAGCAGGCAAAGCAGCATCAGGTACAGTCGGCCTAGCTGACTCGGTCCAGGCAGTTGTGCTAGTCGGCTTGGCTGACTAGGGAATCGTCCTAGGCGGCTCAAGGCAGGACGACAAAGGCAGTGTCGGCCTAGCCGACTCAGAGGAGACTATAGAGGCAGTCAGCCTAGCTAGAGCTAGACAGAGCACTTCAAAACAATATATATACAGCATCGGTTTCCATGGACTACCGCCGCTCACCCAACCATGGGTTACCCACCACCTATGATGACGGTGGGCACGACCTTGGCCTGGCAAGGGTGCCCCACCGAGTGGTAGCGCCTGTCGCTTCCTCGCTGGGGAACAGCGCCGACAGCAACATTGCCACGAGTGTGTTGTCATATCCTAGTCATGGTACATGGGAGTGGGGACTCGTTTGTATACGGTTTGGGACTTTAGAGCGAGGCCTGCGCCATGAGAGATAAGGCAGGACACTAGCAAGCTTGTAGTCTGGTGGTCTAGCCCTTGGTGTGTTTACCCAGGGTCGTGGGGTTCGAAGTTCAAGAGAGATAAGGTAGGACGTTGAGGGCTAGAACGAGTGGGTCGGATAGCTGGGTTTGAATAGATTTAGTGTCACTTATTATTAAAGCTAGTATAAATGTATAATAGAAAGCCTTAAGTATAATAGAAGGCCATCAACCGGCTAAATGCTAATGTAGAGGAGAGAAGATAGAATGTGGAGGAAAGAAGGGAGGAGAGACAAGAGAAATAAATTGTAAGCTAACAGCCGACTTGGACACAATAACAAAAAACTCTGTGTGAGAGACAAACGCCGCATAGAAGCTTTTATCAGCCTTGCTAGCTCTTAAGGGCATAGAAAAAATGGTCTTAAATTTCATCATTTTATTATAATTAGGGAGGACGTGGAGCTTTTTGAAAATACTCCATATGGACCATATCTACTGCAAAGTTACATGAGAACGAGAAAGTAGTGAGCCAGCGAACTGATTTTCCTTGGTAGAATTGAAGATTTTTTTTCCCGCTACATCCCTACATGGCTACATCACACATCCATCACTTGCAAGTTGTATCAGCAGCCGATCATCACGGTGACCCAGTCTATGGGGGCTCGATCACCATTAATTCACAGCCCCACAAAGTCAGGACGACCGACAAACACGAGATTGACGCTTTTGACCTGAACAAAACACCGGCAGTGCATTCACTTTGTACAAGGCTGTAGGACAGACTGTGACTGACAGCCAATTGCCAAGCTAGCTTCTAGTAGTAGTTACGTTTCTTCATTGTCAGGCTAGCTTCTAGTGCTGATGTAAGCCAAATTAAAACCAGTCATATTCTTGCGAGAGTAAGCACCACACGACACATGAGGACGGGATATTTATATAGATATGATTTGATGGGACTAGATATTTTCTCCTTATTTTGGCACACACTAATATCTATATAAACATAGAAACGCATATTCGATTTCTATGACTGTCGTGAGGCTACGCTCACGAAACTTGATAAGATTGAAAATAATACAAGAGAGGTTGGTTCGGCTGATATTGTTTTGTTATGAGAGGAAATATTGTACCATAGCTCATAAGTTCAAGCATTATAATCGACATGCACATCAAAAAGGCATTATATTTAGCCAAAAAATACAAGAGTCTAGCCAATCGATGAGATAAAAATAGACCGAATCTATATCCTTAACATAAATCTATATCCTTAACATAGACGCTAAAACCATGAGAATAGATACACCGAAAACCGTCATGATACACGCCTCTTTCCACCTTTCACCGTCTCGAAATCAATGTAGCGTGCCCTAGCTACCTTTTTTTCGTGGCCATTCACCCAAGCGTGCCCTAGACGCCATTCACGACTCATCGGATGTCCAAGTTAACTCTAGTTAGTGCTAGTTTGACGGTGGGTATCAGATTTCTTAATAAAGGGCTTTTACTCATTTCATGAAGCACCTTCTATGGTGAAGTTGAAGCTATTTTGAAAAAAAGATCGAGTGACAATTTTGTTATACTTTGTGTTTAAGTTCGTGAGGCCATGTACAATGGAAGGGCTCCTATGGAAACACTTATAGGGAGAGAGAGAAAACTTTTTTGTCAGAAAACATCTCTATGGGTGCCAAACCTACAATGCAAAATTTAGTTTATGGGCGCTTAAATGGTCAGGTTAATTGAAGCGCCTGCCAACTACAGTACTACTGGTTTGTGTCGTCTTCTGTCTTCTTCTACCGTTCCTTCCTCCTACCGTTTCTTCCTCTACATGTTGCTCACGGATGGTAGAAACTCAATGAATAAATAAATAGACATGTCATAACAAAGATGAATGTTATAATAAAAATACAAAATTATCTCTAATACTTCTGATTGTAATAAATCAACATATAAATTAAATAGATATGTCATAATAAAGGTGTATCGATTCAGCATGATGGATCACTTTCTCCAAGCCAAGAAAATTGATCCCTTGCATGTCCAGCATGAGCTTTCAACCACTGACTGTTGCCCTGAGGACCGCCACCAAATCTATCCCACATATGTTGAATTAAGTCTTTCTATAGCCGGATATGCTTTGATTTATCTTCGATGTCTGCATTTCTTTCCAACAGATCGTCAAACCCACCTTGATGCCCATGTCCATATTCTGCTTCTGGAATAGGATGATATCTCCCCTGAATAATTAGGCATTAGCCTTTGAAACCCTCGGTCGTTGCTCAAACCTGAAACGGCCCTATTAGATAAGAAAGTTGATAAGCGAAGTGTATTGAACTGCGTGGATTTTCCCTATAGGTTTCATCCCCCTCAGTACAGCCCCTTGCGAGGGGCTATTTATATGCACCCGTAGGTTTTTACATGACACTTATGCCCTTGTAACTATTGCCAATTCTCAGAATATCCCCTCCACAGGCAAGGCATCATCATCCTTGACCTGCAAGCTTCCAGCTAGGCCTTGTTTTTGTCGTCTGTGCGTCGGTCCTCACACCAACCGACCGGCTCGGGTCCACCTAGCAGGGGCTATCGGCACACTATTCCCCAGACAATAGCCAAGATCCTGTAGGAGCTTGAGAGTTTGTAAGACAAAATAAGCGAAGGGAAAAGTAGAGCGAGAGTCTCCTCCTCTCGACGAAATGACTTTCGGGACTTCGTCGCTCAATTCCATAACTTGACGCTCGTCGCTTCAAATGTAATTGCGCGCCAACATACGGGGCTTGTCCAGGATTAGAGAGGAGAGAGGGGGGGGGTAGGCGAGCAACTACATTTGGAGTCACTTGGACATGCTCTTGGATACTTTTTTATCTAATAATACTATAATAGACAAATTTAACTTTACAAAACCATTTACATCATCTCTTAGAGATGCTTTTAGTCTTCAAATTCCAGTGTCCTTTCTACTCACTCAAGTGCTTCTGGACTAGTGAGCCGTTGCGCCAATGTGTTGCACAACTTCAATTTCAACAGCCTGCTAGCCTCCTACTCCTGACGCTCACGTTAGTGGGCTTGCTTCTTGTTGCCTCCAATTTTCTTGTGTAATTTATGCGTTGGGCTGCCAACAAACGCGGGCAAATATTAGCTTCTTTGGGGTCTGAGCTGTCTAGAGAACAAAGGTACAATGGCCTGTTTAGAACACAAGAATTTTATAAGATTTACATAAAAATTTCATATGAATCAGTTCAATTTTACTTAAAATAAACACAGTATTTGGAAATTTTTTCCGTAATTCATATACTACATACATGGCCCGGAAGCAATAAGACGTAGATTCGCCCTCTTCCTTTCAGTTTTCACCATAGACAAAGTGTCGACACCTTGCAAAACAAAACAAAACAAAACAAAACAGAAAAAACTAATACTCCTTCCGTCTCAAATCGTAAGTCATTCTAAAAATCGTAGAAAGTTAAAAAATCTCAAGTTTGATCAAAATTACAGAGAGAATTATAAAGATTTATGACGACAACTAAGTATACTATGAAAATACAGTTAACAAAAAGTCTAATGATGCTTATGTGATATCATAATGTTATTATCTTATCATATAAGTTTTAGTCAAACTTGAGATGTTTTAACTCTTTAAAATTCTTGGAGTGACTTACCATTTGAGACAGAGGGAGCAATAAATAGATAACTGAAGAAACTGAACTGCAAAGAAAAGTTGTTCGCTACTTAGCACCGAAGCCAGCGACCTACCCCCGTTACCTCCTTGCGAAGCTAATTCGCCATGTGTAGTCAAAATTCTCTCGTCAACGTTGATGCATTCACCTGTGCACGCATGCATATTTATATAGCAAGATACCGAAAGCCACGGACCGGATCCAATTCAATCTGGTCCAGGAGCCATATTCATGAACTCTGGCTGCCTGGCTAATAACGTTCAGTTTCGTCTTCCACGGTGTGGTTGAAGCAACTGGTCTCTTGTCATCACGTCCCCAAGAAGTAGAGGGCAGTTGCTCTCTCTCCCACACACAGAACTTGCCGCACCACGTGAGAGCAACGACCACCGGGCGACTATGGGCTCGGCGGCGGCGGCGGACGTGGTCATCCCGGCGTGCGCCGCGGTTGGCGTCGCCTTCGCGCTGTGGCAATGGTTCCTCGTCTCCAGGGTGAAGGTCTCCGCCTACGCGGTGCCCAGCAACGGGCACCACGGCGGCCCCGTCTTCCGGATGGAGGACGACGAGGAGGACGTCGGCATGGGCGGTGGCGGCGACCGCGACGAGGAGGAGGAGGGCGCCGGCGACGGCACTGTCGCCGTGGCGCGCTGCGCGGAGATCCAGAGCGCCATTTCGGTTGGTGAGTTCACAATGCAATCTCCACGCCCTTTTCGAACTTCGCTTCGCTATGCATCTTGATCAACTCTTTTCACCGGTGGTGGTAACTGCTAGTCACTGATCACCATATTTTGATTGAGTACTCCATTTATATTGGCGCGAAATGAAACTTTGCTCTTTGCTTCATGATTTCCCTTGTTTTCTTTTCCGTGCTACAAATATATGATGGAAAACTAAAAATATAGAGAGCATGTCTAGCCAAATTGTTCAGGATACAATGAACTCGCTAGAAGCAATTTTTTCCCCAATTCGTCACATAATATAACTATATTTTACATCTAGGTAATGGTTTACTTTTGTTCAATCACGCATCTAGTTCTATTTTATTAACACTTAAAAAGGGTTCAGATTTCATACAAGCGAGGTGTAATCCAAAAATATTAGTGATTTTGGTCACAAAACATTGCATTGTACTTAATAAGTTCATGTCCCAGCCTCTATGGTTATTTAGTTTTCTCCATGCCCAAGATATGCATTCGTACTTGAATGCAGAGGCCCCATATATTGTTTCCTTTATCTAAAATTTGCCATTGCTCATATAATTTCTATACTGTTAAGTTAATGGGATGTAACCTAGGATATTGCAATGCGACCTGTATTCGAACTTGCTTCTTAACTTCTAGTATCATATTTTTGCTTCAACTTGCTCCTAACTTAAGAAAAGGTGCTCTGGCTGGTCAAAGGGTTGACCCAGTATATTGGCACATGGCCGATGGCCGCGTTCGGTGTTGCTACTCAGCCTGTGCACGTTTCTTCACCGTTTCCAAGGCTAGATCTTTCTCTCTGTTTTCTTAACAAGCAAGTACTATATATAATCCTGTTTCTTCTATTTTGACCTAAATCAGTGCCCTGCATGATCTGCTACCTCAGTGGCTTATTACCTTTTGACCCTGTCATTTGTAGTCATAAAGAAAATTCAATGTTACTTCGCGTTAGTTATTGAATTTTGACTCAACCGATCACAGATTGCTAATACATGACGACCACGACTTCGAGTAGAATAAGGATTTTAATTTTGGATTAAACAACATTGCAAAAGACACCATTGTCGCTACATCATGTATTGGTTGTAATAAGAAACAGCTATATGCATTAGTCGATGCAAAAGTTGGGATATTAATATATTCCCTTTTCTAAAGAAATGTATAAGTATGCAATATAACTCAATAAAGCTTTTATCAGGGGAGTGCTTGCTTCTACATCTACATCGTATTATAAGGATATAGAAGCGGTAGAGGAGAAAACGATCGTTGTTGGATTGGCTTCACTTCTTTGCGGCAGCGGAGCGGTAAAAAATGAGAGCTGCGGGAGACTGACGTCCCTGAGTTTTTCATTAAGAAGTAGAGAACTTTATAGATTTCCAGCCGGCCCATGGGCCGCCGACACGGCATGCGGCACGGCGGCACGGCACGGCCCATGGGCCGCACGGCACAGCCGGAGGCGTGCCCGTGCCAGCACGGCACGGCCGCCGTGCAGTGCATGGGCCGTCGGCCTGGCCCATGGGCCAGCACGGGCACGGCACGGCCGAAGGCCGCGGCACGGTGCCGGCACGGCCCCCCGCAGCCCTTTCCCTTTCCCTTCCCTTCGTTCTGCGCCGCATCTTCGCGACTCCGCCCTCGCGCGTTCGTCCTCCTTGTCCCCTGCCGCCCCGCAACGCCGGCGCCCCTCCTCCACGCCCATGGCACGACCGCCATGGCAGTTCCAGCGGCGGCCGGCCATCTGCGCCGCGGCGCCCCTCCTCCTCGTCCCCTCGCGCCAGGCAGCCAGGAGCTGGCGCACCTCCTCGTCGGCGCGTGGCAGAGCTCCGGGCTGGACGCCGTTGCGAGCGCCGGCGCGCGGGAGAGCTCCGCCCCGAGCCGGCGAGCCCTCCACCCCAAGCTCCGCAAGCGCCGTCGCCCGTCGTCCACTTCCTCCCCGAGCTCCGCCCTGGCTCCGCCCCGAAGCTCCGCCGTCGTCTCTTGCCACGCGCTTCGCCCTTGGCTCCCGTGCTCAAGGGCTCCCGTGCCGCCCGCGGCACGCCGTGCCGAGAGCACGGCACGGCAGCCCATGTGCCGTGCCGTGGGCCGAAGGCGCCGCCCATGGCACGGCGAGGCGGCACGGCGCAGTGCCGGCACGGCACGGCACGGTGGCCATCTATAGAGAACTTCTCAAGCAGCCCTCGGAAAAACCCACAAGCTACTACCCTATCCATATACAGTAGCATGTGAGATGATCCATACTATGTAGGACAGACAAGGGATTTAATTAGCGGTTAAGCTTCACCCCATGAGGAATTGAACTTATGACCTAAAAGGTGCCGCTAGAACTCCGTAACCAGTTCGGCTAGAGAACCTTTGATGCAGTGGAGCGTACACAATGTCCACCCTGCAAAGCAAATGATGTATAGCACCTCCTTAAATACGAGTAGGGTATTAAAAGCAACTCCAATAAACGTGCTATCCTTCTTATATATGTTATTTTTAGAATTTCTCGTGCAAAAGTTGAGCTCCAACAACTTTGCTATCTTGTTTTATAAAATAGCAAGTTGACTATTCCTAAAATCTCGAATGCTAAATATACCTTGCATGTGCCGCTTGCTATCTAGATTTGCCATAGTAGAAAGGTTGTTGGAGTTTTATGTCTTTTTATAAAATCTTCTATTTTAGAGATTGGCTAAATCATATGTTTAGCCATTCATTTTTACCATGTCTCTTGGAGTTGCTCTAAGTCATTCTCCTAAAAATACATATAGCATATAGCATGAATGTGACTTTTAACTTGTGTTTGGTTTTGAAACAATGTGGAATGGGTTGAACTAGTTTTGTCAGTTTGGTTGAACGTATTCCTTGTTTGGTTGGTAAAGTTGGATTCATCCTAGTTTTATGTTCCTTTGGAAGAATGTCTTGCCTCCTAATTCTCTAACCCTCCTACGGCTTCCCTAGCTACGTGTTCACTCACACACTGCTCCTCCTTCCACATGCTCATCTAGATCTGGGCGGTATCTCCAGTTTGGAGGAATTGGTTGAATCAACTGGAGGAGTGATGGGTTCGACCTAGTGGAATAAATTTCGAACCAAATTGCTAGGTAACTAGGTCAACCTACTCCAACCCACATAAACCAAGTATCCAAACATAGGGTTACATAGCAGTTTTGATCATTAAAGAGAAGGGGGAAAAAATCTTGGCATGTCAATTCTTTTTTTTTTTTTCTTTCTTTTTTTTTTGCTGAATTGGTGGGTAATTTCTAATGGTACACTAATACATTGGAGCATTCCACTCGCTCTCCCCTTTACCTTTTTTTTTCTTGGATTTAGAGCGTCTCCACTTGCTCCTTTTTTTCATTCTCTAATAAGGGATTGAGATAATTCAATTCCAGCTTATACTAAAGGACGACTACGGTAGATTGAGAAATTCTAGGTTACTTTAACAAACGTTTTTCTCATAATTTATGATATGCTATCTATAACTTTTATAAGAAAAAACTCCACTAACATATTTCTAGTGACGGAACCAGCGATCGTGATTAAGGGGGGCCGAACAAATGTGATCGTATTTTTTACTATAATAAAATATACATAATAATATGTTTTAACAACTTTTTAAAAAAATTGCACTTTTTTAATTAAAATTATAGTTTTTCAATTAAAAATAAGTAAAAAATGATATTTTTATACTATAAATTTAAGTATGTATATATCTATATTAAGAAACTTACCATGCATGGGGGGCCACAGCCCCTGCTGGCCCCCCTGGTTCCGTCACTGCATATTTCTCTACGATCTCGTGAAGCTACGTTATCACAAGGGCCCCACCAAGTCACTAAGGGTATCATCATAAGTAACTTCAAACACTAAATCATATTGTTGCCAAACAACGAAGCCATCAAGAGACATCATATTGTCCTCTACTTGGTTCCTTTAATGCATCAAGTCACTTTCATTATGACTCCAATATCAAACTCTCATGTACATCCAACTCCTCTATTAATTTCACTTATATAATGAAGCTAGTAGATAATCAAATTCATTCATATTTTCATTTGCATACCCGTAGTAATGCGCGGGGATTCTCCTAGCATTTTAGATGTCTAAATTCTAACTTATTTTTAGGCAACAACTAGCAGCCACTAGATAACCCAATGGCCGTGATCTATTTGTATTGATACTGCACGGATTAAAGAATAACACACGCACGTCGCCTGAACATTCATGCGCCTGAGTCCTGACACCGGAAACGTGAATAAGTTTCCACTATTATTGGAAATTACCTGTTCGATTTGAAATTTCTGTGCATTCCAGCGTATCAAATGTGCGTGCCTTTTTGCAGTTCATGTCTGAAAAAATCATCTTTTTCCTCGTATAATAAATCATTTTGTATGCAGGCGCCAACTCGTTCCTTTTCACACAATACAAGTACCTCGCCGCGTTCACGGCGATCTTCGCCGTGGTGATCTTCCTCTTCCTGGGCTCCGTTCACCGGTTCAGCACTGAGAGCCGTCCTTGCCAGTACACCAGCGGTCGCACCTGCAAGCCCGCGCTGGCCAACGCGGTGTTCAGCTCCATGGCCTTCCTCCTGGGCGCCGCGACCTCTGTGGTGTCCGGGTACCTCGGCATGCGGATCGCCACGTACGCGAACGCCAGGACCACCCTGGAAGCTCGGCATGGCGTCGGCGCGGCGTTCGCCACAGCGTTCCGGTCCGGCGCCGTCATGGGCTTCCTCCTGGCCTCCCTGGGCCTCCTCGTGCTCTACGTCACCATCAAGGTGTTCGGGGTCTACTACGGCGACGACTGGGAGAGCCTGTACGAGTCCATCACCGGCTACGGCCTCGGCGGGTCGTCGATGGCGCT
This sequence comes from Themeda triandra, assembly GCA_018135685.1. Classification (NCBI taxonomy): domain Eukaryota; kingdom Viridiplantae; phylum Streptophyta; class Magnoliopsida; order Poales; family Poaceae; genus Themeda; species Themeda triandra. Next base: position 209,361 of record JAENPR010000350.1, on the reverse strand, counting down.
GTTCGGGCGCGTCGGCGGCGGCATCTACACCAAGGCGGCCGACGTGGGCGCGGACCTCGTCGGGAAGGTGGAGCGCAACATCCCCGAGGACGACCCCAGGAACCCCGCGGTGATCGCGGACAACGTCGGCGACAACGTGGGCGACATCGCCGGGATGGGGTCCGACCTGTTCGGCTCCTACGCCGAGTCCACCTGCGCGGCGCTGTTCGTCGCGTCCATCTCCTCGTTCGGCGCCGACCACGACTTCGCGGCGGTGGCCTACCCGCTGCTCATCAGCGCCGCGGGGCTCCTCGTCTGCCTGCTCACCACGCTCGTCGCCACGGACATGTTCAAGGTCAAGACCGTCCGCGGCGTCGCGCCGGCGCTCAAGCTGCAGCTCGTCATCTCCACCGTGCTGATGACCGTCGCCGCCCTCGTCGTGTCCTTGGCGGCGCTCCCCGCCAGCTTCACCATGTTCGATTTCGGACAAGTGAAGCAAGTGAAGAACTGGTAAGGAAATGATGACAGTCTTTGATCGCTAATGAATTGAAAACCACCTTACCTGACAAATGAACGACCTCTATCGCAATGGCAATTGGAAATGGCAGGCACCTGTTCTTCTGCGTGGCCATTGGGCTTTGGGCCGGTCTCGCCATCGGCTTCACCACCGAGTACTTCACCAGCAACGCTTACAGGTAATTTTTGGTTGAAAACAATTAAACAATGGATGCCAGATTCGCTGCAGAGCAAGTAAAGTAACCTCCGGCTGCCTAGTTAACAGTGTCTGAAATGAAATGCAATCCATGCGCAGCCCGGTGCGGGACGTGGCCGACTCATGCAGGACGGGCGCGGCGACCAACGTCATCTTCGGGCTCGCCCTCGGGTACAAGTCCGTCATCGTGCCCGTCTTCGCCATCGCCGCGTCCATCTACGTCGGCTTCACGCTGGCCTCCATCTACGGCATCGCGATCGCCGCGCTGGGGATGCTGAGCACGGTCGCCACGGGGCTGGCCATCGACGCCTACGGCCCCATCAGCGACAACGCCGGCGGGATCGCTGAGATGGCCGGCATGAGCCGCAGGATCCGGCAGAGGACCGACGCGCTCGACGCCGCCGGCAACACCACGGCCGCCATTGGCAAGGTACGAAGTACATATCCAGTCATTATCATTCGCATGATTACTGTGTCCAAACAAATTATAACCGCATCCCTTGCAGGGCTTCGCCATCGGATCGGCCGCGCTGGTGTCGCTGGCGCTGTTCGGCGCGTTCGTGAGCCGCGCGGGGATCGCGGACGTGAACGTGCTTAACCCCAAGGTGTTCGTCGGCCTTCTCGTGGGGGCGATGCTCCCGTACTGGTTCTCGGCGATGACGATGAAGAGCGTGGGCAGCGCGGCGCTCAAGATGGTGGAGGAGGTCCGCCGGCAGTTCATCACCATCCCTGGGCTCATGGAGGGCCGCGCCGCGCCGGACTACGCCCGCTGCGTCAGGATCTCCACGGACGCGTCGCTCAGGGAGATGATGCCGCCAGGAGCGCTGGTGCTGCTCGCGCCGCTCGTCGCCGGCACCTTCTTCGGAGTCAGAACGCTCGCGGGACTGCTCGCCGGCGCACTGGTCTCCGGTGTCCAGGTATATTATTGGCGTCTTGGCCTCCTTTGTCACATGGTGCCTCTATGTAACGTTTGTTTGATCCACGTTGCCTTGTGCAGATTGCTATATCTGCTTCCAACAGTGGCGGAGCATGGGACAATGCCAAGAAATATATAGAGGTGCACACTGGCTTCTGCTTCACTTCCTTGGACTTCATAACATTTAGTTTAATTTTAAAAATTGTTCCTCAATTTGGAGTATTCCTTTTTTCAGAAGTACAGTATGAATGCTCAAATACACCATAACCACACCTATTTTCCTGCCTAAATGCGTCTAGACAAGTGCTTTTTAAACGCTATATACAGTAGGTTAGCTTATAGTTTAGAGCCAAAACAATGAATTAAACAAGGCAATTTAAATGGCCAGCGTCGGTGGCAAGCCAAGTGACGGGTGGATTGCTGAATAAGGTGACAAAGATGTTACGGCCTCTGTCTAAAAATAAAAATGTGACATTCTAATTTTCTCTAAATCGTACTATCTTAAATTTGATGAAATTAAAATAATGTATTTATATATATTAGCAAATAAGAATCATTATATTTATCTTGGAGGATATATATTTCCGGTGGATATATTTTATGCCATAAATGTGACAATCTGATTTAAACACCTGCTCAAATCTAAGATAGTTTGACATATGATTAAACTTAAATGTTACATTTTCTTTTGTAGCGGAGAAATTATTTTATATTTATTGTTGAATATATCTAATAAATTTATTTGAGAGCACAATGGAAGACCAAATTTGTATTTCATTTTACCTTTGAAGGGTATGTTTCATTTTTTTTCTTAACAAATATAGCATGTATAGCTACTAAAATATATAAAAGAAGTCTTTGTAGTGTAAACCATATAGTTGACCATCTAGAATTTCTAAACACTACTCATGGTGAACAACAATTTAGCAACCACACAATGGCGGAACCAGGAGGATAACACCTCATAAATGTGATAAATATATATGCATCCAAGTGTATGTCTCTCAATCGCTTTTCAATGTTTTACATATGTATTTAGTGTTCATATAACAAAAACACAATATTATCATAAAAATGGGTGAAATAATATTTTTTTGCTTTGCAATTGAAATATGTAATATAAAAAAATGTATATGTATTAAAAAAAAGTTCACTGTGATTGGGGGGCCACGGCCCCTGCGTTGCCTGCCTCCGCCATTGGCCCCACACATCCTAAGTAACTACAGCTATTAAGGTACTCGAAACTGAAATGGTACAAGTGTAGATGATATAAATATTATTCTTTTGTATCTAAGTTTGAATCCATTTAGGGACTGTTTGGCTTCCTAGAATTTCTGCATTTGAATTCATTGTATAAACTATAATTGTGGAAGAAAACCCCATGAAACCTGTTAAATAAAGTCTACGACTTTACTTAAGTAGGGGAAGGAATCCATGGAATCCAATTCCCATCTCTCACTCTATGAATTTGAGATAGTCTTATACGTGAATTTTACAAAGTTGTGGAATCTCAAATTCTTCTTCCACAACTATTGTTTATGCAATGAATACGATTTCGGAAATTCCAGGGATCTAAACGGTCCTTTAGAGAAATTCAGATCTATATGTACCTGAGTCCTAATATTTAGTACCGATATTTCAATATTTGAACACTCAATTCAGATATATATGATGCCGATATCCATTCATATCTTATATGATATAAGTAATATTTATCTGTATCTGAATTTGAGTCAGAGGAATATTATAGCCATTTGACGTTTGCAACCCACCAATAGGTCATGCTCCAAAAAAACACTGACCCAACCTCTAGCAATAATGCACACCCTTTGTTAATTTATGTTGTACATTGTTTCAAGAGATACAACTGAGGGGGTTTTTTTTTTTTCTTTCTCCGCCTTGTTCACACAGGCAGGTGCGTCCGACCACGCTAAGTCTCTGGGTCCCAAGGGGTCGGACGCTCACAAGGCTGCCGTGATCGGCGACACCATCGGCGACCCTCTTAAGGACACCTCCGGACCGTCCCTCAACATCCTGATCAAGCTCATGGCCGTGGAGTCGCTAGTATTTGCACCATTCTTCGCTGCCCATGGAGGCCTCATATTCAAGTAGGCACGTCGGAGGCTCGTTGTACACCCAGAACTGGTTGAATACATATTCTATTTCGCAGATGGAGTAACCATGTTACCTGTGTAATGTTTTCAAATAATTTAGATAAAGATATTACAATCCTAACAAGAGCAAGAAAGTTTTTTCATTGGATCACAGCATTTAGTTCTGTAGCAGTAGGATATCATCGCAGCCAAAAGTACACCTTGCATCCATACCCCAGATCTCAGTACAAAATTATTCACTTTTGAAATTCTACCTTACTTCAGTCCCGAGCAATTTGTGCCAAATGTGCAGAAGAAATATCTTCGGTGTAACAAAGAAAACATTATACATAAATTATTCTATCACAAGGCTAGGTTAATTATCCAAGACAGCATGTCCAACCAAAACTGAGCCAACAAATTACAATCGTATAGATGAGTTAGCACAACTCTTGCAAAAACGCTATTCAACAGAAACTATGCCTTAATCCTACTTGTTTTACAGCAGTAACATCAGAGTCCATGATTGTGGAGAAAAATAGTGAAGTTGAAGGCACATATTCACTGCTACTCCATTAGCTCATAAACAGATACAATAGCAAGCGCAGCAGCAGGAGCACGGCCCATTCAATGTTTGAATCTACAGTCATTTTAACTCTCATTTTGTCAGATCTTTCCTTGCGGAAAATTAACTTTACAGGCTCAAAAAGGGGTAACTGGAATTTTACTTGAGATGTAAAGGTAGCTGCAATCTATGTCACCTCCCATCATGCTTCCAGCTTGATATCAATGAATTCAGCCTTCGGAGCCAACCACATTCCAATTCCTTCCTGTTGGCCACAGAACAGGTTGGGTACAGGGGCAAACCAGCTGTGGAGTAGTCATCTCACTGAATAAGGCTCCGAATCACTTGTGTTTGTAGTATTTACAGCCTTCTCGGGAGACATACTGCCCACATCTTGTATACAATCATCGCCGGCTTGTCGTGAAGTTTCGGTGTTCTCTACAGAATGTTGATGCTCCTCAGAGTTAGTGCCATGCTCCCTAAAAACACCATTGGCTTCAGTACTTGTCGTGGCTGATGTAGGCAAGTGGGAAGCATGCTTGTTTTGTACATCTGTGTTCTTAATAGCTGTACTAGTAACAGCAGCAATTTTAGCACAACTTATTCTGGTTTCTATTTTTTGCCTCCTGCGACCCTCCCCATCTGCATGTTTCCCATCCACGGCATTCACTGGCTTCCGCTTCACTGGAGATATGCTTAACGGCACATCATCCTCTGCAGGCCTAGAAGGCTCCTTTGGTGGTGGATTAAAGTCCTCATCGTCATCATCGTCATAGTCCACAAGTCCAGCAGATCTAGGCCTGAAAAGGTAGGTATCAATACTGAAGCAACCAACATTAACAAATGAAACTAGATCTTATGGAGCTCTCCATGATACGATTTTCAAGATTTTCATTAAATGTAACATGAGAAAGCAATACAACAGATATAAGCTACCATGTGGGAACTCAAGATCATCTCAGACTGTATCTGAAGAAACAATACCTAGAGGCACCATCGGTGTCGTCGGCTTCACTTCCATTGGGGACCTTAGGCTTAGGCTTGCTATGCTGGTTCTGTGCATGTTTAGGCCGCCGGCCAGAGCCTGAATCTTCTTCATCACTAGTAGAAAGAACAAATATCATTTCACTTGCAAATTCACTGTATATAATCTCTGAATATAATAGCACCCTTGAGCATCCAATGTCACCTATACATTACTAAAATAATGAAGAAAATACCAGTAAGAAAACAATAACATACCTGTCCTCATTGAAGTAGTCTTCCTCTTCCTTCTCAAGACCTCTTTGTTCTGCCTTCTTTCTCATGTCTGGTACACTAGCATTCAACCTTGGTTCAGCACTCTCCAGGTACTTATCAAAAGAAGAAACAAAAGAGAGACCATCTCAATAATAAGGTAGGCAGAAACTAGTGTTAGCAGTATGAAAGTGTCACTTTATCAAAAGCTCAACATGGGATACAATAGTACACAAGAAATGGTTCAACCTGTTGATACTTGAGTTTGAAGGCCTGAATACTCCCAAAGTGTTCAAACTTGGCAAGTTGATCCCGTTCCCAGAAAGACTCAATAACATAGAGAATGAGAGGTTTTATATTTTCCTGCAGGTAAGTATCCAGTGCATAAGGCAGACTTCATAGTGGCGAAGTAAAAGCCAGAATTAAAATTGGCAACCAAGTAAAACACAAAATTCAAAGTGGCAATCTGAAGTCGTACCTTTCGTATGTATTCCAACAATTCGAGTACTCCTGAATGTAGCATGTTGTATCTCTCCCCATTGTCAACGAAGACATCAATTATTGGTTTCAACAAGTTGAACTTCACAACATGGCGAATGAGATGCTCATCCTACAAATATAAATGATATGTCAAGTGGGATACAAGTATGATGCCTAGCTGCTTGTTTAATTAACACACATAATGGAGAATTGGAGATCCGTATATCTGGATTGTAGGAAGCATAAGTCAAAATATACATGCACTGATAGTTGTACTGAGAATCCAGCAAATAAAGCAATCAAACAATAACAAATATTGGGTTCTAGTTTAAAACACGAATAAACAGTTAGTTCAGGCAATCATGGTGTGCTAACATTAAAGTGGGTGAGCTATTATCCTGCAGATATACATGCACTGGACAGTTCTTTGCAGGAAACTATTGTACTAAAGGTAAAATGCAATGCCTGGTAATGGCATATACCTTATAAAATTTACAATAGTACATCATTAGTGCACTGAAACTACATCTACCATAAAATGAGCTCTGCAAGAGCTAGAGGAACACTTCAACCATGATAGTGCATAACTTCAAAGGAACTTCCAGTTTTCTAATAATGTTAAATAAAAAAAGAACTTACATTTCTGGATATAATAGTGCGCATAAACCTAACAGCTGCTACAACCAAAAACTTCTCCCTCCGTCGAGTCAATGTAAGGATTTTCTCGATAGCATTGTTCATAACAAAATTACACCTATACAAGATTAACAAGCATTTAGACACATGCATATAAAGATCATAGAAGTATCATGGTATAATGGAAGAAGTTTGTACAGAGTAGTACTTAATTCTGTAGGGATGATGAACTGTGCAAAAGCACAGCAGTTCACAAACATTTAACAAAATCTCAGGCTTGATATGGTGTCCTTCAGCATTTCCACCAACACGTACAGAGTTAGATGTTGACCGAGACAAGCTCCTCGGTGGACAAGAGGATGCTATTACATCAACCAAATAGTCAAGATGCCTTTCGTAGAAAATCTCAATAATTACGTCTCTCTGCAGAAGGGAATGAAGAAGTTAGTGCAGCTAAATCAGGTCAGAAGATTTTGTGAATACCAAAGATTTTTAACAGAAGAAAAATGACCATGATCTACCACCACTAAAGTTACAAAAAACAACGGCAAGTTTTTTTTCTCAAACACACAGGAGAGCTGTGTATCATTATATTATACTAAGAAGTAAAAAAAACAACAATGGCAAACTATCCATCAGAGTTCAGAGATAAGTGGAAGCAATAACAAACGGGTAGCCTAGAAGAGAAGCAATCCATAATGTTTTATAATTTCACATCGCATAATTAATAACTAAAGCATTCAACAGATGGATACTGGAGTACTATAAACACAGTCCACATCACCATACTGAAATTAGAAGTTGGAAACTTGAACTAGCATGGGAAAATCTATTCCATTGTTGTATAGTAGTGAAGTTCCGAATAATTTTATCAATCAAATATCACATATATACATGTGAGCCCATAGCCCAATTTGTAAAACTCAAACTCAAATGAACAACTCAAGAGGTAATGCGACTACAGAGAGAAAGACAATATGTAACCTAAACTCAGTTTGGTAGAAAACGTAACTTACATGTGCTCCAGACATAGTAAAAGAATCCATCAATATGCGCAGGATTTCCAGAAACTGGCAGTGCATTTCCTCACCAAAGTCAGTTACCATGCCTTTAACCTAAAAATTAGCATTAAAATTAAACACAAAACATGACTAGGAAGAAATAATAATACAGAGGCATTGAGAAATGAGGGCAACTTTGGTCATCTTTCATTTTACTTTCAAGCCAATTGCAACCAAGAGTAGATGAACTTGCTGGTGACAGATAGATAGTTGTATTTTATTGTTATATCACTAGAAAAACACATTTAGATCATATCCAACGAGGCCGTGTTATTATTTCTTGTTTAAAACATCTGAGATAGGAAATGCACAGTTGCACCCCCCAGTTCAGCTAAATGATGAGCAGTTTCATATGCTACACCCTCTGATCAGAGATATAACTACTTTTGAATATCAACAGTCTACAAGATTGAAATTTAAGCACTCATATGATATTTATAAAAAAAAGTGTTGTTACAGAAGTACTTTATAATAGTGAACCTACTAATATATACCATCTTACGTTGTAAATCTACCTACTTTTGTATACTCAATATAGTCAAAGCTTAAAATGCTTAACAGAAATGAGAAATGAATCCTAAATGATTTATAGTTTCAGTCCAAGGGAGAACAAAGGATGGAATAAGCGTTACTCCCTCCATTCCAAATTATAAGACTCGTTTTTCTAGATACATTGCTTAGATACGGTGTACATAGCAAAAGCTACATATCTAGAAAAGCCAAAACGTCTTAAAATTTGGAGTGGAGGGAGTAGTGTATAAAAGCCTTCACTACAGATTTCAGACCTCCAAGAAGTTGCAACTTACCAGAAGTCCTAGAAGAGAATTTCCTTCTTGCTGGACAATATATGACCTCAATAGGTTAGGGTCCTGATTAAGAAAAAGTATAAGGATATCTGCCCTGCATTCGTCAATAAACTGCAGTTAGACCATCGAACAAAATGTGAATTGCCAACAAAGATGCTCATATAAATGCACTATTTAACAAGTACCCAGCTGAAACAATTTTTCTATCTTGACTCTGCAACACATCAGAAATTATCTCAAAAACACCTTCACCTGAAAGATCCCTGAAGAAAAATTGGTGGTTAGCTCCTGGCTACTAAGAATTCTGGCAACCAAAAAGAGTTCACAGCTATCTTAAAGTAGAGCAGCACATTTTTCTTCGAATCTGCAAGGTACATTGGGTTGGTTGTATGCACTCTATTAATCACATTGCACGCAACGATTTAAGGTTATAGGTATTAGATAACAAACACATAAAAAATCTGGATGATAACCCCCTGATATACCTATATAACAGGATATCCTCAGCAATCTCAAGTCAAATGATAGCGAGGCAAAGCACAGGGCTTGCAAGCAGAGAAAACAATGACAACACCAAGCTCAGGCACACCGGTACTATATGATCATATTTCTTTTTTGTTTTTGTAGTACAGATAGCCTGCAGCCATGCATTTACACATTTGGAGTATTGATACAATATCGTGGCAGTGTTGTGTTATGCCTTTTACAGGTGGAAAGAAAGAAGAATGAAATTGAAGGACCTACCGAAACAGTCGCAGTTGCTGAACAAGTGGTAGACTCTTACTAAGTGTGCAAAATTCATGCAAGAACAGAACCTGTAATAAATACAGAAACATTGTTAGCAGGGTCAACAAAAAAGATGCAAGGCATTCCATTTCCAATCCAGGTTCCAGCAATTGCAAGGCAAAAAGACTGGCAAAGGAAGCTAGCTTACTCCAGATTAACTAATCATAAAGATAAGACTAAGAGAGCCTCTCTGATAGCAAATGCAAGTGACGAAATCTTGAGCAATTTTCACTAGAAATGAGGTCGGTGCAAAATGTGTGAGCCACATACAGAAGTCTGGGTGACATCGAGTGGCAAATTTTAAGGTGATGAAACTTTTGTGTAGCATTAACCTGAATTACCTAAAGACAAGCAAACTTAAACATCCAACGTCCTATAAAGAACAGCTAATCAAATTTAGCAATTATATAACTCATTCAAGAAAAAATAATCAGATCTTAAACAAAGCCCAGTTAATCCAGCTGTCACTTGTTAGTTAGGAAATAAAGGAACAGCAAAAGTATCAATAAAAATCATGAAGTTGGTGACATTTTCGGTCCTAGATTATCATTTGCATCAATGCCAACAGCAATGGGACAGTCTCGCCTTATTAGCTTCAACTATCTAACTCAATTCCTTTGCGATTATGCTAACTAATTTACAATAGTAACTTCACTCAAGAACTGTTAAAAAAACGAAGACACCAAGTCATCATTAACAAGAACAATAAAGCCTTCTCACCAATTCTCGTTTTGATTCCATAGAAATATCTGATGACCTCATCCTAGCAAATAGTTGTCTTATAAAGAGTGCATCATCCTTTAGCAAGGAAATAACCTGCAGGCAGATCATTATATCACAAGTAACAAATGGAGAATTTAAGGATACCAAGACTGGGGTGAGGCAGAAACACTAACAGAAGCATTATTTGAGTGTATCATTGTGTTCAGACTTGATAGAGTGGCATCATCCAATATTCGTGGTAGTATAACATCCTGCAAATGCTCCCCAAAAAAAGTTATGCCCTAGAAGAGGCTAAGTAAAAGGAATATTAACATATACCAAGGAGGTACAAAAGTTAGCTAACAATTATGAAGAGACACTGACCTTAAGATAGCCTATTCTGTATGTTTGATGAATCTTCGAAACAACAGAAACATTTTCAATATGTATGGCCTGTGGCAGAAACAAGGTTGTAAATAACCATTCTTCTCAAGCAGGACAACATGTGCAAAAACTCTCAGATTACCTCTTTGAAAACTACATGATCTTTTAGAAAAGCACGGTGCTTTTGCACTCTTGGAACCTCTGGATCATCTGTAGAGAGTATATTTCTAGTTAAATAAGAAACCAGCAACCTTGGATGACGCATTGCAGTTAGAATCAGATGACACATGATTGCATGTGTAATAAAGGTATATGAGAAACATGTGGAAACAATGGAGATAGCATACATTCAAGGGCACCTATTATGTCAAGAATAAACTCATCAGAGAAAATCTTGTCAAAGATCGATGGACTGTTCAACAATACTGCAGAATGAAAATTAATAATCAGTACCAGTATAAAAACACTAGCAAGTGTACTTTTAATACAGGCATGTACTTACTTATTCCCTTGACCAATTTGAAAATCATGTGGAGATCATCTATGTTCTCTAAATCCTCACACATTCTGAAAATGTCCACTAGCTTTGGGAAAAAGTCACGCTGCAGGAATTTGCATGTAGAATGATTTCAGTCGAAGAAAAACCATGCCCAAAAAAGATGGCATAATCAATTCTACGCATCTGGTGTTATGCAGCCCTCTCCAAATTTTTAGTGACACTTAATTATGTTGATCCACATCAAACCAACAAAAAGAGAGTGACGAAGGGATTTCAGCCGGAAAGCACCATCAATCAGTTTATTAAAGTATTAATACCATTCTTGTTTTGAGTTAATAGCGTCATATATCGGATTTGAAGAAAATGCCATGTCACCATTGTCTATCTATATCACTCATTGCAGTCTAACTGGACTCCTATTCCAGCCCATACATGAGATCAGAATCATATAATTAGATTCATGCAGTTGGACTGCAACTACGTGTTCTTATCACCATCACCATTCAAATTCCTCCTCCTTATCTCACTCATTAGAAAACATTTGATCTACTGTTACATGTATGTGCAAGAATAACTAGTCCGATCATAAGAACAGTGAGACTCGAGCAAACATCTCTATTTGAATGGAAAGAGATGAGTTTAACAAATTTTATGTCAAGACGACGTCTACACTGCACAGGCATGAGACGCTGTGTAGGCAATAGTACAATTTATTAATTTTATCAAGAAAAGAAATAGCTCCGAAGGGGAATGCTACATATTCTGACAAACTAGCATGTTCGTCACAACAACAAAAAAAAAAGGGGACAAACTAGCATGTGGAAAATAATCTTGCTTAAACATTATCTACAAACAAAACTCTACATAAGGTTATTTCATCTAATGTCTAAGAAAGAGGAGGTAATGAACCTAAAACAACAATCAAACTGAGTGTGTTGGCCAATAATGCAGCATATGAGGCGTCTGACCCGTCAATAATGACTTTTCAACAAAGAAACTATGGATGCCGCAATATCAAGAGGCATTTTCTCAAAAGACTCAACAGAAAGCTCAAGTTTACTTGTTTTCGAAATCGCTTTAATAAGGAGGCACAAATGTGCTTTTGTTGGAATTAATGTGCTTGTACCAAACCTATGATCCATGCTTTAGGGAGTAACGTGTGTTTGGTTGATGTTTCGATGAAAGTAATATTTTACAAGTTACAATACAATTAGCACAATGCTAGCAAGAATCCAGCACATTTCGTATATGCGACCATGATATGGCAAAGTTTAGATAGCTTACATCTTGTGTTATCAACTCTGCCACGTGGATCTGATCTGTAATGCCACCCTCCAGTACAGTCTGCAGATTATTGTCACCGGTATTTTTTTAAATTAGTTCATTTAAGCTCTCAAGCATCAAAAGAATAAAAAAATATATATGATAATTTCTTTATTGATTAATGTATCACTGTGCCTGGACATTCCCCCACCCCCCACCCCCCAAAAAAAAAAAAAAAAAAAAAGGGTAACAGAAGCAAAAGGTATACAGAACCTTAAGTCATTTCTAAATAAATAGGTATATATCAGACTAGCAATATCAGCAATGCCTTTCAATATTTTAATAGCCAAACAGACTGGCCTGGTTCCAAAAACTGTCACAATTCATAAACAACCTGACAACCCCATTCACCGCTACCGCTAGTATCAGAGATTTGAAGATTACATACGAAAACAGATAATCATAGTTTTACCTTCACAATCTGGTCCAAACTAGACAAATAGAAGAATAAGCAGCTAGTCAAAAGCTAGTATGGGACAACAAAATTTCAATAAGTATTCAACAAGATATCAGACTTAAAAGACATGATCAGGCAAGCGCAAACTATATCCTCGGCCCAGACAGAATGCATATTACTAGAGCCACAATGATAGGGAGAGTAAACGTTGAACCAAAACATAAAATAAGTAAATGTTGTGACTGAGTTTTGGAGGCCAAATAATAACATTTTCATATGAGAAGAACACAAAAAAAATCTAACCTTCAAAATAAAAGGAAGATTAGACAATTCAACAGGAGGAAGCTCCCTGAATTCGCCGTTAGAGCGGAATGAATCATCTGCAGAGGGGAGAATGATTAGTAGACATAACAGTGATACACATGCATATATGCTAGACACCAATATGAGCTGCTAAGCGAAGCGGACAGTAATATGAACTGCAGCCAAGCAAAGAGCAAGACATTGCAAAAAAAGTGAAGAAACCAAAAATAAAACAAAAGGTTAATGAACCAAAATTACCCAGAAAAACATGCCCATAATTCTCAAGACCTAAGGTTAATGAACCAAAATTACCCAGAAAAACATGCCCATAATTCTCAAGACCTAGTGAATTATCTTTTATCAACTTCAGGAGTTGGCATTGTCATAGTTCTTAAGGCTTAAGGCAAGGTATGACAATGTGCCACCTTCCAGATGCACAATGCGCTGGGGTGGGGGTGGGGTGGGGGTGGGGGTGGTGGGGGTGTGTTATCCATTAGTTTTATACGGTTATACCTATCTGCACTGCTATTCTATATAAGACACATAATAACTACAGATGATGTCTATTAATCAATTACTACCATAGTTAGCACATGGAAGAAACAGGCAACTTTTTTTCTCCATAATGTATATGGGTCTGAGAGGAACATTCTTGTCATTTTGGCCTAATATTTCTCAAGAACGATTCTTTCATTCACCAAGCAACCCAGGCAATTTATAAAAGTGATGCCCTAAGGATATTTTTCATCGTTGATTGCATTCAAAAAATATTACCAGAATACAATGTTCTTCATCAGCCTGGGCATTTGGTTAAAACCGAAAGTTCTGTTCGGTTTCTTCAGTTTTTAGAAAGTACGTTTTACAACATTCAAGCACCAATTGGTTTGCTCATACAATGAAAACCGCCATGTTCGGTTTCAGTTTATAACTTCAGTTTTTCGGTTCAAACCGAACCAACCGAAGCTGCAGCAACAGTACAGAGGAAACGCAGGGGAAGAAGAAAGCTCCAAACGACCAAACCCACCTCGCCGCCACCGCGCGTCCACACCCGCCCCTGCTCGCGCCATCGGAGCGGCGCGGCGCAGCCGCCGACGCTCGCAGCTCACCGGTGCTCCCTGCTCACAGCCGCATAGTGCCCACCCCCTGCTCACGCCTTTAGAGCCGCAGCCGCCACGCGCGCCCCCTGCTCGCGCTCGGAGCCATGAGGAGCTGCCGGCCGCCACCGCCACCGCCGGTCCAAGTGATAGGCCGCTAGGGTAGTTAGGGTTTGAGGGAAGAGGGGGGTCACAAGATTACCAGAGAGAGACATCAGACTCGGGTCAGGGGACTGGAAGGGAGGTGTGGGATGCATTCGGCTGTTCGCTAACTTGGGTTGCATTCGTCGGCTTTGGGAACTCGGGGTGGGACGCCTTCGGCCTTTGACGCCCGCACTCTTGACACTGGCAGTCGCATTGAGTTTGAACGATCTTCGGTTGGCTCTACCTTAAAAGCCGAACATCGAGCCGTTCAGAAACGAAAACCGAAGCCGAACCAAAAAACCGACATTTCGTTTGTTCGGTCGGTTTTCAGGTTAAATGTGCCCACCCTGAGTTCTTCAGCATAGTACATTGATAAGACTTTGATATATTAATCATATTTTTAGCCTCTTAGGAATTCTATATAAGGTCATCATTAGTCAAAAGTTGATGTTAATGTTTGAGGAAAATTGAAGGAATTGTTTTAGTTATCAAGCTAACAGTAAGTACAACATAGAGTAGCAAATGGTTACTAAACTCTACTAACATAGGACACATTTATGTTCAAATAGTGCAAGCCTTTTCATTCACGTAACACCAAGCAAAAGTAGTGAACGGCTGGGTTCTAGTTGTCCTGCACTCCAGAATCTAGTCAGTAGTCACCTACTTTGCAATGGGCAGTTATGTCCCCAAAATAGACATTTTCAGCAAATTGCTTTAAATAATTTAAAAATGAATGTTTTTGAAAAGATACCACAATCTCAAGTCGACATTCAGCAAAGGGGATGTACCATTTGAATGCAATATTCTAGAGGCTTCTAGAGATTCTGATGATTGACGAGGACCGACTTCCAGAGCTGCAGGACATGGTTAAGATGAGAAGAGCATGCAAATGTGTGCGTTATGAATGGACAGTCGCAGCTGATTTTAAAAAACTCACCACCAAGGTTACTGAACTGAATGTTTCTCTGAATTTCACATATTTGTTCCCTGCATAGCACCAACAAAGAACACAAAATAAACCAAAGGGAGTAATTGAATAAAACTTGGTAAATGCGCCACAGCTCTTGCTTCCATCACCATATGTAGGAGCATCCTGCAGCTTCCTGAAAGCTTAGAGCTAAGTCTGTCGCTGCTTCACGATCTCTCCATGAAATGATTGTTTCTAACAAAGAAAATGGATTAGAAAGTTGCGAAAATATATAAATTAGCTCAAAAATAGAATGATAATTGGTTAGTTCACCTTCTTGTTTTCTGTAAATATCGTCAGATGTGATGTTGTGCATAAGTAGCGTCTCATTGTCCTCTTCATCTAAAACTGTCAAACCGAGTTCTTTTGAACCCTGGAACTAACCCAAGAATAAATCATTGAACATCCAAAAAGTAAACCCACAGATTAGAAATTGTAATACAACGGTGCCATAGACTACAAGTAATTTCTGCTTGTTTTCATTTGTATTGGAATATTGTTTTACTTTTACACCAGGACACTGATCCATGAATCACCATCAAGTAATTTGTGCTTATTTTCATTTTTATTGGACTATGTTGCTTTAGTTTTACATCGGGACACTGTTCAATGAATCACCACCACAGTATGAAATATGAAAATGGTGTCTACTTTGACAAGGTTTTCTTATAGTGTTCCCTTGACATTGACAAAAAGTTAAAATCTGAAAAGTTGACAATGTCATTATTATTTTTAGAAACAGCGTGACAGCCAAATGAAGCACATCAAACCAAGGTACTAAGGTAGCAAAACTGAAAGTAGATTAAGAGGCAAACAAATATTTGGGCACTATCAAAGAAAATCAGGAGAAAGTGTGCAAAGTAACTAGATCTATGAATAACAACTAATAAATACCACACATATTAGCAAAGAATTTTTTTTATACCTCAATGTAATCAACAGAAACATGACCTGTTCCTTGATCGTCCCACTTCCCACCATCAGCCAAACGGTATACTTTGACACGCTGGAACAGTTAGACTTGTAACCATCATTTATAGTATATATATGGAGTAAAGGGATAAATAGTATACAAGAAAATCAGACAAATAAGTTCTAAAAATAAAGGAGAACTGACTGTATTGGTCAAATACAGAAACTAATATGATCTTGCACTGCTCAATAAGAGATGATGGAAGGTAAAACCATGGATTTCAAATAGAAAGGAATCAAAGGATAATGAAAGGGGATCCCTAATGAAAGTAGTCTGGTACTAGTATACGACCTATTACATCCACATAACAACCTATTACATCCACATAACAAAAGTAACAAACCAGATTTTCTACTTCAGATATGGTGTTCAATTCCATCTGCAAGGTATGTTTATCCCACAAATTGTGACAATTTGACATAACAATGGCATTGAGAACAAAAATGTGCTCGACATGGGAGCTCCTCTTTGATGTACCAGTCAGACAGAGCTACACCAGGATGAATTCGGACTTGTTGACACTTGTCATGTATAACACTAGCACATCATTCCATATACAAAGATCCACACCTGCAGTTTAGGTATCTCTAATAGGGAGGTCCTATCTTAAAATTAGTTCATCAAGTTGATGAGAAAGACCATGGAACTATCAGAATCAAGCAAGGGAAAATTCAAAATCTTTCCCATAGACCAAGTTCCGCTGGGCGTTTCTAGGCGGCCGACTAGGCGGGAGTAGTCGCTAGGCGAAGCCCATCGCCGCGACTATGGGGGTAGTTGGACCCCTAGGCGGCGGCGGCTCGGCGGCGGCGGCGGCGGTGGGGGTGGAGGAGCTTCGGACGGGCGCGAAATCAGGCGCTAGCGGCGGCGGAGGAGGAGGAGACGGTGGAGGTGGTGGAGGCGGCAAGGAGGAGACCGGCGGTGCTCGATGCGGCTGCGTGGTGGAGGCGGCAGGGAGGAGGCCGCTTACTTTTTCCTTTTATTTAAGGTAATTTACAGTAATACATGTATATGTGTATAAAAATTAAAACGCCTAGCAAAACGCCTAGGAACGCCTTAGGCGCGATTAATCCCGATTAGTCTCTAGGCGAGGGGTCAGCGCCTAGATTCCGCCTAGCACCTAGCGAAACCTAGCCCATAGATGAACAAAAAAGGGCAGCAGCTTTTCAGCGGTCAAGGTGGAATTCATAACTCAAACTACAGCAGTCACAACACCTCATAGTGATGTCTTACGTTTTAAATCTGACTTGACTCATACATTAGTCACTTATTCTATACATAATTGTAAAGAAGCAAAATCTCTCTCCACCCATTTTTAGTCCACCTCACCCTAACTACCCAGACAGTGGAGAGTTTTTTCCGTCACGCTTTTTTTACTTCTCAAACTGCACTCACGCCATCCATGTCTCATATGTGACCCGAACTCATGATCCATACGCATACAAGTTAGAGCAACTCGTGTCTAGAGATGGTAAATATGCAGTCTGCTTCCAATACATATTGAGCCGCAGCCTATGTATCTTGTATGAGACCCAGACCCCAGACTCATAACCTGCGCTCATATGAGTAAGAACAACTAGCATCTAGCGAGGAATCGGAGCCTAATTCCTAAACGCACAGGCAAGTTTGGTAGTCTTTACTTATATGTGATTAAAAGAAAAACAAAGTCTGTCACTCGATTGGGGGGTGGGGATTATAAGTTCTTGTATTCCCCACTCAAAATTCATACAGGACTTGTTGGGATAAGTGTTCCCTCTATCTCAGCTGCTAAGTGACCTATGCTTGCCTCTTCCATTTGCCAATTTATGATCATATTTAGGCACATGGATGACTAAATGTCCGATTAGCCAACTAGGACCAACTAATTGACCCTGATTGACAACTAAATGTGATTAATCGTCTTACTGGTGGTCTTACAACTAGCCTCAATCATACGGCCTGATAACATTATTAGTAATACTGGTGGTCTTACAACTAGCCTCAATCATACGGCCTGATAACATTGTTAGTAATACATTCATTCATTTTTTATTTTTGTGGTCAAGTTCTGGTCTTCCAATCCTGCTTTGCCAGTAATTTCTATTGCAATTTGCAAGGTAATTTACTACTTTCACAATTTTAATAAACAATTATTACCTATATAATTCAAAAAATAGTAAAAGGTATCCACATATCAGGGTGTTTTTTTTGGGGGGGGGGGGGGGGGGGGGGGGGGGGGATTGTCATATTTATATCCTTCTGATGCACTTATCAAAATTCGTGCTGCATAATAAGTGACGTCCAACAAGCAGAAGAGACTTTTCTCATCTACCTACTTCTATATCGGTACCGAAGTTTTGTGTCTGTTTTTCCAGAATATTTCAAAGTCATACGTGGTCCATAGAATTGTGTTAAAAATGCACCAGATTTGATAAGAACTTTGGTTTGCATTGGACCAAGTACATGGAGAAGTGGGCCAAAAGATATGGCTCAATGGGATTAAGGTTTGTAACGAGGCAGATAGATATAGCTTGGTAGATAGAACTAGACAGCTCGAGAGACAGATAATAAAAGAATGCTTCAACATTATATTTTACATGTGGACCTCCTCTATAGAGACAACCTAAAAAGGCTACCAGCTAACACCAATCAAACCTTCACTTGGACAAATAACTAGCAGAGTCAGAACTCATCAGAATTTGCAAATCCCTAAAAGCAACAATTTGATCTAATCATATCATGCTAAGACTTATACTGGGACTCTTAACGTGGTTACTGGTTAGGCTGTCACCTTGTTATATGCCCAGCTACTGCCGTACATTGCTATCATTAGTACCTCTGCTGCACCTCGACCTAATGACATGCTGCTGCAGGGACCTCTTATCCTTATCCACAATAAAAATTCTGCGCTAGTGAAACATTCATCATCTAGTCCATGGGAATGATGTCTAACAAAATCATGGCTATCAGTGTTTGTTTAATACTGAAGTGACCAATACTTGGATTGGATAGTATAACTACAGATACAGATACAGATATGGATCATAGATCAGCTGGGAGGTATCACAAGCTATTTTGATCTTTCTGACATACACAACAACCACTAAATGGGAGCATCACGAGTTCCTTTTATTATCTTTCTTTTAAGTCAAGTCAAACTACCAAATTGCATGGTAATACTTTCTTTTCAGGAGTGCTGCACATACAAATTCAGTTTTTTTTTCTCCAATGAAGTCCGACATTCAATGAAGCAGGGATGTTTGTCTTCAGAGGAACAGAATCACACCGGTACATATAATCAAATGATGCAATAAATTTAAATCAAAGCAACTTTTGCTCCTAGATGTTGAGTTTATCAATGTAGATCACTTACACCTAAGCTGAAACTTCTGTTTGTATATTATAATTTCAGATCAGATGGGCAGGCTCTACAAGATTTCAAGATAGAAGGATATTACTAGCGGAGATAGAAGGATATTACTGCCGGCACATAAATAACCCAAATGGTAGCAGCTAACTGATACTGGCACTTGTATCAATATGAGTCAATCAAGCATGCCCCACGTTGACATAATGATATGGGTAGTGATTACAGCATGATCAAGGCACATCCGTATTCATTTAAATTGGCAAATTCATTGTGGTACAAAGTAAAGGCAAGGCTAATACACATGTCGAAACTGCTCGCATCCCAACTATCACCAATAAGTTCACTGATAGAGAGTCGAAAACCAAGTGACACAGGCTAACTCTGCAGTAAAGCAGGCCTCACTAGTTCCAAACATGCAGTGAAGTAAAGGCATGGGGATTGCACAAAAAACAAAAACCCCTACCCACCTTATTCCTCATGAATTTAAAAAAGCAAATCTTATGATAGCTCGCTCATTACTACAGTTCACCAAGAAGTAAACACAACCAATCCCTCCCGTCGAAACACTAAATTACCAGCTCCAGGAGCAGCTAACTCGGATCTAAGGCAAGCTTCGCCCCGAGAAATTCCCCACCGGTCCCAGGCAAAATTCCGGACTAACTTTCTCCCTCCAGAAACCCACTTACGCGCTACCAAACTAAAATCAACACACCCGAAGCACGCAGGTTTATAGCCAATCAAATACAGCAGGGAGCGGATCTACGCATCGTGAAGCTCCGAGAACCGTACGTACTACCGAGCAGCCGAGAAGTCGAAGTCGGGAGGGGGAGACCTCACCTGCATGCTGCTGGCGTGCGACGCCACCGCGGCGGCCGCGGCGTCGCCCCCGGCCTCCGCGTCCCGCCGCTCCTGCTCCGCCATGCCGCGGTCCCGCCTGTCGGTCTCCTCTGCCTGCCGGTCTCCTCTTCCCCTCCGGAGCCGACGAGCCTCTTCCGCCGCCGGGCGACGGGCGATTCTTCAGCGGGGCGAGGCTGCGGGCGGCGAAACCCTAGCCACCATCAACGAGCGAGCTGCGTGCGTGCGTGCGGACCTGCGGCTGCCGCTCCTCTCGCTCGCTCCTCCAGGCGGCCGGCGCCTTTCCCCTTTTGCCCCTCCGGTTTTCGCCTATATTTTTTGCGCGCGTGCTCGTTGTGTTTATTTTACCCCCTCGCCCGCCGTCGCAAATGGAGAAGGTGGACCGTGGACACAAGGTAGAGTGTGACGATGATGGGGCAGCCAGGTACGTCACGGTCGGAGATTGGTCATCGCCGGCATTCGGTACTCTCTAGAAAAAAAAAATAACGGGTGTCTAGTGGTTTGTGGGCGAGGCGACATCTAGAGTTAGCTCTCTCTAGCACTTTGAATTGAACTCTAATAAAACCATAATATTTTTTATTTTTTAAAAAAAAACTTCTGCATCAAACAAATGCATATGACCTTTTTTATTACATAAATTGAAAAAAAAAAGAAAAAGAAAACCACTACCAACTCTAAACTACGACACTATGTCAGCCTCAACCGAGATTACCTGTAGCTTCCAAGACCTAGTTGCCTTATCGAAGTGCCACAAATATGCTCCAGCGGCAAATCAGAACGTCTCTTTGCGTCGGAAACAACCGCCGATGAGCGGGACCACCCGTCACCTCACTACACGTGTCACCTTGGCAACGCAAATCTGCTAGCCACACCTATAAGTTGGCCTCATCACCGACTCTAAGGACGCCTCTCACACCGGCCTTCTCGCCAACACTTCGTGGTCGCAATTGGTGTACGGTCCCACCTGACCATCACCCTCCAATGTCAAGCAGATGTGAGGCCTCCAATCATCACGTTCACACCATCCTCTTAATCGTCTTTCTCCGTTGTTGACATGGAACAGCTGAATCCATGGAGAAGTCCCAATATATGCCTACAAACTGCCAACAAGTTTGGCTAAAAAGGGGAACCGAAAAAAGATGAAAGTTAGTTTCCTCCATGTTATTCTTGTAGGGAATGCAATTGTAGTCATTTCCTTCAAGCTTGTGCTTTTTTTATTTTTAGGTTGTTCCTTATGTTGTGTCTATCCATTAGGAGAAGCCAAGTAAACAACCTGAGCTTATTCAAGCATCTAGTGTTCCAAATCTAGATAATAGGAGTAGGAGGCTGAATATTTTTGAAGGAAAGGTTATAGAACTTTGCTAAAGTATAAGTTTTGTTCTCCAAATTTTAATGCCAAGAGTCTTTTGTATTGTGAGATACTTGCATCATTTGAATGTGATCTTGCAGATTTTGGAACTTTTGATAGGCTTGCTCTAAGAGAGGGGGGGTATGAAATTGAGCTCTCTTTAAGATGCTTTCATGACAAGAAGAGTGTCGTCAACATATTGTATAACTGGGTATTTATCAAGCTCATATGATGGGATATGGAGTTCAAAAACTCCATTATTGATAAGCCTTGTTAATAATGCATTTTAACAGGCCCGCTGCCATAATAAATAATAGAGGGGACAAGGGATCCCTTTGTTTTTGCCACCTTCACAACAGTGGAAGTGATTACCAGGAACACCATTGAGGAGGATCAAAGGACGAAGTAGAGTCCAGAATCCTTTGGATCCAGTCAATCCATTTGTTGCCAAAACCCAAGTGGCACATCATTTAAACGACTGTATTATGCTTAATTGTATCAAATACCTCTGTGAAGTCCACATGCTGATGATTTCTTTCTTTGAATGTTGCATATATGCCCAAGTAATGCAGCCTTGGATTGTTCTTGTTTTGACAAAACTATATATTGGCTTTTGCATCTATCTATCTATAGTATAATTGAAATCTTGTAAAGGCGTAAGAAGCCTGTCCCTTACACTAGCCCCACAAACAATCTCTATCTCTACTATAATTGAAATCTTCTAAAGGTGTCAGAAGCCTGACACTCACCTCTGGCCCACCTGGCAGACTCAAACTAACCCACACCTCAGCCCACCGTGCAAATTCAAACTAACTCACAAAACCCACACGCGTCCCTAATCACGCAAAGAAAAATGGAAACAAAATCTTTTGTATCCCGTGAGGATCGCGCGGCCCCGTCCCCGAGGTGATCACAGTGGAGCGAGGTGCCGCTGCGCGAGCTGAACGAGATCACTATGTCCTTCTCCGCGACAAGCTGATCGAGCAGGGTCCTACGCCAAGGTCTACCAGGCCACGCTGCGGAGCAGAGGCTTGCCGTCATCAAGCAGGTACGTGCTCGTCCACGTCCCTTTCCGTTTCCACCGAGATCCCATCGGCGATCGGGTCCTGCCGGTACGTGATCTGATGCGTACTGATCCATGGAACTTTTGCTTGATGCAGGAAGGCATAGGAATAAACTTTCACAGGCGCGACCCTCTCACCCACGCGCGGGTTAGAAACCCTATCTCCGGTCGTCGTCGGCGGCGACGATGTAGGCGACGCCTTTGCGAGCGGGAGGCCACGACGCACAGAGAGGTCTCATTTGGCCAAACCAGCCTCCCCTCATCCTCCTCGCAACGAGACACGATTAGGTCTCCTCCCGTCCCATCTCCTCGGTAGGCTGGCGCCGCCCCATCGCCTCGTCTCCTTGGCAGGCCGACGCCGCCCCATCGATTCTCCGCATCCAGCTCCGTGCGGACCCCCACCATGGAGATGAACTGGATCCTGTCGGTCTCGCTGCTGGGCGTAGCGGACAAGGACTGCTGGTGGTAGCAGGTAGCCTGCTTGCCGCCCGACGCGTGACCTTGATTTCATTAGCTCAGGTAATGGAAAGGAGGTAAATCTTGTGTGCACAAAAAAAAAGTATCGATATATAGGGAGCAGATCTGGAGTTGGTTTCCAGCCATCTACGTTGACTCTTGCAGCAATTTCTACAGGCACAGGAAGCCGCGGAGAGAGGCACTGGTCACGCTGGGATGTAATACAGGCTTCTAAATAACTGATCAACGAATCCATTACCTTCCAGCGCTGGATTCCTAGGATGGCCAGAGGCTTCTAAATATTGGCACACAGCTCCTATTTCACCAAGGAAGGCCCTGTTGTATTCCATCTGAAAACCCCATTGCTCCTAATTCAAAAAGGAAGTGTTTAGAAGAATTAGGCTTTTGTAATTGCACATAGCTCTGTGATTGTGAGAGAGCATATTGCCAGTACTTTTAATTATCTTTTCCTCTGCTGACCACTTACTACCCCAAGAATAATATTTTCCATAGACATGTTTTTAGAGTAGCCTGAATAGTGGTAATGCAAAGGGGCCTTCCTTGGTCAGCATGGCTTATGGATTTTCAAATAATACTTCTTTGATCAATGCTTTATCAACTGTCAGGACAAGTAAATAGAGGTACACATTTATGTTCGGGGTCCGATGGGTTCTATTTTATTTATTGTATGTGCATTGCTACTATTACGAAACTATTGTTAACAGTTCCACACATGGTGTGAAAAATCAAGAGTTTTTTGTTTGACTGAGAAGCTAACATCCACACAATCTAAGATTTAATGTTTTTTATTCTTTGCACAGGTTGCTTCAACTAGCTGGTGCCACAATATTTCAATCACTATAATGCAATTCAGTTACAGGCTTTGGTCCAGATCGTTTCTCGATAAGAGCAAGAATAGACAACTCATTCTTTTTCTCGTTTATTAGGTGACCATATTCTTTTCCAACGAAACTCATAACTAGATGGTTCTGCGTATAAATGAAATCTAATTGTTGTTATATTTTGAGGATTTGGGTTGACAGATATAACAGTTATGCATGTCTAGCATTATTTTGTCAATGTACTGAAACAGTGAAACTGAAGTTGATAAGCGTTTTTAGGCTTAAGACATTTGTTGAACAGACAGTTCACATTTTGCCAAAATTGATGTAGACTGAGTTCACCATTGGGACTTGGCACTTGGCAGAACAAAAAAAAACATTTCCTTTGATGTTATATAGTGATAGTACTTTTCTTTCTAATAGATTGTTTTCTGGAGCTCACACACAACCCTTTTTAAAGGTCGGGTGCTGCAATGCTGTCTCATCCTTCAGGTAATTGGCTTATACGAGGCATTGCCTTTTTTGTTTTGGGATTGCTTTTAGCTAAGTGAACTCTGAAATTATAAACACATATTCCATCTATGACTGTTTTGGACGTGATGATATGGGGGCTTGTTTTACCTAAAGTCAAAGGGGAGTTAAGTTTCGAGTTCGACACAGTGATGTCTTGTTACGAGAATGTTACCTAAGGTGTTTGTTGAGCCCTGAAATTGCCACTGTATCAATTGGCTTTTCCAAATCTAATCACATCCGACACATTAGAAAGCTACATTCTTTCTTCTTAAATAGTGTAATCATTAGAGGCGTCTGCTGTGGGAACGAGCGAGTCTTGCACCCGGCTTCCCACGCCGAGACCTATGGAGTCGCCTGAGTGGAGGGTGGGTGGGGAAGCTCCGACGATGCGTCACTTCCAGCCTCTGTGGCCTATGCGGGCTGTGGATGATGCCGTTAAGGTATTTGATGGTGCCATGGGAGGTTTGCGGCTTCGTGGCTGTGATTTCACGGGAACTGACACACTGATTTGCTGCCTTTGCTACGCAGAGACAGAGAGGCATGCGTTTGTGGGGAAGTACAGGCCGTAATGATGCTAGCACAGCTCTGTGAACTGATTACTAATGTTGTGGTGTGGTAACATTTGAATTGTGTGGTTTTGCGGGCGTACTTGCACCATTGATGGCATCTCGGTGGATATTCCCATTACGGATTGGCACAAAACCGAGTAGTATGTACAGTTCTTGGTACTCGGGTTTCTGATTGCAGTTTCAGTCTAGGTTTTATTCAAGATACTAGCAGCAGTAGGAGTTCTATTCTATTTTCAGTTAAGAGTTTTCAATGCATGATTGCTTGCAGGGAAATCAAAGCCAGAGGAGCCATATGTTTGATGCTTGATTATCATTGTCGCAGTGGCCTGTCATATATCCATAGCTTGAGGAAGTGGGTATCCTTTTTGGCTTTTTTTTTTTTTTACTACAAAAGACAGGAAATGTACAAGCTAAATTGCAGTTCATGCTTGTTGCTGCAAAAGAGAAAGATCAAGAGCTGCCTACGTGACTCTTGTGAGATGATACAAAATAGAGAATAGATCTTGTTTTGTCCAAGCTCAAAATTGCAAGGAATGCATATTATTTAGGGAGAAGCTTTAACTCATCATGTATCATATATGCAAATTATTATGTTTGTCAAGAAAAAAGATTATTGGTGACTCCACTGATTCATTTTGAAGACATGTTCTATTTATTTTCATGCTTCTTTTATTGTGTTTATTATTTTCTGCTGCTCTCATGTGACGTTATGTGATGGAATTTTATATTTTATATATGTCTATATTAATGCATGGGCAATCACCAAGCAAATCATAAGTTAGATGGTTGAGGGGAGACAACTTTATTATGCACACATAAGTGTTTTCATTATTATATATACATGGTCATATATAATTGCGTGAAAATGAAACTATGGACAAAATTATCGTTCTTAAAAATAAAGCCGTAGCGTTAGCACGGGTATTATACTAGTATAATAGAGTTGTGCTCAAGTAGTAGAAAGATCATTTGGACCTTGTAGTCACTTGTTCTCCTTCCCATAGCTACACCATTGACTTCTCGCACTACCCCCACCCAATTATCATTACCCACCTATGAAGTTGGGTGGTTTATTATGATATAATTACTGGAGATCATAATCATCAGTATTCTTAGCTTTTGTTTTGACATGAATTATTCTTAGCTTTATACTTCCTCTGAAGATATATGAGCTTTTCCAAAAGTTCCCAATTTCCCCTAAAAACAGTATATTTTCCAACTCCTAAAATATGTTAGGAGGAAAAAATAGCTCATCTCCAATAGTATCTAATATTACATTCCTAAAACATTAAAATTTGGCCCACTTGATTTTTTTTGCCGGCGGTTCTTTTCCATGTGAAAGATTTCGACACCGATGCTGCTCATGCTTCCTTCATTGTGTGGCTAGGCCTGTACAAGTCCGCATTCTGCAAGCAACAAACACAATCCATAGGCTCATGTTGTTCCGGTCATCGGAGTCGGAGGCATGGAGAATTGAAGCAGCCAGCCAGCCTTCTAGCCCAAGAAAGTGCTCTGTACCATCATAACTAGCAGCAGCAGATCGATCATGGCTCTGATGAGCTTGACAACACACAAAGTGCTCTGTATCGTCATACCTAGCCGCAACAGATCGATCATGGGTCGACGATCCTGGTGACATCAACGATTATGCTGCTGGTGTCGCGCTGGTGTTAGGGCAGCAACCAGCGCCCTCATGCACGACATCGTTGCTCACCGGCTTCACCCCGTGCTTCGGCTTCATAGCCAACAGCGGCCACAACAACGACTGGTTAATGATCACCCCACACAGCTCGATGTTGGTGCATGGTGCGTTGTGGCTGCTCATTGCGAACACCGACATGCGGCCGTGCCCATAAATTGGTCAGGGCCAAGATGGTAGTCAATGGACGTGACGACCTCTTTTCGTGTGACGGGAGTTCGTGTATAGTTATACTGATAGGTGGTTTTTTTTCAACTTCTAAAATATTAGGAGATTATATTAGAGCATCTCCAACAGTTATGCAATTTTGGTTTGGCATTTGTTGTTGTTTGCCAATTCCCAAAACGATATGGAGAGGAAAAAATAAAGCCATCTCCAATAGTTTGGCATTTGGACTTGGCATTTTAGGAAAAAGGGAAACTAATTGTGCTGTGGGCAGTTCACGCGAGACAACTATGTCAGGATTCTCGGATTTCACAAATGCCAAGCCACCGGTGCCTATGCAAAAATGCCAACTTTACTCCCTCAAATGCCAAGTTACCAAAATGCAAAACTTAAATGCAAAACTGTTGGAGACCTTTTTTAAGCTTTTTGGCAAATTTTAAGAATGCAAACCCCAAATGCATAACTATTGGAGATGTTCTTAGAGCAAGTATTATAAGTCCTACTCAGCAGACTGCAAGACAGTCCACGTCATCAAAATCTCATGTGGCAGAGAGAGAAATAAAGAAAGAGAAGGAAGCCGACGTTTGCCTTACCGTCGAGCGCAGCGCATGCACCATGCACGGGCCAATAGAAGACTGGTTCTTCCCTGCAATCCTGCTAGTATTAAATGTTAACCGCTCACCTCTTAAGCCCACTTTATTGTACGTGATGACTTTATTGTCTGGGCATCCCCTAACGCTCGCGTCGCCCCCCACGGGCGGCTCGAGCGGACCCAACCTCCGCCGCCACAACTCCACCGGCCTCCGCCTCCAAGCCTTGCCGTCGCCGGAGCCAGCTGCCGCTCGCGCGCGCAGTGGTGAGGATGGCGACGACGAGGCTTCTTTCTTCTCCCTCTTTGGCTCGTGCTCAGCCAGTCGTGGCATCCCCCATCCCCTCCTCCACCGCCCGCTTCACCAGCGACCATGGCGGTCGGGGCACACTGCGAGGCGAATCCAGGCTCCCTCACGCCGGATCTGACCTCTCCTACGCCGGATCTGAGGAAGATGGGTGGGGCTCCGAGGCCGCGCCCCGCCGCGCCCAGCGGAGCGCGCAGTGCGCCTTCCTTCCCCGCGTGCGTCCGGTTGAGGGCGGCCTAGCCCGCGGCCATGGCGTCCTGGCAGCACGCTGGTGCCCGGGGACGAGGGCTCCGGCCCTCCAACGGCCGGATCTGGACTCCCCTGGCCTGGACAGGGTGCTAGCAGTCGGTGGTGAGGGGCAGGAGGCGGCGACCATGGAGGCATGGTGATGGAGCTCTGCGGTGGCGCTACTGGGAGGCTCTCCCTCACTTCTGTGGGGCAGGGCGGAGCAGCGGCCATAGAGGGGCGGCGACGGCGGGACCTTGGCGTCGTGGCGGCGGTTTGGGGAGCAGACGTGGCGGCCAGTGGTGGCGTGGCTTCGTCATGGTGGTGCAGTGTCGGTGCCGTGGTGGTATTGACGTCCTGCTTGTTCGCGTAGGCGTCGCCATGGTGGCGAGGCTGGCGTCGGCCGAGTGGGGCACATCTTTGGGTGCGCCATGTGCCGTCGCCGGTGTTGCTTCTCTGGCGCTGGCTAGATGGTGTGTCTGTGCGGGCGCAGGGGGCAGCGGAGGCCGTGGCGGTGCTGCGGTCTGGGCCAGGCGCGGTGGTGGTTGCTCTTCTCCGGTGGGGAGCGCTGGCAGGGTGTCGCAGGGCTACTGCCCTTTCGGGTGTGGGGGGCAGCGGAGGGGCTCCCTCCTCCTCTGCTCGTCCCTCGCCTCCTCTTCCTGGTGGCCGTTTCGTGGCGGTGGCTGGGGATGTGCTGGCGTTGGGGCGGCCTTCGTCTTTGCCGTCCCCCCCCCATGCCTCCGGCTGGCGTCGTGGTGCGGTCGCTTCAACGACGGAGGCCTTGGCGTCCTCGGGGGTGCTGGTCCGGGGCTCTGCTCCAGACCCGGTACTCTCAAGGGGTGATGGTTCCTGCGACGGGAACTCGGTCGACTGCAGTGGTCGGCGGCGGCTACGGCTTCGGTGGTTGGTTGGTGGGCGTACATGGTGGCGGGAGGCCGGTGTTTGGCAGGAGGTCAGGCGAGGGGACGACGCAGCTGCGGCTGCTTGCGTGGCCGGCGCGTCTATCTCGGTGAGATCTCTTCTGGATGTCCGGCAGCGACGACTTGGTGTCTGGCGGGACCCAACATCTTCACCGGTGCTTGTGTTTTGGGTTTTTGGGTGAAAGCCTGGCGACGGCGACACTTGCGAGTGTCGTTCCCTGTTGAGGCGTCGCTCCCACAACACATTCCACGGGCGAAGGCCCTATCCTATCTTGGACGAGCGACGACGGCGTTTGGACGTCGCGACCTTCTTGAAGGCGTCGTTGTGGTTTGCGGTCCGGTTGGGGTGTCTCGGGCGGGGCTGGGTTCGTCGTTCTCGCTGTTTTGCTGCGCGGTAGGTGTCTGTGGTGGAGTAGGCATAGTTTTTTGTTTTAGTTTTCTTTTCAGCTTTTTGTGGAGTGGTGGCTCGTGTCGATGTCCCAGTTCGACCGAGTTTTAGTTGCTTGCTGTCCAGCTATGAAGCACCTAGTGGTTTAAAGTCGAGACTCGTGTCGACGACCCAATCCGACCGAGGTCTAGTGTCTAGAGGCTTGTGTTGATGTCCCAATCCGACCAAACGTGGAGCTGAGTTGAGTTGAGTTGGCGCTTTTGTGGTGCAAGTTGAGTTGTTTTGGTATCTAGGTGTGTTATTGGAGTAGGGTACCCTCCAAATTGTACGTGGTTTTCACCCAGTTTCTACTTTAAAAACTGGGCGGAGGCAGTTGCCTTTCTTTTTCTTTTCTTCGTCTAATAGAAATTACGGCAAAACTTTTGCCGTCCTTTCGAAAAAAAAACTTTATTGTCTCGCATGCAGCTCGCTTGGAGGCGGCGTTTCTATTAACCTTGCTCTTAGGTGTTGTTGAGGGGGATTCATCCGACAAAGAGGTGTGCGTTGTTGGATGAAGCTCTTAGGTGTTGTTGAGGGGGATTCATCCGACAAAGAGGTGTGCGTTGTTGGATGAAGAGCTATAAACCAAACATTTTATGTTGTCAAACATTTTACGAAGTCAATGGCATTTGCGTCGCGGCTATTTGCTCTTTGCATCATCCCCCATTTTTTTTCGTTTTTAGCTGCGGGGAGGGGAGGGGAGGGCAGTCGATGGAAATTAGGCGGGATGCGGGTCCATATGCAGCTTCCTTCCTCGCCCGCCTTGAATCGTCACGCCCAAGCGCCTGCGCCCGCAGTTAATTGCCTTAACGCCCCCCATCTTTCCTTCTTTCCTTCCGCAGCGCCAACCAAACACCAACACACAAAGAGACGAGAGATTCAGATCCACACATCCGCGTCCCCCTCTCCCTCGGTTCCCTCTCCCGCCACCAACCCCCAGATCCATCCCGGCGATCTCCGCCGCCGCCCTCCCGGGGAGGCGCGAGGAAGGCCGGCGTCGGGCCTCCACGAGGAGCAGGAGGAGTTAGAGAGGCGCCGTAGGAGGAGATGTTCCTGTGGGACTGGTTCTACGGGGTGCTGGCCTCGCTCGGGCTGTGGCAGAAGGAGGCCAAGATCCTCTTCCTCGGCCTCGACAACGCCGGCAAGACCACCCTCCTCCACATGCTCAAGGACGAGGTACCGTCCCCGCATCCTAGATCTGATCGCGCCCCGATCGGATCCTGTCTGCCCATTTCTTCCTCTTTGCTCCCCCCTGATCCGTGCGTTCCTGCCTGTCTCCGTCGTTGCAGCGGCTGGTGCAGCACCAGCCCACGCAGCACCCGACGTCCGAGGAGCTCAGCATCGGCAAGATCAAGTTCAAGGCCTTCGACCTCGGCGGCCACCAGATCGCGCGCCGCGTCTGGAAGGATTACTACGCAAAGGTCGCCCTCCCCTCCCTCGGTTTATCTATCCGTCCTTTTTAATTTTAATACATACGCGCCGTCTGGTCAGATCTACGCCTGCTGTGTTGATCACTTGGGGCCCCTTGATTGAAAACAACGTGTGTTTCGAATTTCGATTCCGATCCGTGCCGTAGGGCGTCCTTTTCCTTTTCAGCGACGTTGAAGGGACCGGACCGACGCCGGAAATGGTTGATTTGACGTCCTCGAATCTTTGATTGGGAATTCTGATTCTGCTACTTTGAGAAATTGATTGATTGATCAGTAGCTCCCTCTATGGAAATGTTTTACAATTTATTTGCATGCATCAGTCTTTGCAATCGAATTCCTGGGTCAGCTCTGGTTCTTTAGGTGACCTGAGGAGACGACGTGAAATTGAGTATAAAAAATTGACTAGTTTGTGATGTAGGTTTAAGAATCAATAACATAACATATATTCATGCAAATTCCCAGGTCCTAAAGGTGCATGTTGATGAATGTTTCTTTTGTGGTCAGTCTTAAGGTCCTTCGAAATGGATGCGCATATATTCGTTGCACTTTGATACACACAATACAATTGTACATACAGTCCGTCAATATGTTGTCCTGGTCCTATATACATATTTGTGTTGACATTTATGTCATGCGTTCTTTAGAAATACACATGCGTGTATGCCATGCTACTTCTGTCACTTTTTGTTACAGTAACTTCCAAAAATTTCAATTGATAACATTTTTCAATTAAAAACATGAAAGTTGCATTCTTCGTCTTCACACTGTTTCTGGCACAAGTCACTGGGCGCTTCATAAAGTTTCCCTTTTGTGTAGTCAAAGCTTTTAAGGTGCACTTCAGACTTTTAGCGATTTGGTATTGACTAACATGTTACCTGCCGTGTTGCAATGCATGAGCCTTTACTTTAAGTTGGTATTTTTTGTGTCATCTTGCTCTACCTTGTAACAATGCTGCATCTTTTATTATCTTATGCTTACTTGCAATGGCATGTTGTTTTGATCCTTTCATTGCCTCACCTCACCGTCAAGAGGTACCCAAAGTTTGTTTGCATGATTTATATTTAACATTGGTCTAAATATGTATTTTGTTATGTTATATTTCATTTTTACATTCTGATGTTACCAATTTTTTCTATCATCTTTGCACATTGTGCTATCCTTATTCCTTGCACTAAAATTTGTGAAACAATGATTAGCAGCAGACAGTTGTGGTTCGTTTCCTGTGTATCCTATCTTTGTTTTGCAGCACATTATAAGCTAATTATTTTGCTTATGCCTCTGCTTTTATTCCATCAGTAACAGCTCTTTTTATGTCTGCCTGATTTTTTATTTTTCATATTGCAACAGGTTGATGCTGTAGTATACCTGGTAGACGCATATGATAAGGAGCGATTTGCTGAATCAAAAAAGGAGCTCGATGCTCTCCTGTCTGATGATTCCTTGGCCAATGTTCCATTCCTCATCCTTGGCAACAAGATTGATATCCCATATGCTGCCTCTGAAGAGGAGCTACGGTATCACCTAGGCCTTAGCAACTTCACAACAGGGAAGGGCAAGGTCAACCTCGGCGACTCCAACGTCCGGCCACTTGAGGTTTTCATGTGCAGTGTTGTTCGCAAGATGGGCTATGGCGATGGTTTCAAGTGGGTCTCCCAGTACATCAAGTAGGGCCCTCGCGGAGGCACATGCTCAACCCAGCGATTTTTTTGCCTTGTTATTTGTTCTGGTTGGTTGTTCGTCACGAGAACGATGATCATCATGACAGTATCATGGAGGGTATGAAGAGAAAAAAAAAACAGTGGTTAACATTGGGGAACATGTTGAATCTTTAGCGTCAAAACAATTTGTTATGTCAATCAAACTCCAGAAATTCTTTTGCTTTTCCATAGGACGTTTACCAAGGACCTGCTTGCGATACATTATAAGATTATTGGTTTCTTAAATTTTGTGTTATGTTCGTGGATTGCTACTGAGTAGGTTTGCATTATCAATGCATGTCCCCACTTTGTTTGATTAAAATTTCTGAAGGCATATCTATGATCAATGCATGTCCTCCGTAGTTTGTTTCTTCGAGGGGTGACAACAAACTCAACTTTTTTTGCCTTATTCTATGATCAATGCATGTGCTGGTTTATCAATAGCTTATTCTTTCTCATATAATACTATTGCAAGAACTAGAATTAGTCGGCTTATCAATCAGCCGGCTAAGCTTCTCATTGCTGACTCAATTCGACTTGGTCTGCTTGTTTTTTTTTATGAGATGAGCTTTAGCTCATAGCTCATTAAGTTAAATGTGCTGATAACGGGTGATATTTTGGCAGTTTAAAGAAAGGCAACGTTGCCAGAAAGAAATTGGATGTGGAATGAAATGTAAAATTTGCTAGTGGCATGATTCTATTTCCACCTGTGGTTCACGTGCATATCCTTCTAATAACAGGCTTCCACAACCAATTTTTGTATATAATTTTTATATTAAATTTTAAAACAAATCTAGAAAATACTCGACCTTTGAATCCAAGTGCCTAGGTTTAACCACAGAAGATCTCACTAGTTCTACTGAAAATAGATTCGGCTCCATCTCTCGTCACCCTAGAAAATCAAACCACTTATCTACTCTCCAGAGAAACGAAGCATATAAGCAATCAGAGGTGTTCAATTGCTTTGTTCTTACAGCAAAAGATAACATTCTGTTTTTTGCCCGCGTTCCAATCTCTTCTTGCTAAGCTACCTTTGGTTAGAGTAACACCTTCTCTTAGGAACCAAAAAAAATTCTAAGTGGTATCTTTTAGCTGCCAAAAATTTTGAGGAACCTTCACAATGCCAGAACACAAGACCACTGTCAGATCGGAACCCCCGATCACTATCGGAATTGCTTCTGCTAGAGGATAATCATCAGTGATGGCTGCCCTATCACTACTAGTTTGTTGATCCAACCATGATAATAGCCACATCACAGCTAGGGTCAAATCATTAGACACATCACTGCTCAAATCATCAGACTATAGTGATATTCATGAGTATCGCTGTCGGGATGAAAACACAGATATTTCTAGAAGTCCATCCGTCCCAAAAGAGTCAAAACCTTATTATATGGATAGTTTGTATCTGAATCTGAACATTTAGTATCCCACCTGAATACTCCAAATTTGAATTTAATATTTATCTAAAATAGATATCAATATGCGAATGATCCGTATCCGGTTCTAATATCCGAAAAAATGGGATATGGGATCACTAGTATCCGTCTATATCCAATTCGGTTTCATCCCTGGTTGTTGGGTTGGGAGTGTCAGTGTTGGTTTAAAACATGACCCGAAAGAGGAACTTGTGACACCACTGCTGGATTAGTACACACTCAACATTGAATTGCTGAGTACCGGTGCTGGCGCAATACCACACCAAACAATTATTGTTGTTACACACCATATATCTTATTACAAACAAATCGTGCACTTAAAATCGAAACCATAAGTCGTAACCCGAATCCACCCTGAAGTTAGCTAGATTTTTTAATTGAGTGCAAGGACCTTTTTAGGAGAGAGGTAAAACCTTTCTCCAACTAGACCATAGCGTCGAAGTATGCAAACTCACTGTAACATGTCTTGCAAATATTCTTCTAGTGCTATATATAGTGGGGTCTCGAAGATCCAAGAACATTCCGGAGGGGTGGAACGAGCTGTGATGAAGCCTACACCTCTGACATGGCAAGGATAGGCCGATGACCATGCCAACTTCTTATCAGCTGCCCAACAAACTGGGCAACCTATGCAACGACGAGAATGCCCAGGTTAGCATAGATCAACAACTTACCGAGGCGCTGAACAGCATTATATTGTTACCAGTGCGTCCTGGAGCTTTGGTGGTCCTTCATCTTCACAAACATTCTTTTATTACTTCTGGTGCATCATTTTTTGACTACAAAATGCAAGATGTATAATATTTCTCCCACATAGAACTCATATTGAGGTTATACATAAATAGTAGATCAATTAATTTGTGACCTAGCTGTGGAGGTGTCCAAACTCTAGTTTTATAACTACTTAGAAGCAATGGTGGTAGGTGGATCTAATGGTGGAGAATCAATCATATTTTTGAAGGCTAGATGGATCCAATGGTCAAAGAACACTATGGGGTCATTATAAAACTCCGTAGTGACATGAAAAATATCACTGTAAACTCGTGGCTTGACCCGCAAAGAGCAACTGCAGCGAGCGATTTTGCTTTTCTGCAGCGGGCGTCGGCGTCCGCCGCGCGGTGCCACGCCACGGTAAGATGTCCGTTGCGTGGCACCGCAGGCGGACGCCGATGCCCGCTGCATAAAAGCAAAATCACCCGTTGCGGTTGCTCTTTGTGGCGGGCCGTGGGCTTGCTCTCGCTCCCCCACGCGTGGGCCGTGGGCTTGCTCTCGCGCCGCCGCTGCCCAGAGGGGAAGGGAGGGTCGCCGCCGGTCAGGAGGGGAGGGGAGGGACGTGCCGCCCTTCAGCGCGCTCGCCGTCGCAGAACCGCCGCCTCTATGGCGCAAGGTCCCTTGCCTCTGGCGGGCGCGAGCGTGGCCCTACTCCACCGGGCGCTCAGCCGCCGCCGCCTTTAGGTGCGCCCCCCGCCTCCAGCCGTGGCCAAGGCACCGATGCGGCCGCGGCCCGCTCTACATGCGGCATCGTCGAGTGAGGAAGAGGGTCCGCCTGGGAGCCCGGAGTCATCGTCGAGTGAGTGAGGACGAGCCCAGAGTGAGAGAGAGAGAGACAGAGAGGAGACCGAGTGAGGGAGAGGAGTTGCGTGAGGGACGGCCGCGAGAGTGAGGGATGTTGAAACCCTAGTGTCTGTATTTATATGAAGAGTGGATATTGGGCCTCACCTTGGCCGGTTGGACCTTGTTATTTACCGCAGCAGGCAGCATAACAGGCCCGCTGCTGCCAGTTGCGGTTAATGCTAATTTACGGCAGCGGGTATGTTATGTTGCCAGCTGCGGTAAATCGTTAACCGCAGCGGGCAAATAGGTGGCTGGCCGGTCATAGCCAGCCACCGAATTACCGCAGCGGGCCACTTTGGTGCCCGCTGCTAGCAGCCAAAGGGCCACGCTGCGGTAATTTATTTTTGACATAGTGCCGGCAGTGGTAGATGCATTCAGTGTAAGTGAATAACTTTTTCCATATTTTTCTAGTTCTTAGCTTTACGAACCGGTAGTGATAATCATTCATTGCCGTCTCTAGCACAACATGAACTGTTGATCCGACAAAAATTGTATGCTCTGGCGTAGTGCTTTATTCCTATGTTAATAATAAGATATCTATGGTAAAGGAACTATATTATTTTTTAGTGAGTAAAAAAATATCTCTCGCTTCCTAGTAAGCATCTTCCTTGCACTGTGTCAAATATTCTGTTGGAACCTTTGGCAAATATGGATCCTTGTCTTGACTCTTGATAGATCCGGCCATGCAAATGGAAGTTTCGGAGAATCTGCCTAGGTAAGGCCTCAACCATTAAGTGTAAGGCTAGTTAGATAGAGACCTTCCCGTCATGCGTTTGCCTAGCACCG
Source organism: Themeda triandra (assembly GCA_018135685.1). NCBI lineage: Eukaryota > Viridiplantae > Streptophyta > Magnoliopsida > Poales > Poaceae > Themeda > Themeda triandra. The sequence goes on along the minus strand of JAENPR010000350.1, from coordinate 173,015 downwards.
CATAAAACTAAAACCAACGCCGCTCTGAATATTCTGATGGAGCTAGAGCAGTTTCTTCTTGACTATGATTGGATCCTCGCCCACTGTGACGTTTTCATGTCATTGTTACTTGTTGCAAACATCGGCATTTTAGCCAGGTAATAACGTGTCGCTGAATCCGCCTCGTCAGCTAGCGTGCAGCATCGACTTAAACAATACTGGAACAACGGAAGCCAATTCTTGCACATCCACTGATAATGTATGGAACGGACATCGGAGGTATAGTAGGTAGCTAGCTAGACAATGTGTTAGACTGTTAGTAAGTAGACTAGCTGCTCCTCGCAAGCTAGGGATGTCTCACTGTTTTTGACATTACGCAAGAGAGCATTGATCGGCCGGATCGATCCGAGAGGTTGGCACCATGCCAAGAAAGCCGTGGCAACGTCCGCCCCACCGTTCCACATCATCGGGCCGCCGTCGCGGGCTGTTCGCGCCACGGGAGGACAGCGGGGACTGGGAGAATCACCGAGATGACCGAGTCCGGAGAGGGTGGGTTGGCCACACCGCGGGCTCCCAGCATTTCCTCAGCGACATGGAGGACCGTGTCCATGGGGGCTGTCCTTCTCGCCGGCACTACCTCTCCGCCGCCGGTGACTCTTGTGTTCGTGGAGGCTATCATGCTTCTCCCGGGTACCTCAACTCGTCCCAGCCATCGATGGCATCGCGCGCAAGGTTATTCTTTGCTATATATAAATATAATAACGCACTCAAGTTTGGAGAAACGAATTTGCTAAATATATATATTTACGTATATGTACTCGTATATTTGTGCAGGGAGGAAGCTGATAGGTTAGAGCGTGAGCTTCACAGCATCGAGAGGTCCATCGTCATCCCGATATGCCTGAACCGTGAGGCCAGGGAGTTCTTCCCAGACAGAGACAGGGGCACCGCACAGCGCCTCGACAGGTACCTCGATGCTGCGAGGCGGCTGCAGCGGCTGGACACTTCAGGAGACATCGATCAGCGCAAGAAGAGCCTCCAAAAGATGGTCATGTCCTGCCTCGCCGACGAGTTCTGCCACCTCAAGGTGTGGAGGCTGGACGACGCTACGGCGAGGGATCACTCGCCGGCCTCCATCTGGGATTCCGCCAGGCGCAACCGCAGTGGTTCCGAGGACTCCCGGATGATGAGCTCCTCGTCCTTCACCAGCAGCGGCGGCACAAGCGATGCCAGCTATGGCTCGTCGTATCACCGGGGCCTAGGTGAAGAACCGTCGGTCCAAAGTCACAACACGTCCGCAGCTGGAATGATTTATGTCGACCATAGGTCATTGTCGATCCTCCATGATATTGCTAGCATCATGATTCGGGGCGGATATGAATATGTTCTACGAGGAGCTTTAGATCGACACTGCGCTCAACTTGGAAGGTAATGTGGAGGTGACTAGGTGTCTCTGTTTGATCTCTCTCCATTTTGATGCTCCATATATATTCTTGCAACCTCAACTAATTAAATAATATTTCTACGTACTCGGCAAGCTGAAGTAAGGGGAAATTTTAATAACCTTCTTAAAAAAGCTAAAGCAATGATATGTGCAGATATTCACCGTAGTTAGTATCCGAGATCTATTAAAAGTGTTCCCGTCAGGGTCAGACAATATAGTATCTTCCTTTATATACTTTGTCTAAATAAAATAAAATTGTAAGAAAGACAAAGGCCTATGAAATTTTCATGTGCGGCAGTTGCACTTTCAAGAAGAGAGATTGGTTGCCCGCGGAGTAGTTGTTTGGAGGGCGGAGTGAGTATTTAATTTGGAAAACTTTCGAAAAAAAAAAGTATTTAGTTTGGAGGAATCAAGAACGAATGAGCTAGGAAGGTTGGTGAGAATTCCAACGTAACATGGGAGCAAACAATTTACCAGCGAAAGGCAGTTTGTTTGTCTCGTATATGATAGATATAAGGCCTTGTTAGTCGTAATCAGGTTCCTTGAGACAAAACCACCGAATTCAATATATAGATAATATAATGTTACTATGATTTTGATACTGACAACCTTGTTTTCACCTATATCCAACAGGTACATCGAAATACTTGACATTAGCAACATCTTTGGATATCAAATGGAAGAATCAAGAGAAACTCTACTGAAAGTCTGGACATCTGCAGTGCATATGGTCATTAGTTTTCTGAATGAGATGCAAAGACAGTTGGATGCACATGATTTTGGTTCCTTCGATAAAATCAAGGAGGAATATTTCTTGGCAATTGCAAAGGTGACTGTCATGAAGCTGCTTAACTCAGCTAGTTCTATCAGTTTTCAGGTGGACCCACTAACTGACCAACCATGCAAGAACAGTTATGCGGTAGCTAAACGTAGCCTATCCAAAATGGTAGATGTGGTGATGGTGTACCAAGCAATGGATCATGGTTTGCCAACAATCTTATCACTGCTTTTGGGGCAAACTAAGGAGCTCGTTGTTGCAAAGAGTGAAGAGCTTATCAAGAGGCTGTCAGATTTGTTTGCCAAATTATCTGATGAACTAAACAAAACTGTCAGATCGCAGCATTTGTCCATCACTAATACTGGTGTCCATCGTTTCACGAAGCATGTCATGGATCATACACGATTCCTAGTTCAACATAAGAGGACAATCTATCCAATGCTAGAGGGTGGTCTGGAATCATTTGGTGAACTGGTGACACGGCTGATCTGGTCTTTGGAGTTCATGTTGAACGTGAATTCCAGGAGTTTGAAACTACAAGTACAAGCAGGGCAGGAGCAGATATTCCTTTTAAACAATGTGCACTTCATGCTCGACGAAGCCGAGAAGAATAAAGAGTTGGTACTGATTCTAGGAGAAAGCTGGTTCTTACGATGCCATGACCAAATCGACCAGTTCGTAGCAGGCTATGTCGACGTGTCTTGGACACCAGTTATGTTCTCACTTAAGAAAACCCTATTCCCGGTAATATTGTGGCCTCATCAGTTGTTATGCAAGTTCACTTCAGCTTTTGAGGCGACTTGCAGTGCGCACAAGAATTGGAAAGTTGTCAATCCACTGATGCGACACAAGTTGCGCGAAGCAATCTGTCACAAGGTTCTCCCATTATTGTACCGAATGCATCTGGAGTATGACTCAGAGAAAATGCACAAGTCGGCAAGGTACAGCATCGAGCAAATAGAGTCTCAGGTGCTGGAATTGTTCGAGGGGTGAAGCAATTAATTGTTACTCCACCCCTTGCTGATAGCTTAAGTTGTTAGGTTGAATTGGTCAGTGAGTAATGCTTAGACATATTTGAAGTGTGTATAAGTGCATTGTCCATCTCTTCCTTTAGCTTTTAGGTTTGAACAGTTAGTGCGTACAACTTAACATGTTATAAAAGCTAGAGGTCTAATTTTGGTAGAGGCACTAAGTTCTCTGTGCCTTTATTTCCATGTTTGCATCTCTCACAATCCTACCCCTTTCTCTGACTTCACACGAGTGGAGATGTTCAGAAGTGTGTGGTTTATTTTAAGAGATCTGCTCCGGTACTCCTTTCCTAAAAATATGCACATATCTCAAAGCAGCCAATTAAGATAATTATTTTTTTTGTTAATTACTTTCTATCTAGGCCACGGATGGACCGAGCCCGTTCGTTAACCTGAGTCCAGCCCTAACCCCACAACCAAAGTCACGACGTCATCCATTCATTTCTGCCCTTCTGCTCCATCGTTTATTCGTTCTCGTCGAAGGAGACAGCGCCACCGCGTCGACGTTCCACGCTAGCAAGGAGGTTCGGCGGTGTCGTACGTTGTCGCCCTTTTTTTTTTGACGAAGATGAAGGCCATGTGAGTCGCTGCGGCACCGGCCGGAGGAAGCGCACGCACGGCAGGTACAGCCATGGCGCGCAGTGTGCGGCCAGCTTCAGCACGACGTCCACCGCGTGCTCCACGGTCAGGCGCGCCGCCACCGCGGTCTCCACGTGCCGCTTCAGCCACGGGACACGGTACGCGTGCACCAGCGTCAGCCCGTGCGCCCTACCGCGTCAGTCTGTACCTACCGCTCAGGGGCAAGGAAGGTCGACGCCGCCGAGGCGTTCAAGACCGCCGGCATCGAGGGCCCCTTCTCAACTCCAAGGAAGGCCTCGCCATGGCGAATCGCATGTCCGTGGGCTTCGCACTCGTCACCATGGTGGTTGCTGGCAACGAGGGAGGCTTCTTGAAGCTCAACCCGAGGCCAAGCCATCGTGAGTGGCACGTTCCGTGGCCTCCGCGCTCGCCGCCATGGTGTGCTTCGCCGCAGTTACATGCTCGCCGCCCTGTCCGCTGTCTTGGAATGGCTAACGCCGTGACGTTCAGTGTGGTTTTGGGGTTAGGGACCCAGGGCTAGGATGGACGGGCCGGATCCAAGTGTGGCCCAAGTAGAAAATAATTAACAGAAAAATCGATTAATTTAATTGGCTGTTTGAGATGCGTGCATATTTTGGGGAAAGGAGTACCGGAGCAGATGCCTTATTTTAATCCAGAGATAAATTTTTTTTTTGAGACCACACCGTTGCGCGCATTTCATTAAGCAGGATAAAAAGGAAAATATAAACCGCTGCAAGGCAGCAACCCGGACACCAAGAACCGTCTTTGGAAACCAAGAAAAAGAACAAAGCCTCATCGGTAACAAGAGGTTACCAAGGCACCAAAAGCACCAACCTCCTCCACACCACTAACTAGAAAGACTACATGGCTGAACCATTGGGCTTCTCAAGCAAAAAGACTAGGGTCACATAAGTGACAGGAGCACACCGAGCTGCCTGCAACCTGCTGCGGCCCAACACCTCGCCTCATCAAGCATTGCCTGGGCCAAGGCGGCAGCCGAAGAAGAAACCCCATTGAAGGTGCATGCATTGCGCTCCTTCCACAGCAGCCAAGCAACCAAAAGGAAGAAAGAGTCAAAACCTTTCCGCAGCACCCTATGCACCGCTTTCCTGCTATCAAGCCACCACTGCACAACACTTACCTCCATCCAGAGATAAATTATGTACCAGTAGATTATGCTCGGCTGCCACATCATATACACCCCGCTAACAATGGCTACATTATTGATCCCAAAGCCATGCCCCATTAGCGATGACAACGTGTGTTGGGTTGCTAGCAGTAGGATGCACTCAAGTTTGATGATGAACGACTCCTTCGGCCCTCGACACAACGTGGAACATGTCAAAGTGGGCAATCTGCCACCTACCCATTCCTCCACCAAGCCCTGCTCGCCCATCTTGGCTTTGTGGCATAGTGATAGAAACTAAATGTCTAGAGGGAGTGAATAACCTATAAAAATCTGTACAAAATCACTAGAACAAGTGCTAGTAAATAAGATGGCGCTTATACAAATTACTTTAGCACTACTTCACCACAAGCAAGCCTCCTATACAATTCTAGTAGCTATGATCCATAAGGTTGAGTTCACACAATGAAACAAGCTACAACTAAGGAGAGGTACAACGAGCTAAAGCTACTAACAAGAGCAACTAGAGCTAATTACAACAACACTAGCACTAGCCTAGCTAGCTACTCAAGCAACTATTATACAAGACAAGTAGGAATGTAAATACAAGTGTGATAGAAATACAAACTGAACCGGGCAAGAGACAATATGAACACCAAGATTTATTGCATGGTTTAGTTACTTGCTGACAATCCACATCCCCGTTGTGGCAACTCTAAACTAGGGGCTTCATGTCCTAATTGGCATCACATGCCATGCCCACACCAAGGACGCCATAAGAACCATGTACACTAGAGAGCACCACCCAAGCCACGATTCCACTAGAATTTCCTTTTGCGATTCCCAGTCGATCTTCGCTTCTTCTCTCTACGGGGCAAAACAGGCTTGTGTCCTTTGCTGAGGCCCACCAGGGCGAGGTGGAGTTTGGTGAAGCTATTATCTTTAGCTCCACTCTCCCTCCTTGGGTGAAGCCATTTGGTTTTACTCTGTTTGGGACAAAACAACTTTAGAAATTGGATGGGGAGATGTGCCGAACTAGACTTATTATAATATGTTTTGTTTGGAACTTTTAGTGTTAATGTTAAATTATTGTTGGCTCAACTATAAACTCCTAGTATGATGGAGGTGGATTAAAATTTTTAAAATCCACTGTTTCGATTGTCATAATTTAGAATGATTAGAGTATCTCCACTAGATTGGGAATAAACTATCTTCTTTTCTTATAAAAGAAATAAAGTGCATCAAAGGTAAAAAAGACAAACTCTAGCAAATTGTCTTTCTCTAAATTTCTTTTCTTAGTTAACAAAACTAATCCCTCAAAAAAAGGAGGAACCTGAGATTCTTATCGACCCTCTTTCTTTCTTCCCCTCTCGCTAACCACTAGGGCCCCACGTCATTGAGTTGGATGAACATCGTCGTGCTGCGCCACCATGTTGGACAGGCCACCACCACCATATTGCGCCTCATCAAGTGGCTCGCCACCGCATCATGCCTCTAGTCAGGAGGACAAGCATCGTTATGAAGACGCGAAGAAACCACGAGGAAGAGAAAATGCGGGTAGATGTATTTAGCACAGACATATAGAGGGGAGCCCTCGTGGTCGTGGGATGTTTTCTTCTTCTCTTATTCCATATGGAATCCATTGAGTTAAAACAAGAAGCTTTCTCAAAAAAAAGTTAAAACAAGAAGAAATCTTGACCGTTTGTTCCGAAATAAGAATGAAATTCATTCTATTAAACAAAATAACTTGAAATAGAAATGTTTTGGAAGGCTACGCTATGCTTGTAGTCCTTTGCATATGGGGCCACTTCTTGCTTGTATAGAAGGGGCGAAAGCAGGTGTGGGTTTGGGCATAAGAGATATTGTGCTTGAATCAGACGCAATTAAAATCCAAGTCGTTGAAGCTCTCCTTGGTGATGAATTTCAGATTGTTGAGGGTGGTGTAGTGCATGAGCTGAAGGATTTGCTAGCTGAAAACTTCATTCTCCCTTGGATTAAGTTTGTACCACATGATTCTAATCGGGTAGCATACAGATTAGTTGTGATTGGTGGTTTGGGCAACGGGAGGGCATGCCCTCCGTGATGGGCCGGAGTGCCAAAAATTGCCCAATGGTTATTCGGCGCACGTGCACCAGTTAGCAGTGCATGGACGCGTGGCGCAAGAAGAGGGAGGAGCAGGGCGTGGATGCGCGGGGTGGGGAAGAGATGCATGCATGTGGCGCAAGAGGAGAGGGGGACATAGCGCAGATGTGGGGTGAGAGACCGCATACAACATGCGTTGCTTTTTTAAACACATACATAAACTTTAAAATACGATAACTTTCTTTTTAAGCATATATTTTTAATTCTGTTTGCACCATTAAATTTATTATGACGATATCTATAAAAGTAGATCCATCATGAGTTTATTTTGAAACAGTTTTCGTGATAATAAGTTTTGCATCTGAGAGTATAAAGTTTTATATTTATAATATAAAGTTTTTAAAACCAGAGTGCAAAGTTTGGTATTACCAAATTGTATTTTTAGGTGTATAAAGTTTAAACATGTCAGTACAAAGTCTAAAATAACCTAGTACAATGTTTCTAAATTTAGGTGTAGAGTTTTGAAAGTCCAACGGTATGAAGTTTGTAATGAGATACTTCAAACTTTTGAATTTAACAATATAGTGTTAATAGTGTGATAGTTCAAAGTTTTGAACCTAATAGTGTAAAGTTTATAAATTTTGAGTATAAAGTTTTTGACCTACCGATACAAAGTTTATAAAGTGACAACTTAAAATTTTTAAGTGCAAATTTTTTAATTATAATTTTTTGAGGTGTTAAGTACATAGTTTTTTTAACATGTACTACAAGTATAAAGTTTTACAATTCAAATGCCGAGTCCGATGTGAAAAATTAAATATGTACAATAATAGAAATGGCTTTGCCACCTATACCATATATAGTAAAAGGTAAAAAAACTAGCCCACCTAAATTACCTGTAATCCACCCATCTTCGCATTGTCCCTGCACATTCCCGCATGGCCCCTGCATTAAATGCCTGCCACATGCCGCTTGTGCGTGCGCTGCTATTGCTCCTGGCGTGCGCGCCGAGCAGTCGCGGGCCCCGCTCAGTTGGTAGATAAGCCGATAGATTTCGGCTGATTCAATAGTATTCTGTGAGATGAAATAAGTCAAAACAAGCCGAAATCTGCCGACACAAGACAAGCCGAACAGGGCCAGTATCGTGACCTTGGTGTCCAAAGATTTAGCTGGTTCATTTGATGGGTTGATTAATGAAATTATGATTTCCTCTTAAAAATTCATGTACTGGATTTTATACAATAATTTAATAAGGTGATATACAAATAGATCTCTCTAAAAAAATCTATAATTAAGGCCCTGTTTGGTTCCATGGGACTAGGGACTAGGGACTACAAATTAGTCCCTTTTAGTCCCTGAATTACCAAACAGTAGGACTAAAAGAGGGACTATTAGTCCCTAGTCCATTAGTCTCTATTGAGGTGCTAATTGGGACTAGCTGCTCTCTTGGACGGTGCCTGCCCCTCTTCTCTCCCCCTCTGCTTTCTCGATCCCGTGATGCACGAAGGACGCTCCCCCATGGCGAGCTCATCGGCTAGGCGCTGCGTGCCCGCCGCGGCTGCCCAGCGAGATGAGGCGCAGCTCCCACGACGAGGCGAGGCGAGGCAGTCTCCCCACGGCGAGCTCCTCCTCTGAAAGGTCGAGATGGCGGACTAGAGGGGGGTGAATAGTCCTTTTTAAAACTAATCGCTCCGGCTAACCGATTAGTGCGGAATTAAATCTATCGGCCTAGCCAAGACTTCACCCCTCTAACAAAGACTCTAGATACACCTTGTAAGAGATCCTAAACAAGTAAGCAAGGTGTCGATCTAGCTGCTGCACACTAAACAAATCTAACTTGCAAGGTCACACAAATCTAAGCAACAAGTACTTTGGCAAGTGAGTGTGCACCTACACAATTCTAATGAGCAAAAGCACAAAGCCAAACCTAAGCTCACTAGTTGCTCAAGGACAAAGCTACACAAGGTAAACCCAAGAGCTCAAACTTACTTAACTACACAAGCTAAGCAAAGCAACTTACTCTACTTCTAGCTACACAAGCAAGAAGGTGATTAACAAGCTACTCAAACTAACTAACCACAAGAGCAACTACACAAGCTATACAAGAATGTAAGAAATGTAAATACAAAGCTTGTGAAAGAGATTGCAAACCACCGCGAAGTGTGGACACAAGATGACTCGGCGATTTTTCACCAGGTTCACTTGGTTGCCCCCAAGCTACGTCCTGTTGTGTCGACCAACACCTTCGGTGGTTCCTCCAGTCTTTTCACCTAGATGGTTCCCCGGTGTGACCCTCAAGTCACTTGCCCCTCAAGGCACGCCCCGCAAGGCACCGCAAGACACTACTCTCAAGTGAGCCCTCAAGGCACCGAGCAAACCCACACATGCAAGGGTGGTAACTCAATGACACGCGCAATCCAATAAGGCTACTCTTCACGATCCCCGTGAGGTGAGCACCAACCTCTCACAATCTCTTCTCCGGAGCACCGTATCTCCACGCGTGCTACCACGGAGCCTCTTGCCACCAAGCCGTCTAGGAGGTGGCAATCCTCCAAGAGTAACAAGCTCTCCCGCTTGCAACTCAACCACCTAGTGCCACTCGATGCAACCTTGCAAAGCAATGCACTAGAAATCACTCTCTCACACTATCGGATGGTCACTACCAAGCATATGTGAGTAGAAGGGCTTCCAAGCACTACAACACAAGCTACCAAAGCTTGGGCGTGCTCAGCTACTGGCCACAGCCGGCCACACCATCTATTTATAGACCCACGGTCTAAAACTAGCCGTTGCCCCCTCGGAGCACTGAAAACAACTGCGCCGGACGTCCGCGCCGTTCACCACGCTCCCGCGCCGACCGTTGCAGCCACCTCGATTGAAATCTCCACAGCGCCGCACGCGTCCTACACCACCAAGCCGAGATTCAAAACTAGCCGTTAGAGGGGTTTCGGACAGCGCCGGACGCGTCCTACGCGCGCCGGACGCTGTCCAGAAACTGTTTTCTCGCGTCCCACCACCGGACGCCCATTTACACATCGTCGGACGCGTCCTACGCGCGCCGGACGCGTCCGGCATCAGCATTCGTCGCTCTCCAGGACAGCAGACCACCTCTCACTCAAACGGGCATATCTCTTAGCTCTGAACTCCGTTTTCGATGTTCTTGGGCTCGTTGCAAAGCTTACTCAGAGGACTATGCAACCAACATATTCTCATGATCCTAAACATGAAGGATTAAAGCAGTTTTCCAATCCAAGAACCACCGACTCTCATTTTCAACACAAGAGTTCACGGAACCTTCTCCAACTTCTTCTCTTTTCTCAACACCTTTGTAAATGTGCCAACACCACCAAGTGTACAACTCCGTGTGCTTGTGTGTTTGCATTTTCACAAACATTTTCAAAGGATTTTCTCTTCATCTCACAACGCCACTCGATCCTAGCACACCGCAATGTTAGATCGCTCAAGTGGCACTAGATGATCGATATGCAAACAAGATCACCCCTCTTGATAGTACGGCCATCTATCCTAAATCCGGTCAAGCACTTCTCTACTCAACCTTAGACCGGTGAAATGAAATGCCCTAGGTTATACCTTTGCCTTGCGCATTTCCATCTCCACCGTCTTCCTTCATTGTGCCAATGCAACAACATGCACCGACACGATCACCAAATGGTATGATCCACTTCATATCATCATGTGACACTCTTGGTCCATCGATCTTGACCTCACTTGCTCTTCACCGTTGCGTCGGTCCATCGGCGCCAAGTCTTGCCCAAGCTTCACCATCGCATGGTCCTTCGCTTCGCAGCCTCAACTTGCCCTTCACACTTGCAACCGGTCCATCAAGCCAAGCTTCATCTTGATCTTCACCTCTTGGTCACATGACTCCATGTCATGTCTCATTTGCAATGAGATCCTCCATCAACTCATGTGTCGTTGAGCCTCACAACATCTCCAAGCCATCTCCACCATGGCATATGTTGCTCACACACATGTACCTGTGAACTAACTCCTGTGTATCTCAACCATCACACATGTTAGTCCACCTAAAGTTGTCACTCAATTATCAAAGCCATCAACGGTCGACTTCGAACGGTCGGTACACGTGGCGTGACGAGGAGCGCCGGACGCGGCTTGGAGCGTCCGGCGGTGGAGGCCGGACGCGTCCGGCGCTCGTGTTTCAGTTGCCCGAGGTGGCAACGGCTAGTTTCAGCCCTTGGGGCTATATATACGTGGTTTGGCCGGCATTTAAAGGTGGCGAATGTTCGCGCGTGGTTTGTAGGGTTGAGTTGGGCTTGGGTCCTCTCTTCCTCCCGCATCGAGCTTGCGGCGCGGATTCGGCGCTTTCGGGAAAATTGGAGGCATATTTTCCATTGTTGTTGGAAACATGCTATCTATGGTGGTCAAGTTGGTATACTTGTGGGATAGCATGGTGGAGAAGATCGCCGATGGGCGGCTATGTTGCCTTGTGTGGTGGTGCTTGGAAGCCCTAACTCACATATGCTTGGTAGTGACCATCCGATAGTGTGAGAAGAGCGATTCTAGTGCGAGTGCTTTGTGAGATTGCATTTGTGGCACTAGGTGGTTGTGTTGCAAGCCGGAGAGCTTGTTACTCTTGGAGGATTGTCACCTCCTAGACGGCTTGGTGGCAAGAGGCTCCGTGGTAGCACGCGTGGAGATACGGTGCTCCGGAGAAGAGATTGTGAGAGGTCGGTACTCACCTCGCGGGGATCGCGAAGAGTAGCCCTATTGGATTGCGCGTGTCATTGAGTTACCACCCTTGAGTGTGTGGGTTTGCTCGGTGCCTTGAGGGGCTCACTTGAGAGTGGTGTCTTGCGGTGCCTTGCGGGGCGTGCCTTGAGGGGCAAGTGACTTGAGGGTCACACCGAAGAACCATCTAGGTGAAAAGACCGGAGGAACCACCGAAGGTGTTGGTCGACACAACAGGACGTAGCTTGGGGGCAACCAAGTGAACCTGGTGAAAAATCACCGAGTCATCTTGTGTCCACACTCCGCGGTGGTTTGCAATCTCTTTCACAAGCTTTGTATTTACTTTTCTTACATTCTTGTATAGCTTGTGTAGTTGCTCTTGTGGTTAGTTAGCTTGAGTAGCTTGTTAATCACCTTCTTGCTTGTGTAGCTAGAAGTAGAGTAAGTTGCCTTGCTTAGCTTGTGTAGTTAAGTAAGATTGAGCTATTGGGTTTGGCTTGTGTAGCTTTGTCCATGAGCATCTAGTGAGCTTAGGTTGGCTTTGTGCTTTTGCTCATTAGAATTGTGTACACACCCGGTTGCTAAAGTACTAGTTGCTTAGGTTTGTGTGACCTTGCAAGCTAGACTTGTTTAGTGTGCACTAGCTAGATTGGCACCTTGTCTTCTTGTTTAGGATCTTTTACAAGGAGCATCTAGAGACATAGATAGAGGGGTGAAAGTCTTGGTTAGGCCGATAGATTTAATTCCGCACTTATATCGGTTAGCCGGAGCGATTAGTTTTAAAAAGGACTATTCACCCCCCTCTAGTCCGCCATCTCGACCTTACAAGTGGTATCGGAGCCGGGTCTCTCATTTTAGTGGTCTTAACCGACCCGAGAGGATGGCGGATTATGGGCTAGATGTTGAGTGTCCACACATTTTTTATGGCACACACTTTGCACGGTGGAGAAATTGGATGTCATGCAATTTTAAGTTTATTTCTCCTCAAATGTGGTGGATTGTCAGATGTGGGCTTCTCTTGTGCAATTGAAAGGAAAACTCAAGCACAAAAGAATTGCTTTATGATCTCAATGCCAAGCTACTAACATTCTCTATAGATCTTTGGATGATAGCATATTTGAAGGTGATCATGGATTTTGAGTCCATCAAGAGATTTGGGTATACCTCAATGGGATGATGAAGTATGGAGGTCCCGATGAGGAGTCCATGTTGGTGGCACATGAGGTGTTGAGCATGACCATAACAAGGTTGTTGTGAGGATTGCTCCACCTCATGGTCAAGTGAGGAAGATGATCAATCTACCTCAAGCTCACTTGACAAGATGGAAGATGTTGCCTCAAGTGATGCAAGTGATGATTCTACCTCAAGCACACTTGACGGCGATGATGGATCATGCTCCAATGATGATGCAACTACAAGCTCTCCAACATCATCATATTGCTTCATGTCACAAGGTGACACTAAGGTATCAAGTTGCAATGTGATTGATCATGATTCATATGATGAGCTTGTTAGTAGACTTGCTAGCATGACCATATCTTTGGAAAAAGAAAGCCAAAACAATGAAACTTGAAAATGAAAACTCTTTTCTAAAGACAACATGTGAACAACAAAAGCATCTACTTTATGTTATTAATTGTTCACATGATGTGTTAAACTTGGCCCATGAGGAACTTAGTGTTGCTCATGAAACTTTGTTGCAAGATCATGCTTTTCTCACTAAGAAGTTTTCCATTGAAGAAATTAAAACTAGTGAGAGCTCATCACTTGGGTTGAATGATCAATCACATATGACTAACCTTTGTGATGTAGGGAAGAAGCATGTATCCACCTCTTGTGATGTTTTACTTGCTATGCCATGTTCTTCACATATAGATGCTTGTTCTACTTCCTTGTCTTGTGAGACTAATCATTTTGAAGGAGAACAATGACTCAAAAGAAAGTGAAGAAGTTGAACAACAAGCTAGAGAGGTGCAACAACTCCAAAGTCACTCTTCCGAAACATGTTGAAGAGTCAAAGAAGATATGGTGACAAGAGTGGCCTTGGCTTCATCAAGGACAATGTTGAAGGTGACAAAGTGCCAAACAAAGTTGACCAACTCTTGAAGATGATGAGGCAAGAATGGCATCCGCTAAAAACATCTCATTTCATGTGCTAAGAATGCCATGAAAAGTATGAGAAATCTAGAAGAAAAAGGCTTGCCATGTGCTTTCAATGCAATGAAGATGGGACATCTCAAGTTGAAGAAACAAAGAGAGTCTCAAGCAAAGAGAAGATGAGCAAACAAAACCCCAAGATCTAGTCAAGATCAACAATGAAGTTAAAATTGATGACTTGAAGATCAAGAAAACAAGAAAACAAGAAGAGCTTATTCAAGGCATCCAACTCTTATTCTAGATGCCAAGATGATGATGAGCAAGAATCAAGAGAAGAAAAATTTGGTTCACATCAAGTGCTTCAAGTGTGAAGATATGGGACACTATGCCTCGGGGTGTTCCATCAAGCTTGAGAAGAAGGCTCAAGCAACTCAAAAGAGGCAAGGCAATGAAGAGCATCACATGAGCAATGAAGAAAAGGCTCAACTAAAAGAAGATGCTATTCATGCCGGAAAGGGGACACATGGCTCATTCATGTCCCCTAGGTAACAATTCTAAGCCTATTTCAATTGATGCAAATAATATGCTTAGAAAGGATGACAATAATGGTACCTCAATGGTTTCTATTGAAAAACATCCCGCTATCCATACTAAGGCTTTGCCTAAGTATGTGGCTCCTAACTTAAGAGGACCCAAACATGTTTGGGTACCATCAAAAAGTGGATGATTGTGTGTAGGTACCATGGCATTGGAGACTTGATTCAATTGAGTTCATATTATTCATCATTTTATTGAATCAAGTATTGAAGCTTAGTGCTATTCCTCTCCCAATGCCAAGTCATGACAAGTGAAGTCCAATGTGCTACAACATACAAGTGCAATAATCAAGTTGTGGTAATCAATTGGTATTCGAAGGCTTGCAAAGTATTTGAGTTGAAGCTTGCTAATGGATGATCATGAGTTATCAAAGGTATATTCCTAGTTGATCTATTCCATTTGGGTGCATATGAGTTGATTGAATTGGATATATGCATATGTTGCTTGCTATGAGATGTTTGAATGGATTAATTGCTTAGTAGTCAAATTTGGATTGGTTTGGTTGGATATGATCACAAGATGACTCTTAATAAGTGGTTTGAATGGATATATGTCTTGTGTTGGTATTCAAACAAATTGATATCAAGTTTGATTCAATTTGAAGAAGCATAGTTCAATTGCTTAAATCTGTCCAAATTCTGAAATCTGAGCAAGCTGTGTTCAAATCTGAGGTTGATGGATCAAATTTATTTGGATTGACTTGAAATTTGGTATGGATGCTCGACACTTATGGTACAATATGCTGTACAAACTTCATGAAGATTGGATAAGAATTGCTTCGTTTTGGAGTATATCTTGTCAGCATAGAGCATCAGTTTTTAGCATGCAACAGTAAGTGAAGATGTGAAATCTGGTAGCAATCTAAAAGGCCAATGAAGCTCAAATTTTTACAGCTGCTGGTATACTTAGTGTTGCATATCTCCACCAAATTTCATGGCATTTGGAGCTGTACATTGGGAGATATGAATTATTCTTTGAAGGGTACAGAATCTGCCAGAAAAGTGACTATCATTGGATATATCAAGAGTCACTTAAATTGAAAGGTCCTCATGTTGGTTTCTTGTTTATAAGTGGTTGAGGAACCTAACTTTGGTTTTGAATTGGTCTAGAAGCATGAAGAATAATGAGTACAAGGTCATTTGATTGTGAAGTGTATTTGTTACACAGTTGGGTACTCAAATCGAAGATCAAGATCAAACTCAAGATGAAGATGAAGTTTAAGTTCTAGTAACAAATTGAAGATCATTTGGTAGAAAGAAAAGAACTTAAACAAGAAATAAAAGGATATAAGGAAGATTTCAAGTGATTCATCATATCAAGTCCAAAGGATCAATCAAAGAAAGGCAATTCAAGTGAGTGTCAAGGATAGTTCTTGGTGATCCAAGAGATATTGGAGATGCTCGGTTGAAGCAATCAAAAGGGTTGATAAAGAAAGCAAGCAACACCCAAGATAGAGAGCAATGCATGACAAGTCAAGAAATAATACAAGTGGTGCACAAGTGGTACCCATTCAAGTGGTATTCTCACATGCAAGCAAGAATCACAAGAAGAAGCGGGCCAACCACAACAAGAAAGTGCACTTGATCTCAAGTGGGTTTTCATCTCATATGGGTGAAGCATGGTATTCAATCATGGTATCTATTGGCTTCATCAAGCTTATAAATGGACTTCACATTGCCATTGGAGTAATGAAATTGGAATCTATGTGACTATCCTCTACTCCAACATAGCAAAGGTATCATTGTATTGTGCATGATCATTTCATCCCTTACTAGTATGCGGTTAAGTACATATAGTACATGCTTATTAGGATCATGCATAACAATAAAATGTTTTAAATTCATAGTCTACCACTATTGCTTGATTGTTTGATTTATCTAGTGGTATGAGTATGAGTTTGTTCATGAGCTAGTGAACCCAAGTACTTGATCTAGTTTGAATTGCATATAAATTTCAAGTACAACATTGGCAAGATAACCCTTCTAGTAAGGTGTGAAGAAGCTTGTCATTGGTTCAAACCGGACTTGAATGTTTATAAGTGATTCATATTGGTTCAAGTCAAAGAAATAGAAGCTCATGAAAGTTTTCAAGTTCAAGAATTGGTTATTCATGATAAATCCAACAAGTGGTTACCATAATGATAGTTCTTGCAAGAAATGTCTAGTTATCACTATCTTCAAGTGGTGTTCCTACAAGTGGTATGGTACACATGGTTTTCATTCAAGTGATATCTAGTACATCAAGATGATGGTTCCATAAGTGATCCTCAACTTTAAAGTGATCAATTCAAATCAAGAGAAGCTACCCTCACCAAAAAGAAAGTGTTTACAGATTGGTTTGACTCATGCTTTGTCATAGGGGGAGGAGCCCCACTTCATCGGTATTAGAGACAAAGAAACTTCAAGTGACCTACATGTAGTATCTTTGGTGCTATGACAAAGGGGGAGTGCCCAATGCATAGTTACAAGTGGATCCCTTGCAACTACATGAGGATTTTACAAGTGGTGTCATTCCAACATATGGTGTTGTCCATCAAAAATGAAGATTCAAGACTCAACCATCAACCCTTTGCATCCAATTTTCTTATAAGTGGTATCTTACATGTGGCATCTTCAAGTGGTATTGCTACATCCCTTTATGGTTATTGATGACAAAGGGGAGAAATATGGAACAAAGATATGCGAGTGGATGCAAGAAGCATACAAAGGGGTAGAAGATGGACATGGAAGAAGCATAAAATGGATGGAGAAATATGGAAGAAAAAGAAGCATACAAAGGGGAGTAGAAAATGGACATGGATCAAGAGGGAGCAACATTAAAAATGGAGGAGGATAAAAAATTCTTGGATAAGAGGAACACACAAGTAGGGGGAGCAAGCTCATGACTTGTTTGATTGCATTTGATATGTGCATATCCATATGCTTGCTTGCATTTGCATAAGTTTTATAATTCAATATGCAATGCTTGTGTGGTGAATGCTAGTCATAAAACTTGATTGATAATTTGAAAAACTAGCATGCATAGGTTGGTTTAGCTAGTCACATGTGCTTTACAAGTGGTACTAGAACCTTGCTTATAATGTTGATCTCATGAGGTATCTAGTGTTTTGTTTCATGTGATATCTAGCTAACCATGATGCTAAGGATGAACTTCAATGGTGCAACTCCGATTTGTATCACGCTTCAAAGGTTTATCTTATACACCTTAGCATCACTTAGTAGTGCTAACTCTCCCAAAATTTCCATATTCATACATGTGTGCAAACTTGAAACCAAACCATTTGAGCACACATGTAGGGGGAGCTATCACTACCAAGTTGACTTTGTGGTACTTATCCAAATCATAACATTGAGCTTAAATGTTGGATAAGTGGCATAAAGTCCAAATATTCTTAAATTCCATATCTTTGTAGAGTTGTCATCAATTACCAAAAAGGGGGAGATTGAAAGGCCCTTGTTTGGTTTTGATAATTGAGTGACAACTTTAGGTGGACTAACATGTGTGATGGTTGAGATACACAGGAGTTAGTTCACGGTACATGTGTGTGAGCAACATATGCCATGGTGGAGATGGCTTGGAGATGTTGTGAGGCTCAACACATGAGTTGATAAAGGAGCTCATTGCAAATGAGACATGACATGGAGTCATGTGACCAAGAGGTGAAGATCAAGATGAGGCTTGGCTTGATGGACCGGTTGCAAGTGTGAAGGGCAAGTTGAGGCTGCGAAGCGAAGGACCATGCGATGGTGAAGCTTGGGCAAGACTTGGCGCCGATGGACCGACGCAACGGTGAAGAGCAAGTGAGGTCATGATCGATGGACCAAGAGTGTCACATGATGATATGAAGTGGATCATATCATTTGATGATCGTGTCGGTGCATGTTGTTGCATTGGCACAATGGAGGAAGACGGTGGAGATGAAAATGCGCAAGGCAAAGGTATAACCTAGGGCATTTCATTTCACCGGTCTAAGGTTGAGTAGAGAAGTACTTGACCGGATTTAGGATAGATGGCCGTACTATCAAGAGGGGTAATCTTGTTTGCATATCGGTCATCTAGTGCCACTTGAGCGATCTAACATTGCGATGTGCTAGGATCGAGTGGCGTGGTGAGTTGAAGAGAAAATCCTTTGAAAATGATTGTAAAAATGCTAACACACAAGCACATGGAGTTGTACACTTGGTGGTGTTGGCACATTTGCAAAGGTGGCGAATGTTCGCGTGTGGTTTGTAGGGTTGAGTTGGGCTTGGGTCCTCTCTCCCTCCCGCCGAGCTTGCGAGGCGGGATTCGGCGCTTTCGGGAAAATTGGAGGCATATTTTCCATTGCGCCGGATGCAAATTGTTGTTGGAAACATACTATCCATGGTGATCAAGTTGGTATACTTGTTGGATAGCATGGTGGAGAAGATCGCGTTTTTCGACGGCATCATGGATTTACAAGCCCGGACGAGCGCCGGACGCCGAGGGGCGGAGCGTCCGAAGGTCGTGGGCGGGCGCTCGGGCGCGCGACGCCGGACCGTCCGGCACGCCGGACTTCGGACTTCCGGTGCCGAGTGCCGCGTGAGCACGTTCGCGACGCGCGCCGGACGCAGCGGCGGACTCGGCGAGTCACCGTTTGGCGTCCGGCGGTTCTCTCGTGCGCGCGGGCGATCTTGGTGGATGCACCGGCCGGACGCGTCCGGCGGTGGTCACCAGACGCCCGGCGCAGGGTTTCGAGCGGATCGTGAGGTAGCCGTTGGGGATCAACGGTCGACTTCGAACGTCGGTACACGTGGCGTGATGAGGAGCGCCGGACGCGGCTTGGAGCGTCCGGCGGTGGAGGGGCGGACGCGTCCGGCGCTCGTGTTTCGGTTGCCCGAGGTGGCAACGGCTAGTTTCAGCCCTTGGGGCTATATATACGTGGTTTGGCCGGGCGTGGCCGGTTCTTTGAGCACGCCCGGCTATGTTGCCTTGTGTGGTGGTGCTTGAAGCCCTCTAACTCACATATGCTTGGTAGTGACCATCCGATAGTGTGAGAAGAGCGATTCTAGTGCGAGTGCTTTGTGAGATTGCATTTGTGGCACTAAGTGGTTGTGTTGCAAGCCGGAGAGCTTGTTACTCTTGGAGGATTGTCACCTCCTAGACGGCTTGGTGGCAAGAGGCTCCGTGGTAGCACGCGTGGAGATACGGTGCTCCGGAGAAGAGATTGTGAGAGGTTCGGTGCTCACCTCGCGGGGATCGCGAAGAGTAGCCTTATTGGATTGCGCGTGTCATTGAGTTACCACCCTTGCGTGTGTGGGTTTGCTCGGTGCCTTGAGGGGCTCACTTGAGAGTGGTGTCTTGCGGTGCCTTGCGGGGCGTGCCTTGAGGGGCAAGTGACTTGAGGGTCACACCGAAGAACCATCTAGGTGAAAAGACCGGAGGAACCACCGAAGGTGTTGGTTAACACAACAGGACGTAGCTTGTGGGCAACCAAGTGAACCTGGTGAAAAATCGCCGAGTCATCTTGTGTCCACACTCCGCGGTGGTTTGCAATCTCTTTCACAAGCTTTGCATTTACTTTTCTTACATTCTTGTATAGCTTGTTTAGTTGCTCTTGTGGTTAGTTAGCTTGAGTAGCTTGTTAATCACCTTCTTGCTTGTGTAGCAAGAAGTAGAGTAAGTTGCCTTGCTTAGCTTGTGTAGTTAAGTAAGATTGAGCTCTTGGGTTTGGCTTGTGTAGCTTTGTCCATGAGCATCTAGTGAGTTTAGTTTGGCTTTGTGCTTTTGCTCATTAGAATTGTGTAGGTGTACACCCGGTTGTTAAAGTACTAGTTGCTTAGGTTTGTGTGACCTTGTAAGCTAGACTTGTTTAGTGTGCACTAGCTAGATTGGCACCTTGTCTTCTTGTTTAGGATCTTTTACAAGGTGCATCTAGAGACATAGATAGAGGGGTGAAAGTCTTGGTTAGACCGATAGATTTAATTCCGCACTTATATCGGTTAGCCGGAGCGATTAGTTTTAAAAAGGACTATTCACCCCCCTCTAGTCCGCCATCTCGACCTTACAGTAGGCCACATGTCCTTTCTGTTCTATGATTTTGAAAGGTCCTACATATCGAGTTGTTAATTTCCTTTTCACGCCAAAGCGTTGCATTCTTTTCATAGGGACACCTTCAGATAAACATGGTCTCCTACTTGAAATACTATAGTCCATCTTTTCTTGTCAGCATAACTTTTCTGTCGGGACTGTGCGGCTGTAATATGCTGTCGAATAAGCTTGACTTGCTCTTCTGCTTCTATAAACAAACAAACTTAAGTTTTTTTGTTAGAATCACAAACATGACTTAAGTAGACACGCCTTTCGCTCGACGCCGGCCTTTACCCGTCGGCCTCTCTCAAAAGCAATCACGCTCGCCAACCGCCTTGCCGCCGGTAACGCCACCGCCACCCCTCAACCTCGCCCAGTCGTCCTCGCCGTGAGAGCCCAGTGCTGCAATTTGCGAGCCGACTGGTGCGCTTCGTGGGATTCGAAGGCAGCTCGCGGAAATCGGCATCTTCCCGGCTACCCCGGGCCGGGAAGCGAAGGCAGCCGCCCACTCCTCTCCGCCCTCCCCTGCTCTCCTCGACCGCAGAGATGCAGAACCCTAGCGGCGGCCACCACCCCGCGCCGCCCGCCCCGTCGCCGGCGGCGCCGTCCAAGGGCAAGTCGTCGTCAACACCAAACCCTAGCGGCGGCCACCACGCCGCGACGCCGGGGCCGTCGGGGACGCCGTCCAAGGGCAAGTCGGCGGCGGCGGCGCAGGCCGCGGGGGCCTCGGGCCAGGGCTCCTCTTCCCACCACCACCACTCTGCCGCCGGTGGCGCCGACGCCACCCTCAAGCGCAAGCGCGGCATGTTCCAGAAAGACCGTACGAGACACTTTACTCCCTACTACTTGTCTAATTTTTAGCCTTTGTTCTGTCAATCTAGGTATTCAATTCGGTTGCTGCTCATCCTCAATTTTATGTGTTGTAGTTTAACTTTTGTTGACGTTCTTGCAGTGCAGCACATGATGTATGGCTTTGGGGATGATCCTAATGTGAGTTCACCGAACAATTTCCTGTTTAGTTCCTTAATTTGTTCTTTTAAGTAAGGATATGCTGTGAACAATAATCCAATCTATGTAGTTCAGAACAGTAATTTACATTGCATGCGATGATAAAAGGCAGTATGTGGTAGTGATGATAATATGCATTGAACCTTCAATTTGCAATGCTTATGTATGATTATTTAAATAACTTTCATGTAAACAAAAAGGCACATGGTTTTTGCTTCCAACAAAAATTGGATTCTTTTTCGCTCATTTCTTGTGTTCTTGATTTTGCAGCCACTTCCAGAAACCGTTGCACTTGTGGAGGACATTGTTGTCGAATATGTCACTGACCTGGTAAGCTTATTTTGTGTTTCTATGATTCTATCTTCTGTGGTATGTCTGTTGAGATGTTGTGTACTGATTGTAAGGCTATGTGAATGGAAAGGAAAGAAAAAAAAAAAAAACTGACCCTGTGAATGGAAAGGAAAGAAAAAAAAAACTGACCCTGTTTAAAATGATTCTGAATGTTGAAATGTTATTGCTGTATCAACTTTCAAACCTTCTTGAACTACTTGTTCTGGTTTTCTTGAAAGACAAAGAAGTTTTGAACTACTGTATTTGCTTCTATTTATAGCTTCGTGATGTCATTATGGGCTATGCTTTGAGATTCTTTTTTGTGGTGTTCAATGCAGTGTGCCCATTTTGTACAATATCTAAAGCTTATGCTAGTTTTCTAATTAAATTGACTTTGTAGTTTCTCAGTATGTAGCTGGGTATCAAGTTTCCACTAACCTAGGCGCTGCTCAGTGTGCATGTTTATCCCACAAGCTATACCTTTCATCGTTAAACTTTTAGTTGCTGTTGCTCATACATTGTGCTTAAGATTGGAACTTATACTACACATGAATTTGTTCACATCAAGCAGTTGAATCAGGGCTTTGTTGAATGTTTTGGAACCTTGTTTCGCCAACTTCTATTAAAACTTTATTTGTTTCACATGGGGCCCTGATTTGTGTCTTTTTTTTTGTAAATATGCATTATGTTTATTCTTGCATGATTTGGGAGTATGGAAATTATAGGCAGTTTAGGGCCTGTTCGGAACAAAGTTCTTTCAAGGGAATTTTAGACTCTTCGGCTCCTTTGGAAAGAATTCATGTGACAGCATTTGGATCAGAGGAACTCAGTTCCTTTACTTTAAATGTGCATTTTAGAGGAAATAAAACCTCTGGTCCAACTCAATTGAAAGAATCTTGCTTGCTCTCTTCTTCCTGAATCCGAACAGCAAACTTTAGATATTCCTCTGTTTTTTATTCCTATGGTTTTTCAGTTTCTAATGCATTATGTTCCTGTATTTTTTTTTTCTCATTCCTTCCATTCCTGCATTCCAAACAGGCCCTTAGTTAACACCTGAGCCCTTCCCCCGTTTACCCCCACTTACTTTTCACTATTGAGCAAATTCATGTGCTTCAAATTATGTGTTGGAAATAACAATTTAGTAGTAGAGACCACTGTGCAAGTGTTCCTGTGAGTCATTAGATGGATAAAGCACAGACACGTCTGGCATATAGTTTATACTGTTTTTTGCAGCTTCATCATTCATTGGATTTATATTGCCCCTTTCTCAGGTGCACAAGGCACAGAATGTTGCTTCAAAGAGGGGAAAGCTCCTGACAGAGGATTTTCTTTATCTTATACGCAAGGTACACAGTTTGACCCCACTTTTGATTGCCTTGCTTATTTGCAGTGCATCTGATCCCTTTATTCTATTTTTTTAGGATATGCGAAAACTGCACCGTGCTACTGAGCTACTGTCCATGAATGAAGAGCTCAAGCAAGCAAGGAAAGCTTTTGACGTGGACGAAGAGACGCTGGCTACAACTAACATATGATGTCTTCCTAGTTGTACAATCTGCATGTTACATTAACTAGTACAAATGCACTGCATGTGTCAGACAATTGTTGGCGTCGACTTGTAACTTTTCTGGTAGAAATTTTAGTTACTGCTCTGGTTGTATGACGTACTCAGTGAAGATGAAAGGTTGCTGTTTCAACACATCCTTGTAATGTAAAAAAATGCAGACGTTTTGTTTGCGTTGAACCAGACAACTCATGAATATTGTTGGCGGTGGTGATAGTTGAAAGTAAAATTGCCAGGCAATTTACAGATATACTGATGCATCCATTTTCTACGTTTGTCTTCCTGTGAATCTGAGCAACAACACTCAAATAACAAAACATTCATGCTGCTATTGGCATGTTTACCTATGCCCCTGCAACTAGCCCAAAGCTGAACTTCATCGTGGTCAAGTAAAAATTCTCATTAGCTTGGCCTTTTGATCATCAGTTAGGTCTTTATTGGGGAAGACTACCTCGAAAATGATGTACAGGTCTCCTTTCTTGTTACTGTGGTATAGTGGCATGCCTTCTCCTTCGAACTTCCTAACTTCTTTTGGTTTTGTGATCACCTGAAATTTTATGTCAGTGAGCAAAGTTTATGTATCGCACATTTGCATTTTCACACAAGATAATTTCTTGCAGGGTGCAAAACTCAAAATCACTGCCAAGTTACCTTAGTCCCGATTTCCACGACATGGTTGTCAAGGTGCTTTACGTTCTTCTCAAATCCAACAAGAGCTTCTGACTGCGACAGAGATGAAAGCTCATTGGTTGACAACAAATCTAATGTAAGAGTAAGAGCATGAGAAATCCAAAAAACTGATAATTGGCAAAGTTGCTCTAGGCTGCCTAAACTAACGGGTGCCTAACTCTGGTCTGGTGGATTGACTGAGGCTTGTGGTTCATACTGAAGCCTTCAGCAACACTAAAGAATCAGCAAAGGAAAAAAAAGGATACTATTCTTTAGCTGAATTCCCTACTTCAGAATGTACTCAAGAACCCTATCTGACTTGTAGCTGAATTAATGAATTGGCTTAACATCTAGCACAATCTTCATCTATGAACACGCACAAAAAGCTGTTTGGTTCTCTCAGTGCAATCAAACCTTCTTCGACTAGATTTGTCAAAAAAAAAAAAAAAAACCTTCTTCGACTAGATCTGTATAATTAGTAATTTCAGCCTAGATAGCACTGTTAACGAGGAAACAAGATTGATTAACATGTACCAGTGAGATTTCCACTGTTGTATGTAGGTCGTTGCCTTCTCTTCTGAAGCGCTCATGCCGTGCTGTCCGAATTTTAAGCTGCTCAACAACAAGTGAATTTGTCAGAAATAATTGGTGCCAAGCTGATCGTTACTTACCGTAGTATGTATAAAAAGATAGCAACCTTCAAATCACCAGGTTTTCCATCAATCTTAGGTTCACCATCCTCGTAAAATAAAATTTCCTGAAAGTAGAAGAGACATTCATAATGAGAAATCAAGCAAATTCTCTCTTCTTAATATAAAGACATGGAGCTCTCCTACTGGTTCAAGGGGGGAAAAAAGAAATCAACAAAAAATGCCGACATTCATAATTCAACAAGCCCTAGAGAATGAGCTTAATCAATTCTTGTGATGTCCATGGCATATGATATTCAAATTCTATCTCAGACTGAAGTTCCAACAGAGTTCTATATAGTTCCAATGCAGGTTCAGTCACTTCAGGTGGCACACCAAAATCAGTTTCCTGGCTGTACAGTGCAGTCAGTGCTGTTAGTCTGGGCCTTGGACAAGGGGCCCTATGAAGTCTATGCATAACTTTCTGTTGTTTATAGCAAGAAAATAAGAAAAAGAATGCTGCCAGTGTAAAGAAGCAGAAACCAGAGTGTTCAGACATGTTGTTATAAAAGTTTGCAGGACATCAACCGCTACTAATAGATCACAGGAAGAAACAAATAACACAGTTGCTTTCTACCTGTCCATCTTGCATCCCCTTTTCAATATCAACATTAATGAAATCTCCTTCTCTTATGTACTTCACATTTGGGCATGTATCACAAACCTGGAAAACAAAAAATGTATTCTCATGTCACTGCAGAGTTTAGCAAGCTAGATGACTAACTGGATCATATATGACCATGTTTCAAAAGGACAATTTGAAGATAATGTTCTTTATCATGAAAACCATGACTAGATGAAACAAGAAACATATTGACACAAGTTCCATTATATTAATATAGAACTATTTTGACATCAGAAATTACCTGCTCATTCATTTGATAAAACACTCCAGGAGAATTTCTCGTAGATGAATTTCATTTCTACATTTGCATCGCCTGTTGCCAGGAGCTGGTTTTATAACATTTTTCTCCCTCCAAACCTATCATGCACCAATAAGCACCAGTCAAAGAAAATAATTATAAGCGGTCATAAACGCAAACACTTTCAACTAAATCTCAAGCTACTTGAAGAATGCATTAAAAAAATGCTATCATGACACTTTAATTTTGCAAGCCGTTCTTACCTTTAAGGAACCACCCATATACAAGTCCTCTAGCGAAGCATCCAATTCAACAATGACATCATCACCCTTTAATGTTCGTTTCTCCTCTTCCATACCTCCACCACCAAAAAAACTGTTTTTTAGAAACAAAACAAGAAGATCGTTACTGATGGGAGATAACTAAAAGATTTGGGTTCAGTAGGAACACAGTGAAACAATTTCTTTCAACATTGAGTTGCATTCAACTAGAGATGAAACAAAATTTAGTAAAAAGGAAATCCATCAACAATGAATAATTACACTTGAGTCTATGACAGGAATGCACAATTGTACATCTGCAACTTTGTTCATTGTTATTCTGAGCACAACACCTAGAAAGGATAAGTACAACCAGACATGAACTACCAATTTATACCTAGTGGCATTCTGTACTTTGCAGCATCAAACTCTAACAGTCTAGAACGTGGAGGAAGCAGCATAGACTTAACAAGCATGTTTTTAAGATCTTTCAAATAAATTTTTATTCTAAAAAAGATCTTTCAAATAAAAATCATGACAACTTTTTCCTATTCCATACTGATTAACTTCATCTACTGCATTGCGCAGCACATTTGAAGCAGTGGCATCCATCAGCTAAAGAATGAAGTGGAGGTGTCACACGGTTCTACGTACTAAAATGGTACATCTCAATATACTGGAATACTGGATCCTAGAGGTCAAACATATACACAACATAAGTTGGTCAGGAGCATCAAGATTATCGTTTTTATTAAATCCTCAGTTTTCAAATATTTATGGATCCAACCAAAAAAATTGTGATTTATTACTTCATTTTTGTAGGCCAACCACAGGCGCTTTAACCTTGTCACAACACACATGGCTAATGTCTTAGTTAAGATATAAGACCAAAATTTTCATTCCTTCTGCAAAGACCTTAGGTCTCATTTGTAAGGGAACCTAGTTTGTGTTAAAAAAAAAAAAAAGAGTGTATTAATAAATTATGAAATATGGTTTGAATCATATTTTTAGTTCTACATTGTGACAATAATGTGTGTTTCGTAGCGAGAGCTTGTGTTCACTCTCTATATTTAGTTGTCAAAATCTGATGTAAACAAAAAACTATTTTAATATAACATGCAATTTTCAACTTACTTGCTAAACACGTGTTCGATGTTCATAGCATGGCCACCATCACCATCACTGTATCTGCCTCTCAATTGCTCCAAACCTACCTCACCGTACCAGTCATAGACTTTCCTCTTCTCCTGATCTGTCAAGACCTCGTAGGCTGCAAGATGAAACCACACTAGTCATTACCGTTAAGAAATATTGAAACCGTCAAGAACGTTCTGTTCTCTGGTATTATGAGCAATCAAAAGCATTCTCCGAAGTACTAGTACATACTACATACCATTGTTGATCTCAGTAAACCGTTTCTCGGCTTCCTCGTTGTTGGGGTTCTTGTCAGGGTGGTATTTCAGTGCAAGCTTGCGGTAGGCCCTCTTGATTTGCTCCTCCGATGCACCCTTTGATACTTGCAGTACTTCATAGTAACTCTTTCTACTCCATTGGTTGCATACAAAATAGTGGATTATCAGAATGATCAGTACAAAACTCATCAATGCTTAATTGCTTATAGGTAATATAATTGTATTGTGAAACATCATTATGGAGGAGTGGAAATTTGTTCAGAATTTGAAAAATAATCAGGACTCCAGGAACCGAAGAATACTAGCTTAGCAAGAGAAACCGTACAAAACAAATGCAAGAGAAGGTTTAAGGAATGCAGAAACTCTGAGCAGAGCACCCAGCTGTCGAAGAAAGTGATTTTGAGCAGTACATCATGAAAGCCCTTCGTCATCGATCTGAAACCCTCGAGCAAGATGCGATTTTCGCCCGCAGATTGATCTAAGGCTACTGTACTACACGACACGAGCGCTGCAGAGCGAATTCCAAGAACACGAAAAGAAGAACCCCGGACAAAGAGTCGGAATTTGGAAGCCGGTTGTGATGGATCCAGCAGGGCCGTACCCAGCAAGCGAAGTCGCCGCTTGGTGCAGGAGGAGGACAGCGACGAGCAGCGCCGCCCTCCTCGCCGCCATTGACGCCACCGCCACCACACGCCTCTCCTCGGTTTTCTGTTTAATTTTTGGCACTGCGAGGCCAGACAAGAGTTTGAGAGCGTTGTAGCGAGCGAGCGCGAGCGCGACTGGGATTCCTGTCGCTGCCCGTTCGGCCTTCGTCTTCCTCCCGAGTCCCGATGGATTACGCCCCGGCGGCTCGAGAGCTTCAGTGACGACGTCTTCGGTGCGCAGCGCGCACGGTCCGCGTGCGTGGCAATGGCTGGGTCCTGTGGGACAACGGGGCTTTTTGGCCTTTTTGGCGGCTGCTGCAACTCCCGGCTGCTGCACGGGTCCGTCGTGGCGTCGTGTCATGCGACGACGTGATTTTTTCTTTATTAATTATATTCATTATTATTACCCCTTGATGAAAAAATATCATTTTCTAAGAAATCGAATATTTTAAATTTAACCAGATAATATGTGCCCGTGCGTTGCACAGGTCATAAAGTTTTATCCTCATCTATTGCGAAGAATTTGTTCATTTTCAACCTATTATAAACGGTTTTGGATTGAGAACTCTAAGCTCCGCCGTGCAGCCGGCGACCTGTGTTGTGTGTTGTCCGGCTTCCTAGTGCACCTCGCCCATGGGGAGCCGGAATGTATTCAAAAAACTTCTTACTTCCCTTAATGAGACACGTGCAAAGCAAGATTACGAAAAAAAAGAACCTAATAAACTATTTCCAAATATATTTTGGCTAATTGGATCGAGTACGGCTGCATACAGAGATTTATATTCTTGACTTTGGAGTCGTCAATTTTCAGGCTTTTCGCACTTACTTTTGGAGTCCTTGATTTCTGGTTCTTTTTATAAAAATTGTGACAATTTTGTTTATGTGTTTAGGACTAAGATGGCCTCAACGTCAAATGCAGGTGTTGCAGACTTGCAGTGGATGAGCCATTGAAAGGAACCCCAGCCGAAGGAACTAGGGTGTTCGTGGTTGTTTGAATATCCAAAGTAATGCAAAGGCATGTAGTTGTTGTGAATATAGTTAGATAACATTTGAGTGTGGCCATTTAAAATGTTGTTTACATGCAAAATGAGAACAATAAATTAACCTGCTCTAAGATTTGTTTTGTGCTTACGCCTCGTATATGCTAACTGAATCTTAGATAAATTAATTGGATGCATAATTATAGATCAGTCCGCTCACACCTTATCCTTCCCAACCCAAGTCACCACTTCATTCAACCTTATTCATCGGTCCATCCACCTCCCGCACTACTCTGCTCGCGCCTGTGTTTGCCTCCTCTCATCCACACTCCTTGCCTGCCAGCGCTGCCTTTATCTCCTCCAGGCCTCACCCTCATCGCATACCCAACCTTGCGTCCATCGCCTTTGCCCGCCTTCTCAACCTTCATTTGTTGCCATGCCTTCCTCCTGACCGCGCCCACCACTAGTCTACTACTTCCGTCATCTCATGTCATCCCTCCTCAAGTAGTGCAGCCCTGGATATGGGCACACTGCCTAATTTCTGCCTCCCTCCTTGGGTGAGGCAGTGCTCCTCCGCCTAGCGCATAAGCACGCCTAGGAGAGCGCCTAATAGCGCCTTGTAGAACATTAGGGTGAGCTCGGCCGTGGGGAAGAGGAGGCGGCTACCGCCCTCTACGGATGGATCGGGAATTGGAAGAACCGACTAATGAAGGAGAGATCCACATGTCAAGTGTACATCCCATATTTTTGTTAACAATCTTGAGGAGCATCATATGCATCAAATGAGTGATGTTCTCATAAAAAAATGTATGAGATGCAGGAAGACTAGAGTTTGTCACTATGATAGGCGACCATGGTGACAAATCGTAAAAGATTTTAAAGATACTATCATAAATAATTAGTGAAGATAAGTATACATTAAATGGTAGTGTTAAAGATAAAGATGCATATTTGTGGAACTTTCTAGATAAGTAATGAGCATACATGAGATATACTTGTCATGTTTCATAGTGAAAAAATAGGATACTACATGTCTAGATATTCTTGCATATGTAGTAATAAAAATCTATGAAAAATAGATAAGAATTAGAAAAAATATAGAGATATTTTGCAATACCATATTGACCATGAGCAACTATAAATAAGTGTGTCCATTGATGCATTCTGTTC
The DNA here is from genome assembly GCA_018135685.1 of Themeda triandra. Classification (NCBI taxonomy): domain Eukaryota; kingdom Viridiplantae; phylum Streptophyta; class Magnoliopsida; order Poales; family Poaceae; genus Themeda; species Themeda triandra. The sequence goes on along the minus strand of JAENPR010000350.1, from coordinate 142,937 downwards.
ACACCCAAAACAAACCAACATAAATAATAGTCATAAGATATAGCCACCTTATTTACCTTATTTTTTAATATGACAAGATTGTCGTGTTTATACTATAGAATATATACGAATGTACACGAGTCCAATCCATGTTTTAAATAGCGGGCTAAGATATTTAGCAGATTATCTCTAAAAAAACTATTAGCAGAGCTATATCGGGCTATAACGGCTAAATTGTACATGAACGCAAATAGCGGCACCATGCCTCAAAAAGCTATAACGGGCTATAATGGTAGTCTTAGCGAGCTATTTATTTCAAGGAGTCCAATATATAAACAAGTTGTAAAGATATTAATAATGTCATATGTATTATTGTTAACATTTACTTATTAATAGTTTTGCAATCTGACAAGAAGCAGATCGTTTAGTAAGTTTTGACAAGAGGCTAAGCAGATCGTTTTGCCAGTAAATAAGCTCTGGAAAGCAGCGTGTTGCAAGCTCTGTCAAGAAGCAGATCGTTTGGCAACTTCTGACAAGAGGCAGTAAGTAGATCGATCGACAAGCTCCGACCAGAAGCAGCAAAGCAGGAGGCAGTAAGTAGATCGATCGGCAACTTCTCACAAGAGGCAGTAAGCAAAGCAGATCGATCGACAAACTCTCAAAAGTAGCAGGAAAGCAGATTGCTCCCAAGAGCAGCAGCACCAAAATAGGCATATGGTTTGACAATTCGTTTCCAAGAACTCAGCGAAATACCTGCGTCGTCACCGTGGAGGAAGAATCTGCCGAGCTCCAACGGATCCGAGGAGGAGCAAAGCAGACCACCGGCGGCGGCAAAGAGGAGCGCAGGAAGGAGGGCCTGATCGCGGCGGGGAGGACGAGCGCTGAGATGGCAGGAGTGTGGGCCCGGGTGGTGAATCGGGGAGAGCTTTTTTCTTTTTTTATTTCCCAATCTCGATCTTTTAAATCTGCTGATCTTGAAGGGCCTCAAACGCAAAAGGGCAACTTAATAAAATCCGTCAAATTTAAATCTGGCAATTTTCGAGGGCCCAAGCACAAAAAAGGTAAGCACTAGACCGCAGCCGCGCGCAGTCATCCGGCGGCGATTCCTTCCCTTCACCGCTACCGAAGTCTACTGCCATTCCTCCCCTTCCTAACCCCGCGTCGCCCGCGAGCTCGCCGGAGGGGACCTCGCCGGAGCAGGGGCCATGGGGCCGCCGCAGCCAGCCAGGGCCGGCGCCATCAACATCGAGGCGTGCGCGCGGCCGATCGCCGTCGACAACCGCATCAGGCTCCCCTACTACTTCCGTATCGCGAGCAGCCTCCTCCGACAGGTCCAAACCCTAGCCATCCCACGCCCGGAGGGAGCCCAGCGGGCTGGATCGCTCCTTCGTTTCTATAGATCCCATCTCTTGTCGCTTGACGTGTAGCTTTCCGACGAAATTGGGGATTATTTTTGTTCCGTCACTGATGCGACTGCCAAGTGTTGAATTGGACTGTGTTTGATTTTGGTATACTCCGATGTTGTTGGCAGGCTAATATATATCGGAACGAGAGTAACTTCCTCGACCTGTATGTCATCCTTCTGAGATACTCGAGGTGGGCTGGGCATTCAGTCACATTGATTCATACTCTGTTGGTTGTGTGTATTGGTGTTATAGTTGACATCTGATTGGCTGCAGCTTGCTGTGCGAGACGATTCCAAAGCATCGTGATTACCATGCCTTCAGGTTAAGAGAGAAGGCATTTTTTGATGTAATTCCTCTCTGCTCAACTTTAGAGATTGTCTTTATTATTACTGTTCAAAATTTGGGAAGTGTACAATTTTGCATGATTGAATGTCACACATCTCTAGCCTCAGATATACTTTTGAGCGACAGTCTTTTCTGATCACAGATGTTGGGCATGTAGACGTAGGATATCTTCCAAATATTGATGTTCTTTTGCCTTCCCCAACTCATCTCTGAATTCCTTTCTTGTGACTGTTCTTGTGTGATTTTCCCTAGATGTTGATCTAAAATGAATGGTCTTTTGTTGCAGAAACTTATCGATGTTATCAAAGAGCTTGAGACATTGAAGCCAGTTGTGCAGCGGCAGGTTGCCGAGCATAATAGAGGAGGTACTGTGGAATCTAATACTAATAGCCTAAATGGAAACTATGGTACAACCCGTAGGATAGAGCAGCATACTCCAAGTTCTTATACTCCACAGGTATGCACTGCATCACACTGCATTCCTAGCCTGTAATATTGTGAATCATTCTGGGAAGAAGAGGTGTAGAATATGTAATTTTAGATTCTTATGTGCTCTACTTATTATGTTATATAATTCCTTATTCTTTTTCTTCTTTAGCCATTTGTAGGCAGTACTAATGGAGCATTGCAAAAACCCTTCCATGCCGGGAGACAAGTGGCACCATTACCAAGTGTCCAGAAACAGTATGCATACCTTTTGGTCATTTTTATGTCTGTGATATGTTATGGTTTCACTTTGCTTAGCTGTAGTGTCGACATTTAGTTATTTTCTTCTTTAACAGTTAGCCACCACTTACGTAAAGGGAAGATTAGCTGACATGTTAGTTAGCTAACAAACTACTCCCTCCAGTTCCATTCTTGTTGTTTTGGACATCGACACGGCCTTCTCAACATACCTTTGACTATGATTTTCTATTATAATATAGCAAAAAATCAACAAATATATAATTTTATCAAAGTACCTTTTAAGACTAAATGACCAATCTATACATGATGTCTTGAAACTAAATAGTTGTCTTTGATCTTATTATTGTTATTGTTATTATTTTCTTTTGGTACTTTTTTGCAATAGACCTTATCATCTGTTATCTAAACTATGCAGATTTATGAATTTACCGTATCCAAAAGAAGAAACACTAGCTAGGCACTCCATATTAGGACCTAATGGTCTTAATGGCCGATGGAATGGGCCTGTTACTGCAATTAAGGTATAGTTATTTTCCTTCATTGTTTAATGTTTTTTGAGAATTTGATCACATAGAAGCATTCTCTTATGCATTTACCTACTGCTTGTTACAGGTTCAGTACCCAAGCAATTTTGAATTAACACAAAATGATATAACAAGGTGATAGCTCATTACCTCTGATAGTTTTAGCAAAAGTATACTTTTTTCCATTGTTCTCATTGCTGTTGCAAACAGTCTGTATTTCTTTTCTACCTCCACCAATTATGCCTCTAACTGGGATACCTTAGCATATGAACCGTTTCATGTCAAATTCTTTCATTCTGAATCCTGTTGTAGAGGATTAAAAAAAAATTATACCGTCCCAGCAGCATGTATCAGGTTACTGGAAAACCGAAATAATCCAAACTTTTGTAATAATTTGCAAAGGGCTGCTTTATTTAAAATTCATTGATTTGGAGAGATTCTACGGTTCTATTTTCAAAATGCAGATCTTGCAATATCTTTGTTTCCTTAATCATGAATTATTATCTTTTTTTTGGAAGATTGTCATTTGTACTTTATATTGGTTTCTTTTTAATATTCAATGTTTGGGTTTATATTGTACTTGAGCAACATAAACACATGTATGCCCTAGCGTTTGTTGATATTTTGAGTACCCCTCTGTTTGTTTTTACAAGGCACTACATTTGGAGATCCCAATTTTATTGTAGCAACAATTATTCCGCAATACATGACAATAATTTCATATGGTTACAGTAATTTACTAATGGTAACCATGAGATATTGGCAAGTTGAATAAACCTTGCTGTTTCTTTGTTACTGAGTAATGTTGTAATGGTTTTCTGTTTTACAAATTTTACCTATTAAGTACAAATTTTCACAAATATTTTAAATGTTTTGTACCAATGTAAAGACACCTGATCATGTATTCCTCGAGTGGATTATATCAAATAGAATTTTGAAAGAAAGATTATTTGATTACCCAAGTTAAAAGAGAAACTTAGCCTTGTGTATGAGATTAGACTAGATGATACTATGTATGAAAACGATTGGAGGGACTATGCAGTTAGTTATGTCTATTTGGAAACTAGTCCATTCTATGCCATTTTGTTTCCTATTGCTTGACATTATCAGATGCTTTGCTTCTGCAGTTTAGTGCCATCCATCTTGAACCAAGATGATTCACATGGTCCTAGTACTACACCTCTACCTCCACTTCCACCTCCACCTCCTGATAGCTCCTCAAATGACAATGACGATATGAAATCTGTTCTCTCTCTTGATGATGGTCGATGGTCTGTGCCAGCAGAAGAACGCACTCCACTTCCTCCTGTTAGTTTGGAAGAAGAGTTGTTCCAATTGAATATCAAACAACCTTCACCTCCACCAGTTCTGGCAGAGGTACAAAGACCAATTTCTCCATCAAGAGTTGCTGATCCAACACCAGGGCTTCCGACCTCAGGAACTACCCGTTTTCAGAATTTGCATGTTGTAAGTTTGAAATGCATCTTTTTCCTTTTAAAAATCTATATCAGTCATCACATTGCATTTCATACATACATATTTTGTCTATAACAATTTTGGTTCTTCCATCTATTCCACTTCTAACATTTCTAACTCATGTACTTCTTTGACTTACTTTGATTGTTTATTTCATTGTGCGTTGTTGTTAGCCGATCAAGTTGATGGAGTGTTTTCTAAGGGTCGCTGAGTCAAACACCAAAAGAAGCTTAGAAACCTGTGGGGTTCTTGCTGGTACCCTGGTATGTATACATCACTTATTGGAAATAAGAATAGTGGTTTGCTGGATTTCTGACACACTGTATTTTTGAATGTAGAAAAAGAGAACTTTTTATGTGACAACCTTAATTATTCCGAAGCAGAAGTCGACATCTAATACGGTAGGATCTTAGATTCTACTCTATCTTTGTCATCCTCATTTCATCTCCATTCTTTTTATTGCAAAGTTAACAAAACATGCAATGCTGTATGCCTGTACCCCTGTACTTGAGTTTAGTACTGAATGGCATGACTTTCTTTGTTCAGTGTGAAGCTACAAATGAAGAAGAACTATTTGAAGTTCAGGACATGGGCTCACTGTTCACTCTTGGTTGGATTCATGTGAGTTCTACCTAACTTAGACACTTTCTTTTGGTTTCTCAAGTGAAGTGAATAAGGTAGATGTACTCTACTCCCTCCGTCCTGTAATACAAGGTATCCAATCATTCAAATTTGTCCCAAATTATAAGGGGCTTTAGGTGTACAAAGCCTCTAAAAGGCAACACTAACATGCATACCTGCCAGGCTTCCATTAATGTCCATAACTAATCCAAATATGATAATCGGGGGGTGGGGGGGGGGGGGGGGGGGGGGGGGGGGGGGGGTTTACATGTGTCATTTGTTTACCATATAATATGTCCTAAAATTGCTTAGATACCTTATATTTCAGGATAGAGGGAGTATGTCTGCATCCCCTAGAAAAGGAGGAAAAGGGTATATGGATTACACTTTGGGATGCAAGTCCCACATTTTTGGGTCATTGGCTTAACCTTAAACTTGTTAAGATGAACTAGAATGTCATGCCAGGTAATTAATTTAGGGAGAGAAATGAACTAAGCTAGCTGAACCACAAGACACCATTGGGTAACTGCTTCACTACTTGCACCCTTAACTACACTCGATATTTGTAAGGACGTACTGATGAAAATGCTTACTTGTTTTCAAGCTGCTTCTGCCTTGTGCAAAAATATCTGCTTAAGCATTGCAAGTGCTTTATAAATATGGATGTTATGATATTAAAAATCTTTACCTTGGATTGACCTGTCATGGAACATAGAGGCTTGGGTGTCTGATGATTTTTGCCTATGATCTTCATTTATGCTCACCAGGCTGAGAGTCTCATTGTGCATGTTGAGCAGTGCATGATCTGTTTTGTCTTATCTTATTGGTCGTACAGAATAATTTAACCATAACATGTTTGCATACCATTGTATGTACTACACTATGATTTATCATCTAACTTTTACATGATGCACATGCATGTTTATATTATATGAGGCCATTGCAATTTTGTTATTAAATATTCTTCCAATCTTTCAGGAGTTGTATCTTTTAAGTTACATGTGGTGCTTGATGTTTTCTATACCTGCAAAAGCGCAATTAGTCTTGGAAGTACTTGACTGTGGTTGCATTGGTTGATTGATTGCTTTACTCATGCTAGAGAAAATATCACATTCATCAATGTTTTGTCTTTTTTTTTCAGACACATCCAACACAGTCGTGCTTCCTTTCTTCCATTGACCTCCACAATCATTATTCGTACCAGGTAATGCTGGCAGACTGGATCTCACAATATATTTCTGCTTATTTGATGGCACAGTTCTGTGGTTACATTACTGCCACCAGTCCCTCAGCACTTGATCCTATTTGATTCATAACTATTCTTTTTATTGTTTAAACTTGGAAAGACTTGCTGGATTCTATCTATTGTGAAGATGTTCTCCAATACTAATACATGTTCTTAATGCACTTTCATAGTTCCATATTTAACTGATCAATGAAGTAGCTCAATGAGATTTGTTTTTTCAACTATTCTTCAATAGAATATGCTCAATGACTGGTCACAGTAGGTTTAATTATGTTTAATCCAATTCTGGAATACTAATCTATACCAAAGATTAGATTTGGCAAAGTGTTTTCTAGTAATTAAATTTTGTTCCACTTGTTATGTGAGCCTTTCTGCTAATTTGCTTAGTATGTACTGGTCTATCAATTGAAAATACTTAATGTTTTACTTTGACTATGTGGTTTGACTTTTCTATTTGCTGATAGGTCATGCTACCTGAAGCAATTGCAATAGTTATGGCACCTACTGATACAACAAGGTTATCCATCTATGCTGTTGATATCCATTTTTTTGCATTTTTTTTCTTCAACGCCTCTGTTGATATATGATACACACATCATTTCCTGATACTTATTTTTATGGGTGCCAAATTATTCAATGTTTCATCTAGTTTCCAATGTTTATCAATGTTTCAATAACTTGGTTAGTAAGGAACAAATAGTTTAAGTGTGACTAGCTTAACTGGTTCAGGTGGGAGGTGTGGTGCATCTCAACCACCTAGGTTCGAGTCCTTTGACTCGAATCTGTGCACCTTTTCCTTAATGAAAAAGAGCCTAGTTCCACTAGATTGGGTCTTGTTTGGTTCGAGGAATGTATAGCTTCTTTAGGTCATATTGTTTTTGCAAGCTTCAAAATATAAATTATCTATGTTGTAAATCTGTTTGGTTGCCGTTATCCATAGGTTTGGCAAATCTTCTTTACCTGGAGTTAAATGGTTTTTGTGTTGTTTGGCAGCTTGCTAGTTTGTGTTACCCTTTGTGTAGTTTGTATTTGTAAGCCTCTCATCAGAAGACATCTGACTGTGATCATGGTTATGTATTTGTTTGACCAGAAAACATGGTATATTTCATCTCACGGATCCAGGTGGTATGGGTGTGATCCATGATTGTCAAGAGAGAGGTTTCCATCCTCATAAGGCACCTCTTGATGGTTCGCCAATCTACGAGCAGTGCTCCCACGTGTACATGGACACTGATATAAAGTTTGATATGATTGATCTCCGAGAACGTTGATGAAGCTTTGGGATTATTTTGGAGCCTATACTTCTCACAGTTAAATCATATTGCTGCCTTATTTTTTCTTAGTTGCGCTGAAGATTTGTGAATTCTCGTGTAAGCTGTTGTATATAGCTATTGAATTGTATAGAGAAAACAATTGAGTTAATGATATCATTGGTAATCTGCAAAGCCACTGAGGTTTTGTTGTAATTCATCCCTTTAACCTCGCAAGGCATGTTTGTGTGCCAAGATGAGGAAGTGGTGTCAAGTTTTTATGCAATGCCAATTGTACATCCTTGAATATTTGACCTAAAGAGCATCAAATATCACTCATTGTTAAAGCTCTATTATTTCTCAGACTTTTAAGGGTGTGTTTGGTTCCATGGATGGGACATGGATATCCATGGATGAGGATTGTTTGGTTGGATGGGCATTGGAAAAACTAGTTCATTGTTACTGCTCTGCAGGCTTTAAATGCCTTTCTCGTTCTAGCTTTGTCGTAGACTTGTAGTGCCACCGCCCAACTGGAAGGAGAGCCTTGTTTGAGACAGATTTGGGACGCTAGTGTGGTTTCTGTTGAAAGTTAGGTAGACTGTAGACTAAAATGTATCCTTTATGTCACTCGTGTGCAGAGAAACTTTGGTCAATGTATTGCAGTTAGGATCTACTTACACAAAAAGTGAGTTTAGAATGATGAGCAAGTTTTCTTTACTAGCCCAGATGTTATAAATTCTTCCATAAAGCGAACTGGATCGGCTAGGCAGACGTTGTCTATGACCTTGCTTCGATTAGACGGAGTTATACACCATAATATGTACCAAAAGTTAGCGGCATTATTAATGTGTCGAAAATCACCCTACCAAAGTTTGCGTCGAAAATTACTCTCGACTTTTATTTCATCTCTGATGTATACAAATTAATTCAAATCCTGTCTTTTTGAGGTTGTTGTAGTGACAATAATAAGATATAAAAAAATAGCTAAAACAGACAGCTGAAGCTGGAGTAGCTCAGTTGGTTAGAGCGTGTGGCTGTTAACCACAAGGTCGGAGGTTCAAGCCCTCCCTCTAGCGTTTTTATTTATGTCATTTTTGCCCTATTTGCTTGCCTTCATTTTTTTTAGAATACAATTCACCTTTTTGTTTGCCATTTTTGTCCTATTTGTTTTCCTTCTTTTTTATACAATTTATCCCTCTATTTTTTAAATTATAGTTTATCCCTTTTATTTTGTCCTTTTTACCATTGCCTCCCTCTTCTTTTGTTTAGCATTCTCTATCTCTTTCTCTATCCTTTTTTAAAGTTTATTATTATTTTTTGTGTGTCCTCTTTTTAGCGGTTTTCCCCTTCCCCATTTTTTTATCGGTCCCATTAGGCCTGGGAACGGATCGCATAAATCCATGGGCTGAAAGGAGCCCCCAACTCGTGGGCTGCATTTACAGAAATATGTATAACGGATCGATTTTGGATTGAATCGAGTTTGGATTGAATCGGGGTTGGGTCCGAGTCGAATGCTCCAAGGATCGGCCCGAGGATCCTGAACGGATCGTGCTCTTTCCTCTTACTCGAGGGCCGAGGACGGCCGGCTGCGGCGGCGACGGGAGACGGGAGGAGGCGGCGGCGCGCGTGGGTTGAGGAGTCGGCGGCGTCCAAGACCGCCGCGTTCGTCTTCTCGTCCGGATCTGCTGACTCCCGACGGCAACCCTACAGGCTAGGGTCGGCGGCGGCGGCGGCGCAAGCTGAGGAGTCGGCGGCGGAGCAAGAAGCCCTCCTCCGTTCTCCGTCGTCGCCAAGCCTGTCTTCTTCACTTCACGCTCGCGGCGCGCCTCATGGCTGACTGCTCCAGCTCCACCTCCACCTCCGTACAGGACAGCTGAACAAGGGAAGGGGAATCTCTCCACCGTTCATCTTGATCTGCTAGCTTTCGACGGCTACACTCCAAGTACTTGGTTGCTGTTCCTATGCGGCAAAGATGAAATTTTTTCATCGGGAAGCAATATGCTAATACTCTAGGTCAATATGCATGTCACATCTGGGATTTTCGGCCTTGCTAAACACATGCATTTCATGAGCATAAGCATCAACTTGCATTGTCTTTTCATGTGTGATGCTTGATTTGTTTGAATTGTATTAGAAATGCATGAAATATGATAAGTAGTACAAGTGCTTGATGTGATGCTCACTAATTTTATTTAGACATAAAGATAGCCTAAATTCATTAGGGGGTCATGCTAATGGCCATAGTCAAGAAAATGTCTTCTTTTTGACTTAGCCTTCTCAAAGTTGTTTGCTAGAAGTGTCGAAAAGTATTTCCCAGACACTCCAGATGGATTCGAGGTCTAGAGCTTTTAGTTGCGAAATTTTATAAGCAATAAAACTCCTAAAGACTACTTCTCGTGAAAATGGGTGGAAGACATATATTTTTGAAGGAGAAGACAGGACCTAGGGGCTGTTTTCCTTTTTAGTGGATTTTAAAAGGGGATTTGTTTTGGAAATTTATATTTCAAAAACGATGCAGAATTTGGGAAAACTTCTTAAAGGTGAAATATTCTACTCTTTGTGGGAAACACTTTTCATGTAGAAAGTTTCTCCAAATTCTCTTTAGTTTAGAAGATACAAGCGCTTTAAAAGTCGTGCAAAGGACTATTTTAAATAAATTTAATAATTAGTTTTTGGGACCCACGCGTCAGCCTCACCGGCCGACAGGCAGATCCCCCGTGTCCTCACCACCGTCGCCGGTGGAGAGCCGGCCGGCGTGTGTCCCTCCACGCGCTCGCGTAGGACGAAGGGCGACGCCGAGTCATCTCCTCACCTGCCTCGTTCACTCCGTCGCTACTCGTCACTCGCCACTCCACTTCCCATTTCTCCCTCGGTTTCTCCTCCGTCGAGAGAGGGCCGCCGCCCGCCATTGTCGCCAAGGCAGCCGCACTGCCTAGCTCGCTCTAGCGCCACCGCGGCCGCCAGCTGCTTCTCCTGCCTCGCCACCAGCCGCGCCGCTTCCACATCGCCTCGTGCCACCTAGCTTCGCCACTGCGGGTCGCGACGCAGAGCGCCGCCGCGCATTTCCTCCTGCGAACCTCCTCGCCTCAAACCGAGGCCGTAATCCAGTTCCTCACCTTGACCCGCGCCTCGGCCATCCCTTTTCCATCGCCGAGCGCCGCCGGAAGCTGCTGCTGCTGCACGGCTGCTCCGACGGGCCGCCGGCCAGCGTGGCCAAGCTGCCACGGGCGCGCTCTGCCCGCGCTGCGTCCTCCGGAGGGTGCGAGGGGCCGGCGCAAAGCTCCGCCGCCGCGCCTTGGCCGCCTTCGGGCCACCGCCGGGCCGGCAGGGCGAACGCCGCCGCCTCACCTGTCTTTCCGAGAAAGGACCTTCGGGTTAGAATTAGGAGAAAGGTAGGGTTCCCTCTGTAAAGCCTCCTGACTCTGAGAATCTCAGATCAGGACTTGCGCAATTCCAGAAAAGTACAGGGGCTTATTCGCAAAGTCTTTGTCCTATTCGGATTTAAGAAAGGATTTTCTATAAATCGATTTATATCTTGTTTAATTCATATCTCGAGCCTCAGGTGTCCAATTGAGATGATTCAAGTTCCCATATTTTTCTTATGACATGAGCTGTGCATAGAAAATATAAGTTGCTATGTTTATGATGTTTTTCTGTGCAGTATTAATTAATTATTGGAATGTTGGTAATATTAGGAAATTCATAGATAATTATGGGTAGCTCAGAAAATTATGATTCTTGTTCCTATGATCTTCTTTTACCATGCTATTGCTTTTTTAAAATATCAAGTAGGCTTGCTTTGTGAAAATAGAGAGTTGCAGTTCAACCATGATTTAAGTGCTAGGAAGGAAATAATTCATAAATTATTTCTATAGGTAGGATCTGAGGTTTATAAATTTTGTGGGCTGTTTATATGCTATATTGTAGCCCTGAGTAGGATGAAATTCCTGGTTTACATGATTTGGTAGTACAAAGTATTTTCATGTGTGCTTCTGCCATGCTACTTGTGAATTTTGTGTAGGATGGTATGTTCATCCAATTGGGGTGAAATTTGGATGATGGGTTTCATTTGATATGATGTACCTACTATAATTGTTATAGGATTTTACGAATGGTATAGCTATGTGTTGCTGTTGAAGTCATAGGTTGGTTAATTAGGGGTCAATCCAATGATGCTATGGGTAACCCAATTATAAGTTGGTTTTCTGGGTAACTTGTCTATAGATAAAAGTTATAGTATTAGCTTAGGTATCTACTGTTAAAGTTTGGTGGTCATTGGATTGGTAGTTTGAGAGTTATGACCATTACAATTTGGGTAACAGGGCTGTCTAGTGGCTGTTTTGCCAAGATCAGTCCTGATGTTAGGTGTTTTAAGGGTAGTTAATCTGGGAATCAGCTTATGAGGTCTTTATATGTTTGATGGATAATTTCATAATATTTCCAGATTGTATTCATTCATATCCATAGGGTTTATGGATATTTAATTATGAATTTATTAGTGAACTGCTGATTGTAGTTTTATGACTAGTATTGATGCTTGATGGTGTGATGTGGTATGCTAAGCTTAATGTAAGTGCCTATGGTGACTAATGTGTGTATGTTTGGTTGTCAAGTAGTGTGTTAAGGTGGTTAGGTCAGGATGAGTTGGTTAGGATGATAACACTTGAGTGTACATCTTTGACTTTACTAGCTTGTTTGCTAGTGATAGTTGGAATATGATCATTACTACATGAGCATTCATAATCATTGACCATATGTGATCGTGCATATGTCGACAATTATATTCATACATGCACCATTCCAGGATCACGCTTAGGGATTCATCGAGAAGGACAAGGATCCCGAAGGACAAGCCGCGACAGGAGTTCCCGCACAGGAGGTGATCGGGAGCCAGACGTGGAGTGATCGAGCGTTCGGAACCTCGACTACGCACGACAACGAAAGGCAAGCCTCGGAGCATTTCTCCTACGGTTTGCCAAACTAACTTGCGTCTTTTATTGTTTATGATGCATTACGTGATAGGCGTTGATCGACACCCTTGGTGCATTACCCTACCTTGACCACTTGATATACCTCTACCCTAATTAAGTGTAGGACGTATTATGCTTAGCCTTGCTTAATTACGCGGTAGAAGTCGGGTGGTTGGATAATCATCCGCGAGGATAGGGAATTCACATGATATGGTTGGATCAAAATGGGAAATTTGGCACATACCCAAACGGGAAATAAGCAGAACACTGTATTGTTCCAGCCCTCAATCATTTTGAATAGCTTCTCACATTTAGGTGGTGTTATGGCACCCCGAAGTCTAGTAGCTATATTTGGGTCGGGTTTCGACCATGCTGGATGCACTGTGCTGGTGTTGGGGTGGGACAGGTCGCGGCATTAAGACTGATGTTGGTACCCGACTAGATGCAGCCGTTGAAGGCCTGGGCACGAGTGGTTCCTGTCGATCCCGATTCCGAATACGTGAACGGTGACCGACCACTCACTCCGGCGTGAGTGGGGTTTGTGTGAGAAATTACCCTCAGCTGAGTAGGAATCGATTATAATCGCCATCGTCCCTGGATAGTGGATAACTTGATGTGAGTACATGCAATACAGGGCATAAACGGGAAAAATGGAACGGGGTTATGTTGCCATGACGGATATGGGATATCGGAATATGATCAACCATATGGAAGGATGTTTGTTTTATACTTCTACATGATGATGTTTAGTTCAGGTGCAAACCTAGCTAATGCAGGCTTTATTTAAGATGATAAGCTTAGTATAGCTCACCTAATGAAGATAAAGTAAGCTCAAGTCTTTTATGCAAGAAAGGGTCAGCCAAACCACCATATGGCCTTTCATATGCTTATAAGAGTCCTTATTTTCTGGTTTAAGACGGGTAAGTCTAGCTGAGTACCCCACGTACTCAGGGTTTTATTCCCACTTGTTGCAGATCATATGACGTGTTGTGTGGCAACAAGATGGACAAGTATCCCACTACGGGAGGATGTTAGATCAATGGGCAAGATCATCTCTTATATCTCTTCTATTGCTTTTGTTGGATATCGACTTAGAGCTGGCACTCTATTTAAAATGGATAGGTGTGTGTTTCAAAAGAGTTTTACTTCCGCTAATATTTGTAACTCCGATTTGTAATAAGTTTCCAACTAAAACATGTGTTGTAAATATGCTATGTGCGAAATGTTTGATCAAGCGAATTGTAATTGCTGAACTATGCGATTCTGGTGTGTTGTTGGAAAAGTTTGAAATCCTTCGTGATTTCGGATGACTGCCGGGTTTACATGGGCTCAAGTGTGTTCTTCGACGCCTTGACGTTGATATTCATACTTGTGCTTATGTAAATTGGTCGGGTCTGTGACAATGCATGGGCATCACTTTAGGCTTGGTAAATTGTTAGCAACTATGGTCCATGTTAGTAATTTTTGGTTGAGTAAATTGTGATTTGCTTGAGTGAAATGTCTTTTAGTTTGGAGCCATGGGGCAGATTGTTAGATCACCTGTTGTTACTTCAGAGGTTCTTTTACAATGTACTAGAAGATTGATTTGTGTGTGCTACTGAAATGCACAGTTTTTAATAAGGCTATTCAGATCATTGTCCAGCTGCACATGCTTATTAATTAGTAGTCTGTTTCAGTAAACAAATATGAAATGCTTTTGTTAGTATTATCAAACAAGACCATGAGTCTGCAGCATCATTTCCTGCTAGTCTGTTGTTCAGTTGATAGCACTGGATCTAGCATTAGCATGATAATGACTTTATTCATTTTGTGTCCATGAAGGTTAGTGCTTTGAAGTAGTACCAAAACTAGTTCTGCAGAGATCCCATTTTTCTGCACATCTCAGCACATTGCATGTATGTACTGAGTTTTAGTGCAGTAGCAGTAGGGCAAGTTCAGAGCTGTTTGTTCTGTGCTAGTAAACAGAACCATATTATCATCTATTGTCAGTGCAATTAGTTAGTAAATAGCTTACTTGTTTTATATAGTTCAGTACAGTACATGTACTGCCAGCTGCCAATGTCCATTCTTTTCAACAATTGAACCTTTCATATTTGATGTTTTGCTCACTCCTTTTTAGTACAGATTAAACACTTCTTATTTGATTGGTTAGTGCTCACTAGTTGTAGTACTCAGCAATGCTCTCTCTTTTACAGTGTCTGGTACTATGGAAGGAGGTTCATCAGCAGCAGCAGCAGAGGTTGAGGATGCTATGTCAACAGATCAGTCAGGCAGGTCAGGGAAAAAGAGAGCGAAAGTTTAATTTATGAGCAAGTAGATGTTTCTTGGATAAGTTCCCAGGATTGTGTTTTGAGTTTCCTTGTGTGCTTCCCGTTAAAAAATAAACGGAGCAAGTATATGCAGTGCACTTGCATTTAATTTATGAGCATGCTATTTATTATAAAAAAATAGGTGGCTTTATATATACCTAATTACAAGCTAAAACACCACAACAAATGTGCCTTCTGTTTGAAATTTGATTTGCACTCCTTCGTTGAAGATGCAAATCTTCCAACCTCATGTTGGGGTTATGTAGTCTTACTGTTGACGGAAATTAAGACCAGTTTTGGTACACCTAGAAACCCGTCAACAGTCCTCGATAGGGAAGATAAGCATCACATGAGCATATTTATCACTAATAAAGTTTCACTTGTACTCTTAGCTTGTGAAATGCAGGGAAGATGAAAATAAGCCCTGTGGGAACCAAACCCCAGGTCTACCGACCTAGTTCTGGTCTCACCAGGAGCTGACCACCAAGCAGGGACCCTGACATTCTCCTAGATCCAAATGTGCTACAACTCAACATTCCAATCACTTAGCACATTGGTCCAAGGATCCACATAGAAGCAAGCAAGAAATCAAGTGAACCCAACTTCGGACAACACTACACGTGACAAGTCAGGACATCACCAGGGAGCTGCAGGTGGGCCAGGCTCACCAGAGCCAGGTCGGCCGACCTGGCCTTGGTGGCCTGCCACCTTGGCACTTCTCCCACATCCACCTGGACCTTCTAGAAGGGCAGTGGGACCCACAGGTCAGCCAACCCCTGGTCGGCCGACCTGCAGGTGGGCCCACCTCAAGGTAGGTTCACTTCCTCCGACTTCCTGCATGGCCTCCACGTGTCCTACACCGAGAGACGTCCATTCAAGTCGGTGGGAAGGTCGGTTTGATCCAACGGAGCATGGTGGAGAGCACACGGATCGATGACGTGGCGGTGGAGTAACCCCTACTCCACCTCCACTATAAATACCCCCCTAGACCTTCATCCCAAATCATCTCCAAGTAGTCCACAAGTGTGTTCTCAAGCTCAAGCTCTCTTGGGAGATCAAGAGTAGTGTAGTCTAGTCTAGAGTGGGAGTTAGAGTCGAGTTGAGCGAAGCTCGGGTCTCCGGAGTCGTCTTCTAGAGAGTCTGGTATAGCTCTTGTACCTTTTCTCTTGTATTCTTTCTTCATTAATGTATTTTTACTTTATTAAGTCTTTACTTTGAGTATTTACTTAGTGCATTACTATAGTAGTATAGTAGTGTTGTGTCTTAGTCATCTTAGTGTAAAGTCTTAGCTAGTTTAGTGTCTGGATCCTTTGTGTGTGTTTCATTACCAACTGGGGCTGAGGCTACTTACGTGGTAGCCAAAGTCATAAGACTAGAGTAAGCAAGGTGCTTAGGCTAGTGCTTATTAGTGGATGCAACCTTTCCTTGATTGGTATATCCATTCACATTCTGACGTATATTAGCGGGAACTCGAATCGTGATAGTACTCCGTCTTCTTATAGTTCTATTTGCGTTGGGTTAGGTTTGTAGGGTGACCATAAGCCAAAGGTCCGCTGGAGCAGGGGATGAACCCTCCTGCTTGTCAGTCGACCTCCCCTATCACACAGATTGTCTAGGCATTAGTTTAGTTGAGTTGTTACATTAGTAGGATTAGAATACAGAAGTAGAGTTAGATACATAGGAGTCCATACTCACTCATTGTCCTCCCACCTAGCTAGCTACCTACCGGTTACCCTTAGTTTATCACTCATATCCATTACAACCTACCCCCTTTAGTCGACACTGATAGCTTAGATCGGGTAGAACCACCACGGACATCCATTCACCCATTTACTAGAGAATCCTAGTCCGCTTCCCTGTGAGCGAGCTACAAATATCGACACCACGGATACTCACCCGGTTGAAGTGCTACAGTGGTACTTGTGCGCTTGCAGAATTACCCTTGATACGTCTTGCGTCTTCACTAGAGTCTAGCCTTGCTTAGCATTCTTAGGCTGTTGCCAGAGAAGGAATTGTGACACCCTCTCTCTGGTAATAGTTCGGGCTTGCAGTAAGCATTGCTACCAGACGCGACCTTCAGTCACATTCTCTTTGTCTATCTCTAGTGATTGTGTTAAGAAATACCAACACTTTCATGTGTTGTTGACTTGATTCAACTGCGTCCAGCTACATCCATGCAACCTCGCCGTTGCAACTAGTACATGAAATCCCCCTAGTATTTCTCATATGCAAAAGTTCGGTTGAGCTATATAGTACCGATATCACCACCACAGCGTACAACTATAGGCCCTCATATAGTAAATTGGAGATATTTGTGAGGGTGCCAATCTGATCGATCATGAAATACCTAGAGCCCACCACAGAGGACCTATTCGCGGCCCGATACACTGATTACATCTTCAACGAAGATCATTTTTTGACATTAGGGGGAGACCAAATATCACAAAGCATGACTGAAAATCAATTGGGATGTCACAGACATCTCCAACTTCGATCCATGTACTTCAGAGTCTGAACTCCAAGATTTTGAGCTAAATCTTAGTTTTATTCCCTTTACTTGATGCTGATTCTTTTGCAATCATGTTATCATTCTTACAAACTATAAGACACTTTTTTTCATTAGATACATAGTAAAAGTTATATATTTAGAAAAAATCAAAACATCTTATAATTTAGAATGAATAGAGTATTTAGGAAGAAAAGGGGGAAAGAAAAAGAGAAGAAAAAATGAAAAGGTGTGAGGCAATTTTTCAACAGGCATGGTATAGCAAAACTGTAGCTTTTAGATGCATCGTAAATTGTAGGCATCTGTACTCGTGATGTTCTTTATGGATGTTCAAATCACAAAGAGTCTAGGATGAGGGGTTGCAGTGGTTGCACTCCACAATGTGATCCCAAAGTGATACTTGAAAAAGATTGCAGCATACGGTGCTAAGGTCTATTGTGATTGTGAAGCCAAAAAGAAAAAAAGTTAGAGTGACGCAAATAGAGGAACCGATGCCCATTTTTTTAATAAAAAATGACCTTATTTTGGTTTACATCTAATTAAACTAAAGGAGACTAAAATGTTTTAAGCACTTTAGTCCCTATAGTGACTAAAGTTTAGTCTACTTTAGTTTATTTAGATGGTAGAAACCGAACATGCCTTTGCTTGGCCACCCATTATCTGTCCTCACGCTCATACGGTCATACCTGTCCTTGCCTCCGCACGTTGCCCCTTTTCTTGGGCTCAGTGGGTTCATGCAGTGATGTTGTCGATGACCACCAATGGAGGGTGATGTCAGTAAAGAGGAGAGTCTAACTCCGATTTTCTTTTTTTATTTTTGACATCACTGCACCATTGCGGAAAGCCTAAGTGGAATGATGGTTCATATTCTATAGAAAGTTTGGGTGAAACAATGGCTCATATTCTATAGAAATTTTGGGTGCGGCATACTGCTATGGTCTGCTAATAGACATATTTAATACATCTACACATTATTTTTATGTGGACGATGGGTTCGATAGTATCCATCTATGTTAACCTGTACCAAAGGACTGAAAGGACAAGAGCCTTGCCTGTATTAACGCATATCACGTATACATATGCGTGTGATATATATATTCAGGTTTTTTTAATATATGTTTTAGGTTTGGCGGCCACCAAACTCGTCACATACTTGCCTCCGCTACTGACATACAACAATATATATTTTTTCTAGCTAAACAAGGTACGTACGATAGTACCAATGCAGCTTGCATTGGTGTGTCATGTTTTCTTTGGCATATTAAGCTATGCTAACGTGTCCTTCAGTCATCGATCATCGCCGTCATCATATACTGACAATAATATAATGTGAATGATGGACTCGATACTACCCATGTATGTTTCTACGGCGAAATACACTAGACATGTGAGTACCCTATATATATTGCCGGGCTTCTCTTCACTCGATCATCCACAAGCCTGCTCGCTCATTCTTTTCCTCAACGATCAAAACTTCAAAAACAAAAGCCAATGGCACCTTCAAGAAGGAATCTCACTATAGCCGTGCTCCTAATTGTTATCGCAGCCACCGGTATGTGCTAGTATATATGTCCCTTGTGTTGGAAATATAAGTGTCTCCATGACTTAAGTTTTGGTGTAAAATTAGTTGGTACATGCAACTTTATATGTTGTTTTGATTAATATTTTGGCTAATTAACCTCGTTCTTACATGTGCTAGTATGTCCCTTGTGTTCAATGGCATATGCATGTGATCCACCAAGTAACTGCCGACACCTGAGTGGTAGTTACGAAGGCCCGTGCTTTGGCTTTACCGACGGTTGTGGTGATACATGCAGAGCCGAAAGCCCCGAGAACAAGCATGGTGATTGTGACTGTGACTTTAAATGCTGGTGCTATACATGTTAGCACTTCGATCCATACATAATGCAATGATACTGGCTTGGTGTCTCTTAAATGTAATTAGTTGTCCCTTCATGGCTATTATGTAATAAACATATATAGTGTTTTCCTAAAAATAGGAGGAGATATGCCATGTGTTGCAATGGGAGAAAACAAATTATTAGATTGCAATGGAAAAATGAGAGCATATTATGTGAAGCTATAAATGTATCGCAACTTCCATTTTATACTATATGCTTTGGTGCAGTAAAATATTAAGTTTTATGATTTTCTTTGAGGATCCATAAAAATCTAGAAGTATTATTCTAGTCTTTAGTTCAAGTTGACAAGAGTTAGTTGTTGATATGTCAAGTAGTGGTCCGCCCGCCGTTAATGATGACAGGAGACCTCTCTCTCTAGCTTTAATATTGCAGGGATCGTCTGGTGCATTCATACAGTCGAGGCACAAATTTATTTAGACTGAACAAGCAACAAGTGCCTCAAGATATTAGTTTGCATTTGATTAGGTAGGGCATCAGTTCAACCTAGTTCATATATAAGATAAGTTTTGTGCTTCATGAAAACTGCATCAATAATTTAATGGTTAAATTTTTTATTTTTTAGAAAAAATAAAGGTTCAAAGGCCTTTCTTTTATTTTTATTTTCTATACTTATTTGTTGGAACGTGATCATGAAAATGATGATAAACGTTGAAAGTGAAATTGCAATGAAAGAAACGGACGGAGCCAACGCGGCGGAGCCGACTCGAGAAATATAAAGGAACTAATAACCAATAAAGAAAATGAAACTAAAACTGAAAGAAAAAAACTAAATACATCGGGCAAAATATGGTCAATGGGCAAAGGACTCTCCATTCCGTACTTTTATTTATACTAGCAATGTACCCGTACGTTGCTACGGGCAACAAAAAACTTTTGTAAAAAAAAACATATGGATCACATGATAAGATAACAATTATGTGAAATTAAATAATGACATAAAAGTGTCACTTTATTCTAAAAAAGTAGCATGTAGAATAAATAATAAATCCATAAAAAATTGAACGCCTAATCGATTTCTCGCTCATTAACACTCTGGACTCAAGATCATCTTCAATAATTAACAGACTATGAACAGTATCTAGGAGTGAAAACAACATAGACATGCATCTAGAATCAATACATGAACATGAAGAATAAGAGCTGAAGGGGTACCAAGTTTTGGGGTACCAAGTTTTCTGATGTAAGTAATCCTTTTTTTGTCAGTGTGTCATCTTGTTTTTTTTTGACAAGGAAACTTTATATTGATTAACAGCAGTTGGCTGTTAGAACCATTACATCGTTAATGGTTACATTTTGAAGTGCCATTAGAAGAGGGCACTCTTGAGCATGAGCCGCATTGACACAAGCAGCAGTAAATTGAGATTCATTAGACTGAATAGCACTAAATTCTTGTCTAGCAAGTAAATCCGCGATTTGATTTTGTCTTCTCTTGATCTTACGAATGGCTGTAGAGGATGCTTGCATCGAGGAGCTGATAGTTTGGGTATAAGGCTTGATCCTCCAATCCGGGGGGTGTTCTAGGTCATTTCCATTGATGAAGTGTACTAACTGTTGGCTGTCAGTTAGTATGGTACATTGCTGCATCTATAATGACTGAAGCACCTTTGTTGCCAGTGCTATGGCCGCTGCCTCTTCCATGAGGACAGAGGAAGAGACCTTCATTGCCGCCTTGATGAAGATGCCGAGAGGGGGATTAACCTGCGTGTTAACAATGAAGATCCCAGGTCTAGCATCCCTCTTATGATGACCTTGTAAATCTGGTGAAGTAGAGGCATCGGTGTAGCAACGGGTTCCTTGCAGTAAGGTAGGAAAGGAAACCAAAAACCTGTCCACCGTGACTGCATTGGTAGGACCTGCAAGGTTTGAATTCATACCTTGGTGTGTTGTAGTCGGGTGTAGGTGCTGAGGAGCCGGTGCTGGGAGGTTGGAGTTGGGGATTGTTGCTCGGCTTGCAGTTGGATATGCTTGCTGTTGCTGTTCGGCAGGCAGCAAAATTGAAGTCGCTTGCTGATTGTGGTGAGGTCTGCTCTGAATGGTAAACTGCTGTGCAACAGTTTGTTGATGGAAAGCTCTGGTAGGATTAGCACAACAATCTAAGAAAAGAAGGGAGAAGAAGAACCTGCGCTAGAAGAACTTGCTTATGTAGCTGCTGCCATGGCTGATAAGTTTCAGAAAAGAGAGTAGCCTGGGCTATTATTGGTCAGCCGTCAGTTTCACTCTTGGAACAAGCCACGGCAAGGAGAAATAACATAAAACATAATTTGGTTCCACTTTTTATGGATGTCGTATTTCCTTTCAAATCATCATCATGGCAGAGAAATAACATAAAACATAAGTGCTTATAGTTGGAGCATTATGAATTTTCCCAAAATGTTGTCCAAAAATATTATGGATCTAGAAAAAAATTTAGACATGCACCTCTTCTATTTGCTTTCAGATACTACACCTCCTCTACTGGAATGCTATTCTTTACCCAATGCAATTTATAAGTTACCTAAAATTCAAGTGCCAATAAAAATATAATTAGATAGGATTGAGAAAAAATAGAACACACACCTGCTGGAGCGGAGATTGTTAGGGCATTCACAGTGCAGACTCTACCACAGAGTCCAACACTATTTATTACCCTCCTATTTATTGTGTTTTGCTGATGTGGAGGTATATTTATTGAAGAGAGAGACAGAAAAACCAAGACTACAAGTCTTATTTAGACTCTATGTCCACAATCTTCGAGTTAAATATGCTGCCACATCAGCAAAATACAATAAATAGAAATGTAATAAATAGTCTTGACTCTGCGATAGAGTCTTATATTGGGACTGCCCTTAAAAGTCGGAAGGCCTTGATCCGAGAGTGCCACAACTTAGCTCCATCCAGTAAGTGCAGGCACGACAGAGCAAAATAAAGGCACAGTAAGAATTAGAGAAACCCTACTAATTCCTGTCAGAACAATCATTCGATCAGACTAAGTATGCTGGCCACGCTACTCTGCACGTGTGCCAGAACATAAATAATACACCGTTGAGGATTATGAATAATTGGGAGGGAGAGAAAACCTGGACAGGTGTCATGATGAGGACGAAGTAGAGGCAGCAAGGACCGTCGCTTTTTTGCTGGTCTTCACAGACTGCAGGTGGCGAGATCGGCGATCTCTTGCAACTGCGGCGTCCTAATTCCGGCGTGTGTCTTTGGTGATGTCGGCGCAAAGCACTAAACCAGCAGTGGTAGAGACATGAGGCGGCTACGGTGGTGCAAAGCAGCAGCGTCAGTGGGGAGGGCTCGGCGCCACGGAGAGTCAAGAGGACAGATTGGCAGTGGGAGGGCGTGTCGCCGCCTTCTCGTATCAGATAAAAACAGAAGGACTGAGACGCAGCAAAGGACGACAGAAGGGAAGCTTCCAGCTCCAGCCGTGCGAGGCAGTGCATTTTCTTGGGCAACATATGGGAAGGAACGCACAGGAAGAAAGGAAGCGAGAGAAAAAAATAAGGACTACAGAAGGAAGATGAGAAGTGTGTTCTTGGTGTGCCGTGTTTTTTCTTTCTTTCCTTCACGTAAATCATGCATCCTTTCCTTTCCTTCACAAAGATTAAATGGCTGCATGATGTCCCCTCCGTTTTAGTGCAGGAGTTAAGGAAAGGGAACTCACAATAACCATGCATGCAGCCATGCGTGGAAGGTGGAATGACCCGAGGCCGGATCTCACCTTCCAAATTTTAGCGCGTGGGGTGTAGACGCTAGATCGCACAGTGGGGTGAAAAGTGAGGAGAAAATTTTTACCGCACCAAACAGTTGTCTTGCTTTTACTCTTTTTATTTGTGGGAGAGTGGGAGATAAAAAAAATGTAAACAAGAGCTTTTATAAATCACTTGCCTAGAGATGATAATTATTCCTGAAACATAGCGACACTATTTTGAAGTGTGAAAAACATGAACACAGTACAATCATGTTTATAACAGGTTCCTCTTGTGCATATATATCAATAATCGACCCGATGCACACTGGCAGGTGGCTCTAATGGTCAATTTCTGTGCTTGGATTTCTTCAAGGTGACCACAATCACAGGGCACATGGCCTTGCCTTTCTCAAGGTTCTTTGCAAGGATGGAGGCATACACAATGAACAACTCGTCCAGGATGTCCTCACCAAATTGGTTCCTGATCAGTGGCTCAATAATAGCTCTTATGATCTTGGAGATGTTTTTCACGCTGCTAGGACAGTCGAGAACAACATCACCATCCGAGTCATCATGGGCATCCCAGTTTGACTCGAAGAGTCTGATGTCTTTAATGTCAAATAGATCACTATGATTGATCAACTGTGTCACCTCATCTACAGATGGTGCGTAGTATGGCATGTTGAACGAGCTAAGCTTCTTCTTCTCCACACGGCCCTACGAATCAAAACATGCATCACGTAGGGTTACTGTAATATAATAATAATGTATTTGTTGGGTGTGCAAAATAGAACCATCAGTTAAACAACTCGACTGTATTTTTAGTGTCAACTGTAGTTGACAAGGATGCAAGCAGACTTGTCAGTGAATCTGCAAATAGACTTAATTTCTGCTGGTTCCCCACAAAAATTAGGGCCTTGTTTAGATCGCCAATTTGGCGCCCTAAATTCAGGCGTTCACACACTGCAGCGCACTGTAGCAATTTCGTTTGTATTTGTAAAATAGGGAACTGCTCCGGTACTCCTCTTCTAAAAATGTCACGAATCTTAAAGCACCAATTAAATAAATTAATTATTTTCAGTTTGATTTGTTGCCTGGATCACGTTGGGCTCGACCTGCTGTCCAACCCAGCTCCGAGTCCAGCCCATCAGCTCGTCGGGGCCGGCGTCGGGAACTATGGCGGCTGGCGGACCTCGCACACCTTCCGCCGTGGCACCACACCGGCGACGGCGCCCAGTCCACAACAACGTCCCCTGCGACAGACCCGAGCCGCTTTGGGGGTCTTGGAGGGCCTCGCCGTGGCGTTGTGGAGTTCTTGGCCGCCAACTGTGTCGACGACGGTAGTCATGGAGGAGACGGAGACCACGCGACGCCACCACAGTTGATATCTTGTGTGGTTCTCCTTCTCCCTCTGTAGCATGCTAATCTAGTTGAATGATCTAAGGATTCTAAGCCTCCCGCAAAGGCACCATGCATCGCAAGCGGCTCTAGTGGCCTGTGACCCTGTGTTGTGGCTCCGGTGCCCAGCGACTTGAATGGTAATGCAAGCTACGGTGGCTGGCCTGAGAAAATAGTCTGGTAGCCGTCAAGGAGACATGTGCAAGGCCATTGCCAGACACGGAGGTTGCCGTGCGAGCTGTGGAACGGACTCTCCCGATCTGGGTTGACACGTGAATCAGGGGCGGAGTTCGCCCGCACTCGTCTCTGCGGCTGGAGACGGTGCTCGTGCGCGCAAGACAGGGGCGGCGCTCGCCCAAGGCTGCGGGTGGTCGGTGGTGGACTCGGCGACGTAGGGGAGGCCCTCGACGCAAGGGAGTTGGAGCGGCACAAAGTCGATGTCGGCGTGACGCCGCGCGAGGTTCGCTAAGCACTGCTGCTCGCGACGCCGTCTCCGGCGAATTAACTGAGCAGGGCTGATGGGCTGGACTCGTCGTTCTGGGTTGGACAGGTTGAGCCCACCGTGACCTAGACAACAAACCAAACATAAAATAATTAATTAATTTATTAATCACATGCTTTGAGATTTGTGCTATTTTTATAGAAAGGAGTACCGGAGCAGTTGCCTGTAAAATATTGTCCAAATATTGATTAATTAGACTCAAAAGATTCGTCTCACAAAATATAATAAAACTGTGCAATTAGTTTTTGATTTCATCTATATTTAGTATCCTATGCATGTACCACAAGTTTGATGTGACGGGGAATCTTCTTTTTGCATAGTGCTAAAGTTGGGAGTTTGAGTTGAACTAAACAAGGCCTAGGTCTATTTGTGGCTTCGCAGACAACTAGACAAGCCCTCTTTCATCCTATGTAATTGATCTTTATACAAACTCGAGATTGATCTTTCCGTGATCTTTAGTACTCATTTCGTAGAGTTCGAACATGGTTGTACTTTTAATCTACCTTTTGGACTAGGCACTGGAGCGCTTGAGAAAGAAGTTCCCAAACACGTGCCACACCCCCTTGCATTGGCATCTCTCCCTGCTTTTGGCCAACAAATGTTAGCCCCATATGGCCACCAGGTACAAGTTCTTCGTACCGCAGTTTCAGAAACAATTCAAAGTCCTTTCCAAATTGTTCCTGGAACAGTTTTACCACAACGTGTGGAGTAGTCTTCCCAATATAGATGTTGTCACCATTCTTTTCGCGACCGGGCCTTCACCCGTTTTTCATGTTGCCACCATTCAATTGATTTCCATTTGAGAGATCCTCGGGGACCTAGATACCAAGTAACCATGCATGCATAAGAAAAACAACAATAATCATTGGTTCTTTCAATTATAAAGGCTGAAATCGTTAGTACAGATTTCAGAAATATCTGTCCACTTTATAGGAACTCAATGCTTGTTGCATTGAAAGGGTCAGGTAGGGGTGGGGTAAGGGCTGGGTGCTCAATATTTAAATCTTTTGTGTTCGTCCTTTGTTATACCAATGATGTGATATATAATATAGATGTTGAAAAATTTAAGAGGTACTATAGGCTGCATATATAGCCAGTGTGCATATCAGATATTCAATTGGTTAAAGGCATGCTTACCTTGGAGCGCCATATGATGCAGTGCGATGAGTGGAACAGATGAACGCTCTGGCAGGGAAAAATCCTTGTGTATATGGACCCATGAAAAAGTCTAAATACCCCCCTGGAGTATGAGCATAGGTGAACATAATATCCTAGACTACAAAACCGTTTGTTTGCCCCCCTAAAGTTCGATTATGGGTCTAAATAACCCCTGGGCGGTATTGGAGGGTGGTTTTGCTTACGTGGCGGTCGTCTTCCTCCTTTGCCCCCTCACCGCATCCGCGCTGCAGCAATGAAGCGCTCGGCCGACGCGCTGACTGAGCCGGCGAGCAGCTTGAGCACGCTCGAGGGCCGGCTCGTTGATGGCGACGTCGCAGCTCGCAGCAGAGCTTCCCCCATGGCAGCGACGCGACCCATCTCCCCCACAGCGCGTCTATGGACACGGCCCGGCCGCCCACAGCAGTCAGCACGCGCACGGCACAGGCGCCGGCTGCTGGGGACACGCGCAGCATCCGCCGCGCCACCATGGTGACGGCCGCCGGGGGCGTGCGCCCGTCTGGGAACGCAAGTAGTTCCGCCAACAGCTCCATGGCCATCTCTGTCTCCCACCTACTGCGCTAGCCATGGAGGCCGCCATGGAATCAACGAAGCGGCAAGAAAATGGATTAGTACAGAACTTCGTTGCTTCACTTGCCGTTCAAAACCTGCTAGCTTGCTACTAGTGCTCGATGGCAAAAACACACGAAGTGCAGGCACTGCTGCTGCTAGCCAGCAAGCAAGAACTGGACACTGCCTCTCCAAAATTCACAGAAAAAACGAATGGCTAGGTGCCGTGCTTGACTACTGGACGGCAGGGCGTGCACTGCTCAATTCCGTGGCAACAATCACAAACCGACGAATCAAAGCCGAAGAACACCGGATGGTGTCAGTGGTGACCGGAGTTAAAGCCGGTGGCCTCGAATTCAGACCTGGTGCACCATGACTGGGTAATCTGAGACTGATTCACAAGCACAGAGGGAAGGAGATCACAGCAGAACGAAGAGAAGCCACGAATGACGAGCGGCCAAGGCTGCGCTGCTGCTCGGCCCCCAACTCTCGACCGCACCTTGCTCGAACTGAGCATGCGGCAGAGACAAGAACGAGCAGAGAGGACGAACGGACGCAAGGTGCTGCGCGTGTCTCCCTCCCTTACTTGGCAGCGCCTGCTGCTGGGTCTCCTTGCGCCGCGCGACGAGGGCACGGGCGCAGTCCCAGCGCTGTCGGGCTACAGGCGCCCCGAGCGGGCTTGAATCGCGGCGTCGTAGTTGACGAGTACAGGAGCAACAAACCAGACAACGTGGATTTGCTGCTTGCCACCTGGAGGCCACGTAGGCAAAACTACCTTTCAATACCGATCAGGGGTTATTTATACCCATAATCAACTTTTAAGGGGCAAACAAACGGTTTCGTAGTCCAGGGTATTATTTTCACCGATACTCATACTCCAAGGGGGGATTTAGAATTTTTCCTATGGGCCCAGGCAGTCCAGCGATGTAGCAAGGGGTTGCTGCCTTCTCCCCAGCGACACGGTTAAGGCTATGGAAATGCTCGTTGAGCGACCGAAAGACAAGGTTGAAGTCGTTGCCTGGCAGATCATTCAGAAAGAACTGCACATCTATAGCTCGGTTGTTATCTGCGGTTTCCTGGACATAGGCGCTGATTGTATCCATCACCTCGGAGACGACAAGCAGTGTGTCTGGCCCCGACGAGCAACCGAGGTCAGCCGCGACCATCGTGGTCGCTGCAGGGGAGAGTGACTTGAGCACCTCTCGGACAGCCTTCTGGAGCTCCGGACAGGTCTCAATTATGGTCTTCCTCTGCAACAACGTGAACACACATTCATTCATGCTCGAGCACCCATATAACATACTAGCACAGTAGGAAAGTGAGCCTGGCTCATTTGGCTAGGTGACTCAATGTGGCACTACACTTAGCCACCCAGGTTCGAATCCCGTCAGAAGCGAATTTGGGTGCCTATTTTCTAAAAAAACAGTACTGTGGGGACTCCCCCACAGTCTTTTCTTGTCAAAAAAAACATACTAGCGCAGTAATATTTGTTAGTTTAAGTTAGTTGCATTTTACTTTCCAATTGTAATCCTGATCAACACGTAACTGCATCGTGTGGGTTTAGTCGCGTAGAACCACGGGTCTGGACGGAGATGTGCCCAGTCCGGAGCGTGGCCGCGAGTTCAGGTGTGCGTGGTCACCACCACTGTGTGTGTGCGGTGCATGTCGCTCGGCCGGCGCAAGAATCGGATCGAGCACCAACCGTGCAGTGGTGGGGGACGGGCCTCAGGCCATGTATCTGCATGATATATAAGCAATGAGAAAAACCCTGAAAAGTTGCGGCGGTTGTGCAGCGCAAACGTGTGTCCATTCTCCAGTTCATCGCGTGCGTGTGTGTTCACGGTGTTCGCGCTCCGGCGTTCACCGGCGTTCCAGCAGCAGCAGAAGTGAGGCGGCCACCGCCTGCTCCAATACGTGGTATCATCTCCCGGTGTATGTTCTATAGCGGATCGGTCAGTCCCCCGCGAGAACCACCTCGGAAGAAGTTTGTGATTCCGTCCAAGGCGGCGGCGGCGATGAAGATGAGCGACACCGGCACGTCGGCGGGCACGGTGGCAGGAGGCCCCCGTGAGTCCTCTCTGATGTGGCCAATGCTCACGCGCACAAACTACTCCGAGTGGGCCATGCTGATGCAATGCAACTTTGAAGCTCTGGAGATTTGGGAAGCCGTCGATCCGGGAACGGGCGTGAAGCGTGCCAAGGATCGGCAAGCCATGAGCGCCATGCTGCAATCCGTGCCGAAGGAGATGTGGACGACGCTGGGGAACAAGAAAACCGTCAAGGAGGCGTGGGAGGTGGTCAAGACGATGCGACTCGGTGCCGATCGTGTGAAGGACATCAATGCCCAGAAGCTGTTGCAAGAATTCGAGAACATCAGCTTCAAGGAAGGGGAGACAGTCGACGAATTTGGCATGAGGATCAACAGTCTTGTCGCCAATCTCAAGATCCTCGGGGAGACGGTGGAGGAGACCCGGGTTGTGAAGAAGTTCCTTCGGGTTGTCCCAGCCAGACTCATGCAGATCGTGGTCTCGATCGAGATGTTTTGTGATCTCAAGACCATGACCGTGGAGGAGCTGGTGGGGAGGCTGCGTGCGACGGAGGATCGCATAGAAGACAAGGTAGATCAAATCGCTGACAAAGCCGGGCGGTTGATGCTGGCGGAGGAGGATTCGACTGGCAGAAACAAATATCGTGTTCAGTCAAATTCTCAGAAGGAAGGCACAAATCGTGGTGGCGGCAGCGGAAACTGGAAGGGCAAGTCGCAGGCCAGATATGAAGGCGGCGGCGGATCTGGCGGCCAAGGGACCGTCAAGCTCACGTTGGAGGGCACTCCCCGGCGTAAAGGTAGGTGCCGCAACTGTGGCATCTATGGGCACTGGGCCGAAGATTGCAAGAGACCTAAGTAGGAGAGAAAAGCCGAGAAGAAGGAGGAGGCGAATGTGGCGGTGGCAGATGCTCAACCGGCGCTGTATCTGGCGTCGATGAGTGACCTCGTTCTCGTGTCATCGTCAACTCAGGTGAACCTGGTGGAGGAGAAGGTGGTGCCAATCCAATGTGATGCTGGCGTGTGGGTGCTGGACACAGGTGCCAGTAACCACATGACAGGTTCACGCGAAGCACTGACGAAACTGAATGAACGAGTGTCAGGCACTGTTCGTTTCGGTGATGGCTCCTGCGTCGAGATCAAGGGACTCGGCTCAATCGTCATGGAAGGACGTGATCGGCAACATAAGGTACTGACCAATGTGTATTTCATTCCGAAGTCGAAAAGTAACATCATAAGCCTAGGACAGCAAGAAGAGGCTGGTTGTGATGTGAGACTAAGAAATGGCAGACTGACAGTAGTTGACTCAAAAGGTGCTTTGATCATTAGTGCTCCTCGCACATGGAATAGATTATACACTCTGAAAAATGTTGTTGTGCCACCTGTCTGTCTGCATATGAAGCTAGATGATCTGCCTTGGTTATGGCATGCTAGGTTTGGTCATCTAAATTTTAGAGCACTTCATAGTTTGGGCAAGAAAGGAATGGTAGAGGGTATGCCTGTTGTTGATCATATTGAACAAGTATGTGATAGCTGCACTTTAGGCAAGCAACACAGAAAGCCATTTCCACAGCAATCTGCATTCAGAGCTAGCCAGGGATTGGAACTGGTACATGCAGATTTGTGTGGAAAGATCAGTCCACCAACCCCTGGTGGCAAGCAGTACTTTCTACTGGTGGTGGATGACCACAGTAGGTACATGTGGGTGGAGCTCCTGAAGACAAAAGATGAGGCATTTGCTTATTTCAAGAAGATAAAGCAACAGGCTGAACTGGAGCATGGCATGAAACTGAAAAGTTTCAGGACTGACAGAGGAGGAGAGTTCAATTCTGGTCAGTTCACTCTGTTCTGCAATGAGACAGGCATCAAGCATTTCACCACCACTCCATACACTCCACAGCAAAATGGAGTGGTGGAAAGGAGAAATCAAACAGTTGTTGAGATGGCAAGGTGCCTGCTCAAGTCAAGAGGAGTGCCAAGTAAGTTCTGGGGAGAGGCTGTAGTTACTACAGTCTACATTTTGAATAGAGCTCCAACCAAGAGTTTGCAGAACATGACACCCTATCAAGCCTGGTATGGCAAGAAACCCAGAGTTGGTCACATGAGAACTTTTGGGTGCATTGCACATGTGAAGAAGGTAGACCCTGGCATCAGCAAGTTATCTGACAGATTAGCCAAAATGGTATTTATTGGGTATGAGTCAGGAACTAAGGGCTACAGGTTGTTTGATCCTGTAAACAACCAACTACATGTGAGTAGGGATGTTGTGTGTTTGATGAGAAAGAGCAGTGGAATTGGGATCAAGCAGCAGATCCAGAACAGGTTGTGACAGACACTTTCACAGTCGAGTTCCAAATTGCTGATGAAAATCCGACAATAGCCAATTCTGCTGATTCAGAAAACAGTGGAGGCGGTGAGCATGGACAGGAGGTGCAGGGTCAAGAACAGACACCTCAAGCATCACCAGCAGGTAATATGGGAACACCATCTACACCAGTAAATCAAGGGATTGGATCTGCTGCAGGATCTAATCAGCTTGGATCAAATTCAGCAGGCAGCTCAAGTTCAGATGAAGGGCCATTAAGATACAGAACCTTATCTGACTTGTTTGACACCACTGATGTGATAAATGATTTTGAGTACAGTGGGTTGTGTCTACTTGCTGCAGATGAGCCAGCTAGTGTAGATGAGGCTCTGGAAGAAGATTGCTGGAAAGATGCTATGAATGCTGAACTGCAGTCCATAATTGAGAACAACACTTGGAGTCTGACAAAGCTACCAAAAGATCAGCATGCTATTGGACTCAAGTGGGTATTTAAAGTTAAAAGAGATGCAACTGGGAATGTTGTCAAGCACAAGGCAAGACTTGTAGCAAAGGGATATGCCCAGAAGCAGGGGGTGGATTTTGATGAAGTCTTTGCACCAGTGGCTAGAATTGAGACAGTAAGGCTGTTACTTGCTCTAGCAGCAAATGGTGGATGGGAGGTCCATCACATGGATGTGAAGTCAGCCTTCCTCAATGGAGATTTGCAGGAGGAGGTTTATGTTCATCAACCACCAGGGTTTCAGGACCCAGAGAAGGCTGGGATGGTGCTAAAATTGTAGAAGGCGCTTTATGGCCTGAAGCAGGCCCCAAGAGCATGGAATGCAAAACTTGATTATGAGCTGTGCAGACTTGGCTTCAAAAGATGTGAAGATGAGCATGCTGTTTACAGGAGAAAAGAGGGGAATTCATTCCTCATTGTTGGTGTATATGTGGATGATCTAATCATTTGTGGGCTTGACAAGAGTAACATTGTCAACTTCAAGCAACAAATGATGGAGCTATTCAGTATGAGTGATCTGGGTTTACTGAGCTATTATCTTGGAATTGAGGTGAAACAAAAGGATGGTGAAATAACCATTTGTCAAAGTGCCTATGCAGCCAAGATAGTGGAACAGTGTGCCATGACAGGATGCAATCCAACTGATACACCAATGGAACAGCGTGTAAGGCTTGTGACAGGAACTGCAGACAAAGTGGTTGATGCAACCAGGTACAGAAGTGTAATTGGAAGTTTGAGGTACCTGGTCAATACCAGACCTGATATTGCTTTTGCAGTGGGACTGGCAAGCAGATTTATGGAGTCACCAAATGGGGAACATTGGGCTGTGGTAAAAAGGATTGTTAGATATATATCTGGAACAAAGAACTATGGCTGCAAGTTTGTCAGAGGAGGAGAGCAGGGTCTGAACCTGCTAGGATACACAGACAGTGACCATGGTGGGGATCTTGTGAGACGCAAGAGCACCAGTGGCATGGCTTTCTTCCTTGGCAATAACCTGGTGACATGGTCTTCACAGAAGCAGAAGGTTGTGACATTGTCAACCTGTGAAGCTGAGTATGTGGCAGTGTGTGGGGTGCATGTCAGGGAGTGTGGTTAAGCAGGCTCATTGCTGAACTGATGGGAAGAGAGCTTCAGAAGTTCAGACTTCTGGTGGACAACAAATCGGCCATTGAATTAAGCAAGAATCCGGTTCTCCATGAAAGAAGCAAACATATTGATACTCGTTTCCATTCTATCAGAGACTGTGTTAGCAATGGGCAGGTCGATGTTGATTATGTGAGAACAGAACATCAGCTAGCTGACATTCTTACAAAAGCACTGCCAAGAGTCAGGTTTGTGGAGCTGCGGCAAAGGATCGGCATCATCAAGCTAGATCAGGATTAAGGGGGTGATTTGTTAGTTTAAGTTAGTTGCATTTTACTTTCCAATTGTAATCCTGATCAACACGTAACTGCATCGTGTGGGTTTAGTCGCGTAGAACCACGTGTCTGGATGGAGATGTGCCCAGTCCGGAGCGTGGCCGCGAGTTCAGGTGTGCGTGGTCACCACCACTGTGCGTGTGCGGTGCATGTCGCTCGGCCGGCGCAAGAATCGGATCGAGCAGCAACCGTGCAGTGGTGGGGGACGGGCCTCAGGCCATGTATCTGCATGATATATAAGCAATGAGAAAAACCCTGAAAAGTTGCGGCGGTTGTGCAGCGCAAACGTGTGTCCATTCTCCAGTTCATCGCGTGCGTGTGTGTTCACGGTGTTCGCGCTCCGGCGTTCACCGGCGTTCCAGCAGCAGCAGGAGTGAGGCGGCCACCGCCTGCTCCAACAATATATACTCCAAGTCCATTCATGATTGAAATTGTATGAGCACATACTTGAAAACTGGAATTAATAGCGTAGCTGTTCTCTCCGTCGCCAGTTGCCATGTGCAAGTCCCTTTCCATGGTCATGGCCTGCAGTGGAACGCGGCCGCCAGAGAGCATGGAGGCCAGCTTGGCAAGCGCGGAGCCATGGCGGAAGGACGCAGAGGCAAGGCCAGGCTGCAGGCGTTGAGTGCAGATTCGCATTGGGCGTGGTGGAGAGTAGCAGGAAGCTAACATTACCATTGCTTGTCCAGGAAGAACAAGAAATTGGAGTCAGCTCCACGAATTCTAGCTTGGCTTGTGTATACTTGCTTGCTTTGTTGGGTGTGGTTCCAGGTTCTGCGCCAGGAAGAGACGACGACTAGGCTTATTTTTATAGACAAGCATGCTGCCCATGCCCATCATTATCAATATATTCTGTGATTGGGATGAATAAATAATCAAGGGGCTATTGCGTTTCTACCCTTGGTTTAAAGGGCCGTTTTGATTTTACCCTCGCTTTTCACCATCTTGCATTTTTACCCTCGCTTTGTAAAAACGAACGCTCTGTCTACCCTTGGTCTGTTAAGTGCAGCTAACGGTGTTAAATGGGCTTCGGAAGGACAACTTTGCCCTTGCGAAAATACCCTTACTTTTCTGAGCTCATTGTGATTTTACCCTTTTTTCTAAAAAACAGTGGTTTAAGGATTATTGTCCGATGAAGCAACATCTTCTCAAATAACGACCCTAATAAAAGTGTTGCAACAGAATAGTAGTTAGGACTTTACAAAACTTGTTACATTTAAGGAGAAGGACAATTAATAAATATTACCTAAAAAATATAATCATGACTTGCCACATTATAATACAATAAATTTTCTGTATCTTGTATTTCTCCAGTGGCATGTATTTCTACAATTTTCTGTAGGTCATGTGCTAGCATATCTCATTTTTCATCTGAAGGGGGAGGCTTAATAGCAAGAGTGGGTACAGAGTACTCAACAAGCATATAATAAATCAGTGAAATGCATTCCTAGACATTGTCAGAAATCATAGGTCAATTATCAAAAGTTGCATATCTTAGAAAAATAGCTTGAAAAATCTATTATCACCCATATAGCGAGAAAGAGCCTCCTATAGGCTCCCGTAGCCTCCAATCTAGAAGACATGACAAGAATTCATGGTTTAATCCTGTGCAGGTTTAGCTAATCACGAGTTATAGTTTATCCATATAGACCCATATATATGCAACCACATTCTAATGGTTGTTCTTGGTTGTTGGCGGCGATGTTAGGAAGTCCAGAGATGCCAGTGGGTGCCTCAGGAAGAGTTATCATTTCTGCTTAACGGTCTGCCAACCCTAGAATCGGTTCAGTCGGAGGTAGGGTAATCTTTCTACAAAACAAAAAAGGAACTAATGACTCAAGGGATACAGTGACCACTAAAAATAACACTAGTGGTCACTACCTACGACCCCTCTAGTCATCAGTTCCTTGGGTCCTGCATTACCCTCTAGTCGGTTCCTTACTTCCTCTTAGATCCTACATGTATGTAACAAAGTGTGTTTTTGGCAATACGTATTCCATGCGTGCAATGTAGTAGGATATTGGTCGTTAATTAAAGTGGGTGCTCGGCAGCCAGCCTGATGCTGCAGGCCATGAAATGGTCATTGTTGTCTTTCCACCATATAATGAATGACCACTACTACAGTTTTCGGAACCAAAACAATTTCACAAACATTTCTTCTTAATGAAAATGGGTGAATGGCCCGATTACGAAAAAAAAACATATTCACAAACAGAATCTGTTCGACATCCCACGAGTTCATATTCACAAACTTTTGGGATAGGAAGTTAGGCTCATTTCGAGAAATAAATTATAAAGCCGGTCACACTATAAAATATAAAAGATATGCTGACGAGCTCAGTGATTGTTGATTAATTGCTAGGGCAAGGACGGGCATCTGCGTCTCAACTCTCAAGTACTCTTGTTGGACTGAACAACACCACCAGACTTGATCTCTGCTGCAGGTTTAGGCGAGCCTGTCACATTAGAAGTTGCTTTTGTCTGTGATTTTTCCTTCTTGTGCTTTGAAAACCCACCTGAAATAATGGAGAGGCGTCAGATTGAACTCTTTGTCCCGTACAATGAGCTACAACATATAGTTAATAATAAGATGATTTCTTCTTGGACAACTACAATACTGTAGGCTTAGTAAGTTATAGTCACCAAAGATGACGAACTGTGCCCTTAACCAAAAATCGATGATATGGGATTATCGGACATATATACATACTAGCAAATATGCCCGTGTGTTGCAACGGAACAAAAAAAACTATTAAACACTCATTCTAATGATAATGTAAATGGTACATATCTACTTATGATTTATGCTTATATTATTTATTTTGTGATGATTGTGGACATCCATAATATAAGTTAATGTTGACAATAAATAATAATGTCCTATTAAACCTATATCGAGTTAAAATACACCTGGTATTTTTTTATTCCATTATAAAGTGCATAGTTATTTAGATATAAATATATCATAACTTTAAATTTCATACTAACTTTTTCAATGTATCATATCAACCTCGTTAACCTTTTTGTCAACGTGTAAACGTTTGATCTGTTTGATCTGTATGTCAATGATCATGATGAGAGATCTCTCTTGTTTTGCCTATTCCAACTCCTTTCTTATATTTGGATTAGAAGTTGGATTCGTATGCTAGACAAAACCTTCCAACTCGTTTGTTAGATCACTGTAATTTTGTCTCTTTACTATTAGATATAGATATAGATTAGGAGGAGAAGGGGAAAAAAAGAGGAAAGATAGTGCCCATATCCTTTTAGTATTCGTACACAGTGGCGGAGGTTGAACCAAGATTAAGGAGGGGCAAACTGAAAAAGCTCCTAGCTATCGAAGTTTTTTCAGATATGACTATTGGTGCACTTATAAGCATCCATGAGATAATAGTCTACTGAAGCTAGGATTATATTAATCACAAATGCTAGATATCAGGCAAAACTGAAAAGGCTCCTACTATCAAAGTTTTTCAGATGTAACTGGTGCGCTTAGGGCAGTCCCAATGGAGAATTTATTGTGGTTTCTATCCCTATTAATTAGATTGACACCTCAATATTTTGCTGATGTGGCAAAAGAATTAATGAGGAGAGAGAGGATAAATCAGAGAAATGGTTTCTACACCAAGGAACCGAGTCTACGCTCGCAACGATGCACGAAGAAACGCCCCAAATGCCACTGGGGAGAAACGACCAGTTTCGATCGGATCCGGTGCGCAGCAGCCGCCGAGCCGAAGCCTGCGCTCGTCTTGCCGCCTCCGCGTGCTCTCGCCCTCCCGCCTATGCGCGCTCCGTCACGGCCTCGCCGATTTCCGCCGCGCTGCTCCCGCCGCCGCCGCGTTGGTCGCCGCGCTCGGGCCATGCGCTCCCCTGGCGCGACGGGCCTCACGCTCACCCGTGCCGCAGTCGCGCAGGTCTGCCGCGCTCGCGTGCGCCACTCAGGCAGCTGGTCGCCCGCCAGCCGCCGCGTTGTCCCGCTGCGCTCTGGCCGTGTGCTCGCCTGTGCTGCCGTCGAGTAGGTCCGCCTCGCTCAGGCCGTTGCTCGCCCTCCAGCCGCCGTGCTCGTGTGCGCCTTGCTCCGGCAGTGCGCCGCCGTCGTGTGCATGTGTCTGCGCGAGTGGGGGCATGGAAGCCAGGGATGAACGGATGGGGCAACTGAGCTTGACGGACGGACGGGGCAACCGAGCTTGCCTGGCCTGGTCCCTTCACTCGCTGCGTCCGCGGGTCATGCTTTGCTTCTAGAGGATGCTTTGCTTCTGGAGGACTTCTGAAGAGACCATGATGTGCAATTGAGATGATGCCGTGCAACCTGATGACGGCTCCTTATTATTTTATATTCTATTATATCATGAACTTTAGTGATTTTGTTGCCCAACTATATGAATCTGAACTTTAGGTTTTTTCTTTAGAAATACTTTAGTTCTTCTCTTAACCATATGTAAGAGAGATGGACGATGAGGCTACCTATTATTTTTATGGATTCTCAAAACATGTGTATGAGTTGTTATTTGATAAGATATGGTTCTCAAAATGGTCATAGTCTTTTTTACAAACACGTTGCTTACTATCGTGTGGCCATGTTGGCTACAAAGAAATTTACCACAGCTGATCTATCTTTATTTTGTGCTGCATTTAAATTATTCATTGTATGACCATTAATATAGAAACTATGGGTTGGGAAGGATAGTTTCTATGAGACATAAATGAGTCTTGGATAGTGCGTGTGGTTTCTACCATTGGGACTGCCCTTATAAGCATCCATGAGATTATAGTCTACTGAAGCTAGGATTGTATTAATCACAAATGCTAGATATCAGGCATCTGCATAATATCAATCCCCTATATTAATAGATACCAAAGCACGTAGAAAGGGGGCAGAGGCTTCGTCTCCACGAGCCTTCGCCCCTGTTTGTACAACCAGAAAAAAAAAACAAGTTGATGAAAACTAGAATCTAATATATTCTAATAATTTAGAGAGAAACTAGTGATATATGGAATTTATGCTTGGATCACGCTGCGTCACAATTTTACCTTTGCCAATATAAACACTTGATCTTGACCATTTTTTTCGATAACATGCATTGCACGAATCTCATTAAGGGGAGTTAGAATAGTTTTTACATTCCGACAATCCTGGTGGCGAGGTGCCAAGATAATTGCACGGACCAAACACAAACAAAAGGCGTCGGCTCGAACGGTGGAGTTTCGGAGGTCGTACTGACCACTAAATTAACCGATTGTGCGACAGTGATGCTGAGGACCATGAGATCATCGTAGTCCGATGACGCTACGAAGCGCACGCGATGGCCACCGTGCTGAAACATAACCTGCATGGCCTGCTTCTTGACGGACAGGCTCGCTGTGGCGAAGGCTCGGTGGAACTCGTGGAACGAGGACGTCACGTCAGTGGAGGGCCGCCTTGTCAGCTTGCTTAGCATGATCCGCCTGGCTTGCAACTCCGGCTTCGAAAGTCGATATGGCGATTTTGCTGCTAGGCGGGTGCTCCGCCGTGGCATCCAGTCATCATCACACGGTCTTGGCACATGCGCGCGCGGCGTGGTGGGGATGAGAGGCTCCTGCAGAGGTAGACACCTAGACCTAGAGAACCGGCTGTGCCAATCATCACTTGATCTTGACCTAGAATGCTATCAATTGTTTGCAGCGCGGGAAATTACGCTCAGAGATTTGAATTTAATTTGTACATCAGAGATGAGAGATGAAATAAAAGTCGAGAGTAATTTTCGATGCAAACTTTGGTAGGGTGATTTTCGACACATTAATAATGCCGCTAACTTTTGGTACATATTAGAACATTTTGTATTGGTCCTACTATGTGTTCCTTTTAGAATTTTCTATATTTTTATGGCAATTTTTTGTATTTTTAAAAATAGTTTCACACCTTTATTGAATATATGTTTGTAAATATTATAGTTGCACATTGCTCAAAAAAAAAAAAAAACAGTACTACTATAGTTGCACGGTTAGCGGGTCACCAGTTGTCCAATTGCATCCATGCATCATGCATGCTAATCCATCACTCGACCGATCGCGAGGTGATCCTGTCTCGTGCCAGGACTACCAACGTGGCAACGTGCGCACGCATGATCACATCTCTTTAGATCTTGTCAGAAAAAAAATCTCTTTAGCTAAAAAGCTAAGTACTTAGGAATTACCGGCGAATTAGGGACAAGATAGGTCAAAATCCTTTTATAAACACGAATGCGCAGCTCTTACATACAGCTTGCTGAGATCACGAGGTTTCCTAGTAGCACAATGACTGGATCAGAGCATCTCCAACCGTTTTGCATTTAGACTTTGCATTCACTAATTTGCAAAAAAGTCTTAAAAGGTCCTATCCAATGGTTTTGTATTTAGACTTTGCAATTTCATTAACTTGGCAAATAGAGGGGAAGACTTAGCATATATGCCAAGCCCCTCACGCCTGGCAAATCGCGACTCACGCCTCCTCCATAGCTCCCCGTGCCTGCCATATTTGGGTAATTGCCAAGTCAAAAATGCAAAATGTTTGGAGATGGCCTCTTTTTTTTCCTTTGCATTTTGTTTTCGGAGTTGGCAAATGACAGCAAATGCAAAAGTAAAAATGCACAATGGTTGGAGATGCTCTGAGGCGAGGAGCAGAACTGCCATCGCCATGATTGCTGTCTGCCTGCCCTTCCATCCATCATATGAGCCGCATGTAAAAAAAAGAACACGGGCAGTTAAAAAAACAAAATCATTTTTATAGTGGTAATAACCTGACGACAGCAACTCATGCATCACCGATACAAAATTAGGAAACTTTTCCTTTCACTAGTGTGTAGTAGATGTTTCTTTCCCAGGATTGTGTTTTGAGTTTCCTTGTGTGCTTCCCGTTAAAAAAAATGGAGTAAGTGTATGCAGTGCACTTGCATTTAATTTATGAGCATGCTATTTATTAAAAAAAATAGGTGGCTTTAAGGATGCTCTATATATACCTAATTACAAGTGTTGACGGTAGATAACTCCTATTTTTAACCGTCAACTAGACATGAAAAAGGACCTAAATATAATTACCATCTAGATATAGGGCTTACACTAATGGAATTCCACGAGTTTTGGTGAATGTCTGTTTCTGCAGGGTGTCAGCTGAAAATACCCAAGGAAGGCCCACATGTCAGGTTTACATAGAGATAATCGGGAACCGACCAAAATTCTGTAATCTGGAAGGTTCGAGAAGGCACTGGACCAAACGGGAGGCTGAACCGCCTCGGTGGAGGGGCGGCCGCCTCCACCCTAGGGGTGGCCGCCCCGTGACCTCAGCCAATCAGCGTCAGCCTCGCGGATCATTGTTCCACCGCCTTTGAGGATGAATAATAATCGTCCATTTAGGTCGGTTTGATCCGAGGGCTGTGGTGCATCCTAGAGGGCTATATAAACAGGGCCCCTGGCCCCTGGAAGAGGCATCCCTTGAAACCCTAATTCATTATTTCCAGAGAGGATCAGGTGAGGGGGTCCCTTGAATGGATCTCCTCCCTAGAGCCTAGCATTCAAGATAGATAGAGAGAGAGTATAGGGTGGAGGTAGAGTTGGAGAAAGCCCGGCATGTCGGTGTCTCCTCTCCGGTTGTACCTGCGGGATCAAGTCTCCTAACCCGAGGCTTGGTTCTATGATCATTCTGCAATTCAACTTCTAATACTAGTAAGTTCTTGTTATTATAGCTCTTTGGTTTACGAGTTTAATTTATTCGCTTCCGGTTGGGAATAGAGTAATCGTTCGTAGCGTAAGCGTGGTGCTTGGGCTAGGTTCACTCGTAGATGCTCCCTATCTGGCCGGAACCGTGGTAGTAGCGGGGGAGATGACAGTCCCTTTGTTACCTTTGTAGCCCACTTCCCGTCAGTAGGTAAGGTAGGTCCAAAAGTGCTAGGTTAAGCATCCTCTGTGGTGTCTTTTCTTAGGTGCTCCCATAGAGTAGTAGTTGTAAAGCTTGCCATAGGTTGCAAGGAGACTGTGGTAGTAATCCTCTCTATATCGCTCATTACCTTGTTTGTAGCTCAGGGGTTAAGTATAGACTTGGGTTAGTCAGATGCACGTTTTCTCCTAGCGGATAAATAAATAACGATACTCCGGAATATCTCCCGGTGAAGTGCTCACCGATATCCGTGCGCTTGCGGATTATTTCTCTTTGATTCTTTCGTGTGCGTATCTAGTATCAACAAGCATTTCTGGCGCCGTTGCCGGGGAGAAAGACGGTCTGCTGAGATAACTCTAAGTCCTGCTTAACCTTGTATTATACTTTTATCTTTTTCTTATTTTCTTTTGCCTTTTATTTTCTATCCTTATAGATAACCCAAATTCCATGCCTATCTATCAATTTCTTGCACCCATGAGCACAAGCTTAGAGCCACTAGATCCCATGATTCTCACATCTAGCTATGAGCTCGCGCCCATGTGTGGTTGCAATAGGTCAAAGCCAACCCTTTTCTACGCTAGAGTCCTATCTTCTAATCAAGAAGGTAATGTACCCAAGGTCCAATCTTCTAACCATGGAGAAGGTAATGAACCCGAAGTCCTATCTTCTGATCAAGTAGGTAATGAACTTTTTGCTACAGTTAGGGAATCTTTTAATCTTCCTAAACTTAGGTTTAGACCTAGCCTTACAAGACCATGTTCTTCTTCATCATTTTTATATGGGTCTTGATAATATCACCTTTGGAGGAGTTTTCTTTTCTTTACCCTTTAGTGAAGTGAGGTTTGTCCTTATTATTAATGGACATACTCCTTGCACTAGACTTCATGATAACATCCTAGAGGTAGAAAAGGAATCATCCCCCAAACTAGAAGAGGAAGTTTCCATAGCCACTTTGCAAACATTCCAATCCCATGATTTGGCTATCCATCCCAAACCAGTAGTACTCCAAAATTCTTTAAGGAAAGAAGTAATTCTATCCTTAGAAATTCTTTTTGATGGCGATTTTGGGAGAAGCATAAACTTCCCCGCTTCATAAGAGATCTTTTAGTACATGCATTATAAATTTTCTTAAGAGATCTCTTAGAAAGCGTCTCAAATCCAATTCCTTTGAAGGACGCTTAGAAAGACTCAAGGATGGCATATCAAGTGATGCCATGGAAGGAGAGCGTAGCCATCTAGAAACCACCTTTGTCTTCTCTCCTTTTGTGCCCACATCAAATATAGAATACGAACCCATCTTTAAACCCATCCTTGACCCCCATGACTCATTCTATGCTCTTTCTCCCAAACCTCCCGATGATCCTAGAAATTCGT
Source organism: Themeda triandra (assembly GCA_018135685.1). Lineage (NCBI taxonomy): Eukaryota > Viridiplantae > Streptophyta > Magnoliopsida > Poales > Poaceae > Themeda > Themeda triandra. The sequence continues at coordinate 100,846 of JAENPR010000350.1, read as the reverse complement.
GTACATATCCCATGCATAGGAATCATCGAGAACGTATAGAGGATCTTGAAGAGCAACATCCATGGCTAGAGAGCATTAAAAACCTATGTGCTATTGCCATTGAATGGATGGATAAGGCCTTAGATGAGATCATTTCGAGAGACGATCCAAGGGGAATTTTGGACATTTATTTCGAGTCACCCTTGGAAGTGGAAGATGATGGAGGCTTCAATGAGCAAAGTAGTTACTTCTTAAACACCTCATCAAGACCTTGATCATATGAAAAATCTCCTGATTCACTTAGTCTCTCCAACATTACCGCACATGAGATCTTCAACCCCCTCATGCTCCCTATTCCTACAGATTTTGAGAGGGTGGTTGTAGACACATATACTTATCATAAATATTGCAGATCTCGTTGTGTCGAATCTTGAGATAGTACACAAAGATTGGTGTTGGAGGGGAAACCACTTCACCAATTCACATCTTGAAGGTTTCCCAAGGACAAGCTTAGTGTCCTAAAACAAGCACTATTCGATCATGACATAAGTGTTCACCTTTCCACTGCGCTGCCCTGTTAAATGAGCATAGAGTTATAATTGTGAAAATATTTTTTTGGGTATTCGTGTCACTAACCTTTCCAGGTTCGAAGCAAAAAGATCGAAGGAATAACACATGCAAGGTATGCCCAACCAATCATTATGCAACATTGATTTACATTCATCCAATCTTGATTTCGCCGAATTCAAGCTTGGGGACATAACTCCATAAATAGATTTCTTGCCATGTTGCTACACTATCGTGGTTGTCCTACCTTTAAGGCATGCTTAATTTGCTAAACAACAATCGTGCTCTTTCATCAATGTTTGAGTAAATCTCTATACTGCTTTCATACCACCTTTGTTTGCTATAGTATATGTAGGTTTTGAGGTATTTTCATACACCTTTTAAATTAGGCATGGTGCTTAGTTTAAACTGTTTTCCTGAATTGAGTTAGATAAGGTATCTAGTTTAATTCTTGAACCAAAAGGTGTGCTGATCCTACTTCAAAAGGCTTTTAAATTAAGCGTGGTGCTTAGGTTAAATTGCCTTCCTTAATTAGATTAGACATGGAGTCTAGTTTGGTTTTTGAACTAAAATTGTGTTGTAGTAGATATTGGTATATTTTGTTGGACTAACCCCTGCAGAAAAACATCCAAATCCAAATCGGGTAAGTCAAGAGAAGAACTCACATCAGAGATGAAGCAAGGCATATGTTGAACTCCAACAACTTCGCACAAAAGATATAGCTCATTCATCATCCAAGAAAGAATTGAAAGAATTTATGGCGTCCCTATTCATGATGAACGTGCCAAATCACCACTTCAGTGATGGAACAAAGGAGACAAAAGTGCCACAAGAAGGATCTACATCAATAGCACTCACCCTAAGGAAGTGAATGAACAAGGCGACAAGCTATGAGCAACCTTGAAGACATCATAGCATTGAGCCCAAAACTTGAGCTAGGACACCAATGAGAAGCTAGGTGCAACTCACCTCATTTTGGCCAATCAAAGGCCTGCTCTCGTTGTTCTCGAAGCCACCATCTTGCACGTCGGCAAACAAGGACAAGCATGGCATGATAAGCATGCATCCTTGTGTCAATCGATCACCATCAAGGGTTGACTAGCGACCAAGCCCAAGAAGACCATGAACAACTACATTTGCAAGATGATGTCCCTAGGCTATCGGAGATGAAGCCAGCATACAAATATTAGTGAAGTCCCTTCCTTGATCATCAAGATGGATGGCGTATCATTAATTGCAACTCTTCGCCATGCTGCTAGAAGACAAAGACCATCAAGGAAAACTACATCTCCAATGAACATCAATTAGTCGACCAAGACTCAACAAAAATCAAGAATGGTTGACAAAAGAAGATCATGCGACTGTCTGCATCGTCATATCCTAGATTGGACAGTCCAAAGGAGAGATCTTTGCTCAACTGACTTAGAATCAAGAGCCCTCTCCGACAGATTTAAGAACAGAGGACAGACAATGTCTAAGAACATGGAGTTACAACACACTTTGAGGGATGATTCAACACATACACTTGGCTTCCAGTGACGAGCAAGCTTGGGGGAGGAAGACTGTCGACTCCTCTAATGATGATCCAACAATGCTCTTCCCCTTCTCAAGCCCCCGTCACTCTGGCACACTGGTTTGCAATCCCTCCACTCGCAATTACTTCCTATCTATAAGTTTGAGTGTTTTCTATAGATGTCATACACACAAATCAAATTTAAGACAAAGTAAAATCAATCCTTAAGAGAAGAAGTAATGGTGAGTAGATGTTCTATGCTAATTAAAATTTCCAACCCAATCTTTTCTGTAGCATAGAATATGACCTTTACCTTTAAGACAACTCTACCCTTGTTATTTGTATATTCCTTCGGGTATGTGTTGTCTACTAATCCTATGCAAAGAAGAAACAATAAGTGGAGCACAAGGTCTAGATGCTCCAAGGTTCACTTTAGACCGTTGGACAAGGAAAGAACATAGGTGGCACCTTCCTCAAGAGTTACCAACTCAAGAAGTGCAGCTTCTCAAGGTCTCTACCTTTGGGATCAAATGATGCACCGAAAGAGTGAACGTGACAAGAAGTCTTATTCGTAGGACTTAAAACACCGAACCCTTGCCAAGGAGGTAACTTGGTAGTTATCCATATTTCCCATTGCATAAGTTTTTCCTTTAGCATATTTACTTTTTGCATAATCAATTCTTGTTGCATTTTTGCTTTGCTATATCTGCATTTGAAAAGAAAATAGTTTTGTCTTGTATTCCATCTAGAAAATGCTAAGCCCCATGTGAATAATTTTGTGGTGCGATAGTCCACAAAGATATCCACCGTGGTGGCATAAAAATAAGTTTTCATCTTAGTTGCATTTTTCCGCTGCATATCATAAATATAAAATTGTAAAAATATTATGATCCTGCTAAAAAGATTTTATGTGTTAAGGAAGTTCTAGACATTCAAGGCTTAGAGGGTTATCACTAACACTTAATCGCTTCTACAAGTTTTGTTGTCTATTTGAGCCTCGCAGAATTTAAAGGATCAAGAAGAGCTAACAGGCAAAAGGACGTCATGTCCCCCGTCGGAGTGTTGTCTTCAACGCCGCAAAGGTCTTTGTCTCTACAGACCATTATCCCCGACACTCCGGGAGGAGCAATACGCCTTCACCGCGCCAAGCACACCATTAGACTACGTCAACATCCAGCTTGGGGGAGAGCACCCCTTTATCCAGCTAAGTATCACTAGCTTATCTATCTATCTATCTATCTATCTATCTATCTATCTATCTATCTATCTATCTATCTATCTATCTATCTATCTATCTATCTATCTATCTATTTGTTAAGTTTGCTAAATAAAATATAGGAGAGTTTTGTGAAAAGTCTCGTGCTAAAATGAACCCTATAGAATAAGCTCTTATATGGAAATGATGAATAGTTGCTCTATCGTAATTCCTCTCAAGTACCTAGTTTTCAACCGTGCACTCTCCCGAGTTTTGGACACAACTGTTTAGATTTGAGATTTACTCTGAACCTGAAACTTGTGGGTAGCGAATGCTTGATCTAAGTCTAGGTAGTTGACGGATATGATATGGGAAAGTTTTGAGCTGCTGTCCATCTTGTTCCTAGAGATACTAGAGTTCTGGAGAATTTATTTGAAAATATTAAATTCCTGCATGATGAGTTCCTTTATGATGAGAGTTCAAAATTTCTACCACAGCCATATATTCATGCTTGCTAGATTAGGAAAACCCATCTATTTATATAGATCATATTGTAGGCTTGAGTGTAGTCTTTATAGGCATTGAGTGTGGTTATCTTTGTGGACCCATAAGGAACCAAATCATGCAAATTAAAGTCAATACTATGTGCTCTCCATCCATTGATCTATGCTACTTCGTCCTCGAAGCATGCACCCATTTTATAAATACTACATTCATTCTCAGTGCTACTTCGTCCCTAGAAGTACCACCTACATATAGATCCACATCCACCACATATTGTGCTATCTCTACCCTGGAGATACGCACCTATGCTGCTCCTACCTTGGGAGTACGCATTCCCCCACATATTGTGTTGTCTCTACCATGGATATACGCGCTTATGCTGCTCCTACCCTGGGAGTACGCATCCATCCATCCATCCACGAAATACATACGCCATTCATTTCACTTCATCCAGAAAAGGTTCTACTCCTATCCTGGGAGTGAACATCTAGAAATAATCATCGTCGTTCCATTTGCCTACATAAAAACTCCAGTCATTATCATTTCAAGTTATACACTCCCCGTTGCTAAAGTTTCATTTTCGTGAGGATTGGTTGCTCTAAAAAAAAGAGAGAAAAAAGAAAGAAAGAAAGAAAGAAAGAAAGAGTAGAGTAGCCAAGTCCTTCCTTTCAAGAAGTTCAAGGTTTCCGAATAAAGGGAGTCATGTCATCCCCAAAGGAGCAAGTGTAGAAGTAGATGTTCGCCAAGTGATCACCCCTCATAATCATTTCCTTATCATCATCATCTTATCATTCATCCCATTTCCTCCTTCACATGCACATATGGCTTTATTATTATTTTAGTTCCTATTGGATCCATGGTTTAACTGTGCAATATATGCAAGTGAGTTTGAGTGTCTCCCCATAAGCTCCACATAAGCCTATTAGAAAGTAGGGTGAGAGAGAGAAGGCACTTTCCACTGTGCCTTAGTTCCACAAATACCACATATTCTCGAGAAAGAGAGAAGGCATACGCTACACACATGCCTTGGAGAGGATCCAAATACCACAAATGAGAGACTTGAAAGGGTCATACATGGAATCTCTGAGTTTTATTTGAAAATCTTGCAAAAACTCCGGAATAATAGTTGATCAAAGAGCGAGAGACATAGCGCTTGACTTGACCATTCTGTCTTTCAACTGCTCAAGACCCAAGTGACGGCTACAAGCCCCATGGTGAAAGGTAATATGAGTAAGTTTTGAGTCAGAATAGTTCACTCTAATCCGGAGGAGAATTCTTGTTTGAACGCATGTGTACTTTTGAGGCGTGAAACATTGTAGCAACTCCCGATCCACACCGAGTTTATCTTTGCTCGAGACGAGCAAAGGGTAAGCTTGGGGAGTTGTTGACGGTAGATAACTCCTATTTTTAACCGTCAACTAGACATGAAAAAGGACCTAAATATAATTACCATCTAGATATAGGGCTTACACTAATGGAATTCCACGAGTTTTGGTGAATGTCTCGTTTCGCAGGTGTCGCCTAAAAATACCCAAGGAAGGCCCACATGTCAGGTTTACATAGAGATAATCGGGAACCGACCAAAATTCTGTAATCTGGAAGGTTCGAGAAGGCACTGGACCAAACGGGAGGCCGAACCGCCTCGGTGGAGGGGCGGCCGCCCCGTGACCTCAGCCAATCAGCGTCAGCCTCGCGGATCCTTGTTCCACCGCCTTTGAGGATGAATAATAATCGTCCATTTAGGTCGGTTTGATCCGAGGGCTGTGGTGCATCCTAGAGGGCTATATAAACAGGGCCCCGGCCCCCGGAGGAGGCATCCTTTGAAACCCTAATTCATTATTTCCGAGAGGATCGGGTGAGGGGTCCCTTGAATGGATCTCCTCCCTAGAGCCTAGCATTCAAGATAGATAGAGAGAGTATAGGGTGGAGGTAGAGTTGGAGGAAGCCCGGCATGTCGGTGTCTCCTCTCCGGTTGTACCTGCGGGATCAAGTCTCCTAACCCGAGGCTTGGTTCTAGGATCATTCCCGCAATTCAACTTCTAATACTAGTAAGTTCTTGTTATTATTGCTCTTTGGTTTACGAGTTTACTTTATTCGCTTCCGGTTGGGAATAGAGTAATCGTTCGTAGCGTAAGCGTGGTGCTTGGGCTAGGTTCACTCGTAGATGCTCCCTATCTGGCCGGAACCGTGGTAGTAGCGGGGGAGATGACAGTCCCTTTGTTACCTTTGTAGCCCACTTCCCGTCAGTAGGTAAGGTAGGTCCAAAAGTGCTAGGTTAAGCATCCTCTCGTGGTGTCTTTTCTTAGGTGCTCCCATAGAGTAGTAGTTGCAAAGCTTGCCATAGGTTCTTTACATGACGATTTCGATGACGTTGAGAAAACATCATAAAATTATATTGTCTGTGACGTTTTATTCCTGAGGTGATACAGGTGATGCAGCTATGACGACCAGTTGGACGTCACAGATCATGGTCTCATGTAAACATGAATGTGGAACCTATAGATGATGATGTTAAATGTAAAAAATATTTTTTAAACTATATGTGATGTGGAACCTGCTTTCGATGATGTTAAATATATAAAAAAAGTTTCTAATTAATTGTAACGTGAAACCTGCTGTCGGTAATGTACAAAATTGTTTTTTTTTTGCATGAAAGTAATTGTGCAAAAATAATTGCTGTATCTAGGAATTGAACTAGAGAGCTCTTGCGTCTATGAGCTCAAAACCAGCCACTGAGATACCATCTCGCTTCTACATATTATAAATCTACTGAGCTATTTGACCATTTATTAGTCTAGCAGGGAGCGAACAACACAGGGCCCAATAATCCCACTCAGGCCCATGTATAACCACGGCATATGTGCTCACGTCCCGGTCCACCAGGCAGCCGCACCCAAACCCTATCTCAACTTCCCCTCCCCTCCACAAAGCACATTGCGGCGGCGGCGGCGGCGCCCAGGCAGCAGCGGCAGGAGGGAAGCGCGGGCGCCGGACAGCGCAAGGGCAGGAGGCAAGCGGTCGGCGCGGTGGCGGACAATGGCGCCAGGCAGCGGGAGGCGTGGGGCTGCGGGTAGCGGATCTGCGGGCGGCACGGAGCTTCGGGCTGTGTGGATCTGTGGCGTGGAGCTTCGGCCAGCGGTGAGGTGGCTCCTGTTGACGCGGGGCTGAAGGTGCTGTTGGTGAGAACGATGACCTGCCATGCCTCACGGTGAGCAGCGTTCTACCTGTCCTCCCCTCTTCTCGGTTGCCACACTAGGAGATTTGCAGTCTGATCTGATAAGTTCAGTTATGTTTTTTGATGCAAGGCTATGCGTTACTTGGCAATAGTTGTTGCTCTACTGCTGCTTTTGGAATTCAACAAGGTATGGTGCTAATTTTCAACAATCTAGATTAGAGAAGATAGCTACCTTGTTCCAGGAACTTATTATGCAAACTGCAATCAGTAGCAGTAGAAACTTTAATTCTAGATAGTCGTTCCAGGAACTCAGTACTTGTGTTTCTAGTGCTCATGGGATTTGATGCAAGACTATGCTTTCTGTTTGTCATGTACCTTGACTAACTGTGTTTTCTTTACAGGTGTTTGATTAGGCTATCTCTGAATTGCGACAAGAGGATCAATGTGCTCATGGTGGGCTGGTGGCTTTACAGACCAACGTCTTAGTTTTGTAGATACTTGAGTGTAGCTTCGGTCATTGCCTTAGTATTTCCTTTGAAAATTTGTACATGTACAAATGTTGATGGTTTAATGAAAATGATGAGCAATGTTTTATAGCAATGTTGTGATGATTTGGCACTAATTTGTGATGTGGAAAAACAATTTGTGATGATTTCTTCACAATGGTTTGGATCTGGGCTTGGATATGGGCTGCATATTGGAGACGAGCAACTAATTCATGACGATCACAAATTCCAATCTATGACGGCTCAATTAGGTCCAGAAAATGTATGACGTGAGATACATGACGTATTTTTCGATCATCATGGTATGTTAACTGTGACGTATTTTTGACTATCTGTGACCAAAGTGATCGTCATGTAAAGCACCATTCCTTGTAGAGGCTGTGGTAGTAATCCTCTCTATATCGCTCATTACCTTGTTTGTAGCTCAGGGGTTAAGTATAGACTTGGGTTAGTCAGATGCACGTTTTCTCCTAGCGGATAAATAAATAACGATACTCTGGAATATCTCCCGGGTGAAGTGCTCACCGATATCCGTGCGCTTGCGGATTATTTCTCTTTGATTCTTTCGTGTGCGTATCTAGTATCAACAACAAGCTGAAACACCACAACAAATGATGCCTTCTGTTTGACATTTGATTTGCACTCCTTCGTTGAAGATGCAAATCTTCCAACCTCATGTTGGGGTCATGTAGTCTTACACGTTGTTGACTTGATTCAACTGCGTCCAACTCCATCCATGCAACCTCGCCGTTGCAACTAGTACATAAAATCCCCCTAGTATTTCTCATCTAAAAAAGTTCGGTTGCGCTATATACGTATCGATATTACCACCACAACGTACAACTATAGGTCCTCATATAGTAAATTGGAGATCTAAGTGGGGGTACCAATCTCGCCGATCATAAAATACCTAGAGCCCACCACAGAGGACCTATTCACGGCCCGATACACTGAGTGCATCTCCAACGGAGATCATTTTTTGACATTAGGGGGAGACTTTAAATATTACAAAGCATGACTGAAAATCAATTGGGATGTCACAGACATCTCCAACTTCGATCCATGTACTTCAGAGTCTGAGCTCCAAGATTTTGAGTTGAATCTTAGTTTTATTCCCTTTACTTGATGCTGATTCTTTCTCAATCATGTTATCATTCTTACAAATTATAGGACACTTTTTTTCATTAGATACATAGTAAAAGTTATATATTTAGAAAAAATCAAAACATCTTATAATTTAGAATGAATAGAGTATTTAGGAAGAAAAGGGGGAAAGAAAAAGAGAAGAAAAAAAATGAAAAGATGTGGGGCAAATTTTCAACAGGCACGATATAGCAAAGCTGTAGCTTTTACATGGATCCTAAATTGTAGGCATATGTACTCGTGATGTTCTTTATGGATGTTCAAATCACAAAGAGTCTAGGATGAGGGGTTGCAGTGGTTGCACTCCACAATGTGATCCCAAAGTGATACTTGAAAAAGATTGCAGCATACGGTGCTAAGGTCTATTGTGATCGTGAAGCCAAAAAGAAAAAAAGTTAGAGTGACACAAATAGAGGAAGTAATGCTCTTTTTTTAATAAAAAATGACCTTATTTTGGTTTTCATTAAACTAAAGGAGACTAAAATGTTTTAAGCACTTTAGTCCCTACAGTGACTAAAGTTTAGTCTACTTTAATTTAGAAGGTTGAAACCGAACATGCCTTTGCTTGGCCACCCATTATCTGTCCTCACGTTCATACCTGTCCTTGCCTCCGCACGCTGCCCCTTTTCTTGGGCTCAGTGGGTCCATGCAGTGAAAGCACTTTAGTCACTACAATGACTAAAGTTTAGTCTACTTTAGTTTAGAAGGTAGAAACCGAACATGCTTTTGCTTGGCCACCCATTATCTGTCGTCACGCTCATACCTGTCCTTGCCTCCGCACGCTGCCCCTTTTCTTGGGCTCAGTGGGTCTATGCAATGATGTTGCCGATGACCATCAATGGAGGGTGATGTCAGTAAAGAGGAGAGTGTGACTCAGATTTTCTTTCTTTTTTAACATCACTGCACCATTGCGGAAGGCCTAAATGGAAGGATGGTTCATATTAATTCTATAGAAATTTTGGGTGCCGCGTCTGCTATGGTCTGCTAATAGACATATTTAATACATCTACACATTATTTTTATGTGGACGACGGGTTCGATAGTATCCATCTATGTTAACCTGTACAGAAGGACTGAAGGACAAGAGCCTTGCCTGTATTAACGCTTGACGTATACATATGCGTGTGATGTATATATTCAGGTTTTTTAATATATGTTTTAGGTTTGGCGGCCACCAAACTCGTCACATACTTGCCTCCGCTACTGACATACAACAATATATCTTTTCTAAACAAGGTACGTACGATAGTACCAATACAGCTTGGTGTGTCATGTTTTCTTTGGCATATTAAGCTATGCTAATGTGTCCTTCAGTCCTCATCGTCATCATATGCTGACAATAATATAATGTGAATGATGGACTCGATACTACCCATGTATGTTTCTACGGCGAAATACACTAGACATGTGAGTACCCTATATATATTGTCAGGCTTCTCTTCACTCGATCATCCACAAGCCTGCTCGCTCATTCTTTTCCTCAGCGTATAGAAACTTAAAAAAAACAATGGCACCTTCAAGAAGGAATCTTGCTATAGCCGTGCTCCTAATTGTTATCGCGGCCACCGGTATGTGCTAGTATGTCCCTTGTGTTGGAAATATAAGTGTCTACATGACTTAAGGGTGTAAAATTAGTTGGTACATGCAACTTTATATGTTGTTTTGATTAATATTTTGGCTAATTAACCTCGTTCTTACATGTGCTAGTATGTCCCTTGTGTTCAATGGCATATGCATGTGATCCACCAAGTAATTGCCGACACCTGAGTGGCAATTACAAAGGCCCGTGCTTTGGTTTTACCGACGGTTGTGGTGATACATGCAGAGCCGAAAGCCCCGAGAACAGGTATGGTGATTGTGATTGTGACTTTAAATGCTGGTGCTATACATGTTAGCACTTCGATCCAGACATAATGCAATGATACTGGCTTGGTGTTTCTTAAATGTAATTAGCTGTCCCTTCATGGCTATTATGTAATAAACATATTATGTGAAGCTATAAATGTATCGCAACTTCCATTTTATACTATATGCTTTGGTGCAGTAAAATATTAAGTTTTGTGATTTTCTTTGAGGATCCATAAAAATCTAGAAGTATTATTCTAGTCTTTAGTTCAAGTTGACAAGAGTTAGTTGTTGATATGTCAAGTAGTGGTCCGCCCCCGTTAATGATGACAGGAGACCTCTCTCTAGCTTTCATATTGCAGGTCGTCTGGTGCATTCATGCAGTCGAGGCAAAAATTTATTTAGACTGAACAAGCAACAAGCACCGGTAGAGAATGGACTACTAGTCCCGGTTCCCAACCCCCATTTATTCCCGGTTACCCAACCGGGATTGCCTAAGCGGGATTAAAGGTTCAGAATAAAATCCAATAGACCTCTCTTGCTCTATGTGAGATTCGAACCCAAGACCCTTGGCTCGCGCGTAGATTCCTTTACCAACTCAGCTGCACACCACATGTGACAGAGTCCCGTACGCCGTCTTTTTAAATTGACCCACAGAGGACCTTTAGTCCGGGTGAAAGACCTTTAGTCCCACTTTGTAACGCCAACCTGACTACCGTTTAGTCCCTTGGTAATACTAATCGGGACTAAAGGTTGCATGACCTTTTGTCCCGGTTGGAGCCACTAACCGACTAACCTTCGGATTTAGTCCCGGTTGTTGTCCTCAATCGGGACTAATTCTGGTTTTAGTCCCGGGCCCAAAATTGGTCGACTAAAGCTCCGATTCAAAGGTCCGTTCTCTACTAGTGAAGTGCCTCAAGTATTATTTTGCATTTGATTAGGTAGGGCATCAGTTCAACCAAGTTCTTATATATAAGATAAGTTTTGTGCTTAATGAAAACTGCATCAATAATTTAACGGTTATTTTTTTATTTTTTAGAAAAAATAAAGGTTCAAAGGCCTTTCTTTTATTTTTATTTTCAATACTTATTTGTTGGAACATGATGCATGAAAATGATGATAAACGTTGAAAATGAAACTGAAATGGACGGAGCCAACGCGCGGAGCCTACTCGAGAAATATAAAAGAACTAACCAATAAAGAAAATGAAACTAAAACTGAAAGAAAAAACTAAATACGTCGGGCAAAATATGGTCAATAGGCAAAGGACTCTCCATTCCGTACTTTTATTTATACTAGCAATGTACCCGTGTGTTGCTACGGGTAACAAAACTTTTCTAAAAAAAAAAATATGGATCACATGATAAGATAACAATTATGTGAAATTAAATAATGACATAAAAGTGGCACTTTATTCTAAAAAGCAGCATGTAGAATAAATAATAAATCCATGAAAAATTGAATGCCGATTTCTCGCTCGTTAACACTCTGGACTCAAGATCATCTTCAATAATTAACAGACCATGAACAGTATCTAGGAGTGAAAACAACATAGACATGCATCTAGAATCAATACATGAAGAATAAGAGCTGAAGGGGGTACCAAGTTTTCTGATGTAAGTAATCCTTTTTCTGTTAGTCTGTCGTCTTGTTTTTGTGGCTCTGGTAGGATAAGCACAACAATCTAAGAAAAGAAGGGAGAAGAAGAACTGCGCTAGAAGAACTTGCTTATGTGGCTGATAAGTTTCAGAAAAGAGAGTAGCCTAGGCTATTGTTGGTCAGCCGTTAGGTTCGCTCTTGGAACAAGCTGCGGCAAGGAGAAATAACATAAAACATAATTTGGTTCCACTTTTTATGGATGTCGTATTTCCTTTCAAATCATCATCATGGCAGAGAAATAACATAAAACATAAGTGCTTATAGTTGGAGCATTATGACTTCCCAAAATGTTGTCCAAAAATATTATGGATCTAGAAAAAAAAAATTAGACATGCACCTCTTCTATTTGCTTTCAGATACTACACCTCCTCTACTGGAATGCTGTTCTTTACCCAATGCGATTTATAAGTTACCTGAAATTCAAGTGCCAATAAAAATATAATTAGATAGGATTGAGAAAAAATAGAACACACACACCTGCTGGAGCGGAGATTGTTAAAAGTCGGAAGGCCTTGATCCGAGAGTGCCACAACTTAGCTCCATCCAGTAAGTGCAGGCACGACAGAGCAAAATAAAGGCACAGTAAGAATTAGAGAAACCCTACTAATTCGATCAGACTAAGTATGCTGGCCACACTACTCTGCACGTGTGCCAGAACATAAATAATACACCGTTGAGGATTATGAATAATTGGGAGGGAGAGAAAACCAGGACAGGTGTCACGATGTGGATGAAGTAGAGGCAGCAAGGACCGTCGCTTTTTTGCTGGTCTTCACGGACTGCAGGTGGCGAGATCGGCGATCTCTTGCAACTGACGTCCGAGCGGCGTCCTAATTCCGGCGTGTGTCTGGTGATGTCGGCGCAAAGCACTAAAGCAGCAGTGGTAGAGACATGAGGCAGCTACGGTGGCTCAAAGCAGCAGCGTCAGTGGGGAGGGCTCGGCGCCACGGAGAGTCAAGCGGACAGATCGGCAGTGGGAGGGCGTGTCGCCGCCTTCTCGTATCAGATAAAAACGGAAGGACTAAGACGCAGCAAAGGACCACAGAAGGGAAGCTTCCAGCTCCAGCCGTGCGAGGCAGTGCATTTTCTTGGGCAACATATGGGACGGAACTCACAGGAAGAAGGGAAGCGAGAGAAAAAAATAAGGACTACAGAAGGAAGATGAGAAGTGTGTTCTTGGTGTGCCGTGTTTTTTCCTTCTTTCCTTCACGTAAATCATGCATCCTTTCTGAAGGACCAGTAAGGGCGACCAGGGGGGGTGAATGGGGCCTCAAATTTCTCTCGAAATATTTGGCCACTATCCCAAAATTAAACCCCTTAAAGCAAATAAAACACCGTGATGTCTACGACCCAACAAAGTGGGTGGATGTTCCTAGGAACACAGCGAGACACCACAAACCCAATGCAACTGTGACGGAAGTCAAATCGGAGTTCAAACGATAAAGATACGAGCAAGACGGAGAATCAAAACCAGTGAAAATTCACCGAAAAATCATTCATCCACCTGAGCCAAATTGGATCCCTGCAAAACAAACATACCCAAGAAAATGGTTGGATTTTATCGGCACTCGAAGGTGCACGACCTACCAACAACAAGGAGCAGCACTTGGTCTTCTTCTTCTTCCTGCAGAAAACAGACTGGAACCAACAAGCTTGCCAGTCACTGCACTGGACTCAGTCGAACAGCTCAAAAACCAATATAAATGGCCTCCTGTTGCTCACGAAGAAGGAAAAACAAAGTGCTTGTGCTGCTAGATCGCACGTGCACTGATGTAGCAATCCTGGAAGCACCACTACTTAGCAACTGAGATCGATTCACAAGCACCGAAGCAAATGAGAATTTGATTTTCTCTCAATGTGAAAGCCACTTCAAGAAAAGTAAACTAATGCATCAATAAATGCCATGAATTTGCTTTTGGCATTCACTATTGCAAGAAGCCAATCTTCTGACAAATGAAAACATGCACAAATTCACTTTGGCTCTCGACAAGCACTGTTGTGCTGAACTGCTAGACAGCTGCTGTCAACTAAAAAGCCTACAATGAGATATACTACAACAGCTGAAGAGGAGTACAGGCAGTGGAGTTGCTCACCGATGTACTGGCAATCGTCAGTCACGAAGAGAGGTCCTGACGACGCTGCTGTAAACGAAGAACAGAGCAGAAACACGAACTGAAAATCACTGCTTTAGAACCACAAGAGCTCAGTCGACCTGGAAGATGGAGCTACAGAGGAATGGACAGGAATTGCCCAGCCATGTTCCACTCTGGACTTGAAGCCATCGATCCCAAACAAGTAGGCACGACCTAGAGCCTGACCACGATGAACAGAAAGCAGACAAACTTCAGCAGAAAAGATGCGGGCTTGTAGAATCGAAGAAAAACAGATTTTCAACACCAAGAAAAGTTCCCAGATTTTGCCTAGATGATATAGAAGGAGTATATGAGAATATACTAAGAGATTATCTCTTGATTCACAATCAAACTCTAGGAAACTCAGATCTTGGCTGAAAGCAAACTTCTTTCTCCCAAAAACGAAAGCTGAGCTGACCTCTGAGCTCGTGCTAAAATCCACAGGTTTTCTTAAAGAAAAGATCAGCACATCTCACTGCTCGTCATCGATCAAACGAGAGCACCACACTTTAGCTCGAAAATTCACAGAAAGCAAGGCACGGAAGAAGAGCGAGCTCCACGAAGGAAGCTGCCAGACTCAAAGAACGAAAGACAGAACAGTGGAGACTAAAATCAAGACACCATGAATGAATCCCAGAGGGCAACGTGAGGAGAGGGCCTCACTTCCCACAAATCACAGGTTCCAAAACTCTGATTACATGAACTCGAGATGAAGCATCCGAGGACCCCTGAAGCTAACCTTAGAGAAAGGGAATTCGGAAAATAACAGGAGCTCAAGAGGTGAGGAAGGGAGACCCTCATCCTTTATTTATAGAACAGCCTATTTTACATTCCTTTCTTTCGTTTCTGGATACGAAGAGCTAAACCACTTAGCCAGGGGCATAAGGGTCTAACGCAGGCTTCTCTTGATCCGACGGCCACCGCGCCTCCTCACCGGTAGCCTTGCTTCCAAGCAATCTCCCCGATGCCGCCACGTGTCGTCCGTCCGCATCGGGACCTCCGCCCCCGGTTTTGAGGCGCAAACCAGGGAAACCCGCCGCCGATGGTTTTGAGGCGAAACCACCAAACCCTCCGCGAGTAGCGTAGCCCGTACGCATCCCCCGCCGTGTACACTTGCGCTCGTCGATGTCCCAGCTGTCAGCCACCACGGCTGGCCGCCCGGTCCTCAGGTCCCTCGATCCAAGCCTCACGTCCGCCCTTCACCGCACCCGGTCCATCCGCACGGCACGCCCTACTTGATCTTCACCGACCGTCGACCACCGTCTCCGAGCTCGATACCTGCAGACAACATGAGCCAAGAGACACCATTGTTTGACACGAAGCCGCGTGCCACGGTTAGTAAGAACACACACACGCCTTGTGTTGGCATGTTGACAATCACTCATCACACAAAGGTCCACACAATGGTTATGGTAAAAGCCATGTGTCCTCAATCTCCCCCTTGATGAGTGCATTGTCAACACCAACACAAACCGAGACAACCCATCCAAATGACCAAGAGCCAAAGAAAAGCGAGAAAACGGGTCATTTGCAATGAGCAAAGCAAAGTCACAACTTGGTCCCCAAAGACATGGGCAACGGCTCGACGCGACCAAGAAAACCAAAGCTAGCCCTCAAGAAGAGGCAAAAGGCTCAACACCACTAGCAAAGCAAAGAGCACACGAAAAAAACGGCTAGACCCTCAAGAAGAGGCAACGGCTCAACACATCTAGCAAGAACAGCTCAAACCGAGTGCAACTCCCCTTCATAAATGCATACTCACAAATGAACTCTCTGGATTTGTGGATGTTTCTCCCCCTTGTTGGCACATGCACTTATCAAGATTAGATCAAAAGAAACTGCAACTCCCCCTCAAATCATGCCATGAAGGAAATGCAAAAGACAGAGCTTCACAAGTATAGCAATTTGAGTACATGGATGATCTAGCAAGTATGGCAAGTGTATAGCAAATGGCACAAGACAAAACCAATGCTCAAGCTGATCAAGTGGTACAGAATATGAAGCATAAGCATTTGATCAGGTGTTGGGCATTTTATAAAAGGTGTTCACCAAAAAGAATAGCACCTTGCACATATAAGCAGGAGATCAAAACAAGTGCTAACACATGTATACAAGAGTGAACTACCCCATATAACGGTCACACATCATGTCTCAAAGATACACTTAACAACACTTGTTACTACAACATTGATCAGAGTTAAAGCAGTAGTTAACAAGGTTTCATTTAGATATGAGTGAACGAGAGGATCAAAACTGTCCGCCAAAAAGATTGTTTTTATCATGTTTTTCAACCACGCCGAGTTCATCCCTTAGTGCAAGTGGGAAGCTATCTCGTCACGAGTGGTTGTGGACTAGCACTACAATGCCCAAGTTCATCTCACTCGAATGAATGAGAAGCAATCTCGTGACATTGCCGTGGGACGAGAAAAGATCCAACTCAAAACTTTTCATCATTTCTTAGCTTAGACAACAAGTTTTAGCACAAGATTATCAAGAGATCCGAGCTAAGTGAATGACTCAAGAAACATGAGACATAGCAACTCAAGCATACAAATGAAAGCAACAAGGTTCTCACAAAACCTACACATGCTAGTTGCCATCTCAAAGGTGAACAATTTTCGAGTTGCATCAAGATTTAAGCAGGTTCACATTTAGAAAACAGGCTTAGCTCATAACATATAACAAGTGATCAGAAGAAGCCTAAGCCGCAAGCACCAAGTGACATACACAAGTCATACTAGCAAGAGCATGAATGTAATCAAAACTACTATAGTCATGAAGCTCAACAAAGGTAGTATGATACATGATGAAATGCACTATGATACAAAGGTGCAAAAAGAAAGCCAAAAGCAAAAGAAGAAAGCCAAAACCATACTATACAACAAGATACAGCTACCCCACTCTAAAAAGGATAGCAAATGCCCAACTCCGCTCTCAAGTGGGCAAACTGGGTTTGATCGAGGGGCTTTGTGAAGATATCAACAAGCTGTTCATGGGTTCGCACAGGCTAAAGGTCTATGTCTCCTTTCTCTTGGTGATCTCTCAAGAAGTGATATCGGATCTCAATGTGCTTGGTTTTTGAGTGGAGAACTGGGTTCTTAGCAACGCTAATGGCACTAGTGTTGTCACTGAAAAGAGGCACTTTCCTAAAGTTCAACCCATAGTCTCTCAAGGTAGCAACCACCCAAAGCACCGAGAACAACACGCGGCGACGGCCGACATACTCGGCCTCACACGTGGATTGGGAAATAGAAGACTGTTTGCGAGAGGACCAAGAGATCAACGACGAACCCAAAAACTCACAAGTTCCCGAAGTGGACTTCCTCTTAATTCGATCACCCGCATAATCAGCATCAGAATAACCCGAAAGAGAAAGAGATGAAGTAGTCGAGTACCATAGGCCAAGCTCGGGAGTGAAGCGTAGGTACCGTAAGATGCGTTTGACAGCCTGCCGATGTGAAGTGCGCGATGAAGACTGGAATCGTGCGCAAAGGCAGACGGCGAACTGGATGTCGGGCCTTGTTGCCGTCAGGTACAACAGCGACCCGATCATGCTGCGGTACTCCTTCTGGTCCACGGCTTCTCCTTCTAGATCGACGTCCAAAACAGTCGTGGTTGACATGGGAGTTTGAAGTGGCTTGGCATCACCCATGTCGAAGCGCTTCAGAAGATCCTTGGTGTACTTGCCTTGATGTACAAATGTCCCTTCTCGGGTTTGCTTGATTTGCAAACCGAGAAAGAACGTCAGCTCACCCATCATGCTCATCTCGAACTCCCTGCTCATCATATCTGAAAACTTTGCAACAAGAGCATGTGACGAACCACCAAAAATGATGTCATCGACATAAATCTGCACCAAGAGAGTGTCACTGCCATGCTTGAGGAGAAACAAAGTTTTGTCGACCGACCCCATGGTAAAACCCTTGCCCAAAAGAAAGGACTTCAGTCGCTCATACCACGCTCTTGGAGCTTGTTTGAGGCCATATAGGGCTTTGTGGAGTTTAAAAACATGGTCGGGATGTTTGGGATTTTCAAAGCCTGGGGGTTGCCTCACATACACCTCCTCATCTATGTACCCATTCAGAAAAGCACTCTTTACATCCATTTGATACAGCTTGAACCCTTTCGAAGCTGCATAGGCTAGGAAGATCCTAATGGCTTCTAAACGGGCAACGGGTGCAAAGGTTTCCTCATAATCTATCCCCTCTTTCGACGGTACCCCCCGAGCAACCAACCTAGCCTTGTTTCTCACCACAACCCCATCCTCACTCTGTTTGTTCTTGAACACCCACTTGGTTCCTATGGGATGACACGAGGTGGAGGTGGTACTAAAACCCACACTTGGTTTCTCTCAAAGTTCTCAAGCTCCTCATGCATGGCATTTACCCAATCTGGATCAGTTAATGCCTCAACCACTTCTTTGGGTTCGAAATTTGCAACAAAAGCGGAATGTGCAAAGTGCGAAATCTCATAAGATCATTGCGAGTGACCCGCTCATTTATGTTACCGATCATGGTTGAAGGAGGATGGCGATCTTGAATGTGTCGTGGTGCTTCCCTTGATGAAGACACCTCTCCCTCAACAGCAGCTGGAGCTCCCTCAGTGCGAGTGGAACAAGTTGAGGAGTGCAGTCGTACGGCCCCCATGTGGTAGAGGATGTGGCGGTGGGGCCGTCAACCGAAGTAGTCGTCGCGGGTCAACCTGGGGCGCCGGTGGAGTCGGCTCGGGATCACCCCAATCGGCATCGTCTGCTCCTCCTCCACAAAAATACTCTTGTTCATCTCCTCATCACCTCGCACTTTCAAAGACGGGAGAAGAACAAGGTGCGGTCTCGTCGAAGGTGACTTCACAAGTCTCCATGACACGGTTAGTTTCAAGGTTAAGTACTCGATATGCATGCGAATGAGAAGCATAACCAAGAAAAATCCCGTCGAAAGATCTCGATTCAAATTTGTCTAAGTTTCCCTTCTTCAAGATAAAGCACTTGCACCAAACACACGAAAATGGCTCACTTTGGGCAAACGACCAAACCGCAACTCATAAGAAGTCTTCTTTGTAAAAGCTCGAAGGAAGATGCGATTTGAAACATGACAAGCCATGTTGATTGCTTCGGCCCAATAGCGCCTAGGAGTCCTATGCTCATCAAGCATCGTCCCGGCCATCTCAACAAGGGTCCGATTCTTGCGTTCAACAATCCCATTTTTGTGGGACATATGGCGAGGAAAACTGATGTTCAAGACCTATGGATGAGCAAAAGGTCTCAAAGCGAGTATTCTTGAATTCGTGCCATTGTCACTGCGAATAGCTCGCATGGCATGCTTTGGTAACTCATTTTGCAACCTTAAGATCAAGTCATGAACATGAGTAAAAGCCTCATCTTTGCTTTCCATGAAAAAGACCCACGAATAGCGAGAAAAGTCATCAACCACTACCAACACGTACCACTTTCCACCATCTGACCGGACCCGAGCTGGACCTACAGTGTCCATATGTAAAAGCTCGCCGGGCCCCTTGGTCATCACTTGGTTCACGGGAGGATGAGAAGCTGCAATCATCTTCCCGTGACGGCACGGATGACAAACAAGATCCTTCTCGAACTTGAGCTTGGGCAAACCCCCGAATTAGATCAAGTGAGCTCAATCTTGCAAGCAAGTCGAAACTCAAGTGACCAAGTCTGCGATGCCACTTCCGAGCTCGAGGAGGAGTTTGCCATCAAACAGCGGGAAAGACCAAATGAGCGAGAAAAATCAGCACGAAACACTTTTCCAAAAGGCACAATCTTGCAAACGAGGTTCTCCGAGCATCAAGAACACGAAAAGTCTTGGCTTAAACCGAACCTCAAAACCGTCATCAAGAAGCCGAGAAACGAAAGCGATTGAAGTGCAAATTTGAAACCAAGGCCACATCCTTAAGCACAAAGTTCTCATTCGACGGATGGACCCACGTGAAAGCACTTTACCCTTCTTTGTTATCCCCAAATGTAATGTATTCACTACACTTCATTTGGGTGAGGCTGGAGAACCATTTTGAGTTCCCGGTCATGTGTCGAGAGCAACCGGAATCAACTAGCCACGTGTTCTCCAGCCCTTCATCCTGCATCAATAGCGAGACATGGGATGAGCAAATGATCCAACACTGGGGTTAGTAAACTGAGGAGAAAACCAGTGTTGGCTCATTCGCCCATGAGAAGTGTTAACAAAAGCATCATGCATGCCATGTCCCATTTGAGTAGAGCGATCACCACGACGAGAAAAATGTGGTCCGCTCATCCTGTAAGACTGAAAGCCACGGTCACGAGATCCAAGGTCATAAGAAAAATCTGAACCCCGCCGGGCACGACCACCTCGTGGTCTCACACCTTGAGGCCTAGGTCCTTGAGGTGTTGCACCTCTTGGCCTAGCACTGTGCCTCTGGAAACGTGGAGCAAACACACCATGAGTAGAGTTATGGAAAAGCTCATACTCATGCCGCTCATCTCTCTTCCTCCGAAAGCAGAACTCAAACAAGTGACCATCATGGTGACAATAATCACAGTGATACACCTCTCTCTTGGGTGGTGGTTTACTCACTCTCTCATGGGTATGGGTCACTCTTTGGGTTTGCTTGTTCTTTGGAGGGGGTTTAATAGAGATGTCGGGAAGTGTGTCAAGTGGGTTCCTTAGGTGGTTTGGCTTGGGAGTCCACACTTGTTTTGGAGGTGAGGCTTTGGGAGGTTCCTCAAACACACCATCTTTCACATTGAGCTTGTTAGGCTGTGGTGGGGTGATTTTGATCAACTTGGGAGTAGTGGAAGGCTTGGTGGATTTTTCAGATGCACTCATACCACTGTGTTCACCAACCTTACCAAAAACATTTTCACCCTTCCCACCTGTAGCAAAGCCTAATCCCGTTGTGTCGTTCCCTCTTGAACCGACTCATCATCATGCCAAGCCGTGGTTCACACGCAAGACAACCAACCGAGCATGGACCGAAGATTTGTGATTTCTTCTTCGGCCCTTTTCTTGTCATGCCTACAAGAGTCTAGTTCTAGTTCCAAAGCTTCACAACAAGCACATCTAGAAACTTGACTAGTTTTCTCTAGCATGGCAATCCTAGTCATTTTCTCACCTAGCTCGATTTCAGCTCATCACAAGATTTGCAAGGATGCACAGAGGCGACTTAGCCTTAACCTCATCAAGCTCATCTACCAAAGCCACATACTTGGACTGCACATCAGCTAGGTTTGCCATATGAATGGCACAAGCATCACATTCGGACTCATCGAGAGATGTGCACCGTCTCCCTAACGTACTCTAGCTCTTTGACAACAAGCAACCACTTAGCCTTGAAATCTTTCCTCTCACGAGCGGCAAGCTTAAGCGAGCATCTTGTCTAAGCAAAGTGGTAGTCAAGCTATCAACCTCGGCGGCAAGAGATTCGGGAGTTTGTTCTACCTCGGGCTCGGTGTCGTCGTTCTTCTCAAAGCTTGGAGTAGACTCATCGAGCGCCATGGTGCGAAAGCCTCCGGCTTGGAGTCGCCGAAGAAGCACGGCCGTTGAACTTGTTCTCGACCTTCCGCTCGGCCTCATCATCACTTGGAGGAGAGCCGCTGTCGGAGTCGTCGTCGAGATCGGCGAGGGATGCAAGGAAAGCTCGTTTGCCTTGCCTCTTTGCTTCTCAAAGTACTTCTTCTTGACTTCCTTGTCGAATCCTCCCTTGTACTTGTACTTGTACTTGGGTGCGGAGGACTCGTGCTTGTCCTTGCGCTTGTGTAGTCGTTCTTGTTGTTGTAGTGGTTCTTGTCGGCCTTGGGACGGTTGGCGACGTAGTGGTCGGGATCTCCACACCCGAAGCATCCTTGCTTGGTGATGCCACGCCGGCGATTCAAACGGTTGTTGTGAAACCGTGAGAACCGGCTAATCACCAAGGCGAGCTCGTCGTCCCCAAGAGCCTCCATCTGCTCCTCCGTAGCCGAGACCCGGAGAAGACGGGGCAAAAGACAAACTCGGTGAAGGGTTAGTCAAAGAACTTGAACCTCCCGTACCGAGACCAAAGCCATGGTGGGGGCAGACGGATTTCTGATCCTCGCCTGCGTCTGGTGGTCAATCTCGGTGGACTTGAGCTTACTGAACAGCTCATCCACAGTGAGAGTCTCATAGCCGGGCGATTCTATGATCGCCGAGACCTTTACTTCCCAAACCCTCCGATCTAGAGCATATAGAAGCTTAAGCGCTCTCTGATGATCGTCATAGGGCATCTGAGGGTTGTTTGCCCTCATCTTGTTCACGATGGTTTGAAAGCGAGTGAACAAAGAATCAATAGATTCACCATCGGTTTGAACAAAGTTCTCGTACTCTCTTGTGTGTGTCTCATAGAGTCCGTCTTGACATGGGCGGTACCCTCATGATATTTCTGCGGTCTAGACCGGATCTCTCGAGCGTAGCACAATGTCGACACGCTCAAATTCTTCCATAGAAAGAGCGAGAAAACAAGACAGTTCTGCGGTGTTGTTCGCCTTGTGTTGGTCGATCGTGCTTGGTCAACACGGGCAGCAAGTACCACGTAGTCCGCATTCTCACAGATCTCCCAAACACGCGAATCAATCCCTTGGAGATGCGCCAACATGCGGATCTTCCAATAGGGATAGTTCTTGCCATCGAAGTGCGGTGGCTTTCCAAGCCCACGGTTCTCCATGATGTCGCCTTCGGGGATCACGGACCGATTAAGGTGAAGTGATCCTTAACCGGCTCCGATACCAATTGAAGGACCAGTAAGGGCGACCAGAGGGGGGGGTGAATGGGAGCCTCAAATTTCTCTCGAAATATTTGGCCACTATCCCAAAATTAAACCCCAAGAAGCAAATAAAACACCGTGATGTCTACGACCCAACAAAGTGGGTGGATGTTCCCTAGGAACACAGCGAGACACCACAAACCCAATGCAACAGACGGAAGTCAAATCGGAGTTCAAACGATAAAGATACGAGCAAGACGGAGAATCAAAACCAGTGAAAATTCACCGAAAAATCATTCATCCACCCGAGCCAAATTGGATCCCTGCAAAACAAACATACCCAAGAAAATGGTTGGATTTTATCGGCACTCGAAGGTGCACGACCTACCAACAACAAGGAGCAGCACTTGGTCTTCTTCTTCTTCCTGCAGAAAACAGACTGGAACCAACAAGCTTGCCAGTCACTGCACTGGACTCAGTCGAACAGCTCAAAAACCAATATAAATGGCCTCCTGTTGCTCACGAAGAAGGAAAAACAAAGTGCTTGTGCTGCTAGATCGCACGTGCACTGATGTAGCAATCCTGGAAGCACCACTACTTAGCAACTGAGATCGATTCACAAGCACCGAAGCAAATGAGAATTTGATTTTCTCTCAATGTGAAAGCCACTTCAAGAAAAGTAAACTAATGCATCAATAAATGCCATGAATTTGCTTTTGGCATTCACTATTGCAAGAAGCCAATCTTCTGACAAATGAAAACATGCACAAATTCACTTTGGCTCTCGACAAGCACTGTTGTGCTGAACTGCTAGACAGCTGCTGTCAACTAAAAAGCCTACAATGAGATATACTACAACAGCTGAAGAGGAGTACAGGCAGTGGAGTTGCTCACCGATGTACTGGCAATCGTCAGTCACGAAGAGAGGTCCTGACGACGCTGCTGTAAACGAAGAACAGAGCAGAAACACGAACTGAAAATCACTGCTTTAGAACCACAAGAGCTCAGTCGACCTGGAAGATGGAGCTACAGAGGAATGGACAGGAATTGCCCAGCCATGTTCCACTCTGGACTTGAAGCCATCGATCCCAAACAAGTAGGCACGACCTAGAGCCTGACCACGATGAACAGAAAGCAGACAAACTTCAGCAGAAAAGATGCGGGCTTGTAGAATCGAAGAAAAACAGATTTTCAACACCAAGAAAAGTTCCCAGATTTTGCCTAGATGATATAGAAGGAGTATATGAGAATATACTAAGAGATTATCTCTTGATTCACAATCAAACTCTAGGAAACTCAGATCTTGGCTGAAAGCAAACTTCTTTCTCCCAAAAACGAAAGCTGAGCTGACCTCTGAGCTCGTGCTAAAATCCACAGGTTTTCTTAAAGAAAAGATCAGCACATCTCACTGCTCGTCATCGATCAAACGAGAGCACCACACTTTAGCTCGAAAATTCACAGAAAGCAAGGCACGGAAGAAGAGCGAGCTCCACGAAGGAAGCTGCCAGACTCAAAGAACGAAAGACAGAACAGTGGAGACTAAAATCATGACCCCATGAATGAATCCCAGAGGGCAACGTGAGGAGAGGGCCTCACTTCCCACGAATCACCGGTTCCAAACTCAGATTACACGAACTCGAGATAAATCATCTGAGGACCCCTGAAGCTAACCTTAGAGAAAGGGAATTCTGGAAAATAACAGGAGCTCAAGAGGTGAGGGGGAAGGGAGACCCTCATCCTTTATTTATAGGGGCAAGCCTATTTTACATTCCTTCTTTGCCCTTGGATACACGAAGAGCTAAACCACTTAGCCAGGGGCATAAGGGTCTAACGCAGGCTTCTCTTGATCCGACGGCCACCGCGCCTCCTCACCGGTAGCCTTGCTTCCAAGCAATCTCCCCGATGCCGCCACGTGTCGTCCGTCCGCATCGGGACCTCCGCCCCGGTTTGAGGCGCAAACCCGGGAAACCCGCCGCCGATGGTTTTGAGCGAAACCACCAAACCCTCCGCGAGTAGCGTAGCCCGTACGCATCCCCCGCCGTGTACACTTGCGCTCGTCGATGTCCCATGCCGGCCACCACGGTGGCCGCCGGTCCTCGAGGTCCTCGATCCAAGCCTCACGTCCGCCCTTCACCGCACCCGGTCCATCCGCACGGCACGCCCTACTTGATCTTCACCGACCGTCGACCACCGTCTCCGAGCTCGATACCTGCAGACAACATGAGCCAAGAGACACCATTGTTTGACACGAAGCCGCGTGCCACGGTTAGTAAGAACACACACACGCCTTGTGTTGGCATGTTGACAATCACTCATCACACAAAGGTCCACACAATGGTTATGGTAAAAGCCATGTGTCCTCACTTTCCTTTCCTTCACAAAGATTAAATGGCTGCATGATGTCCCCTCCGTTTTAGTGCAGGAGTTAAGGAAAGGGAACCCACAATAACCATGCATGCAGCCATGCGTGGAAGGTGGAATGACCCGAGGCCGGATCTCACCTTTCAAATTTTAGCGCGTGGGGTGGAGATGCTAGATCGCACGGTGGGGTGAAAAGTGAGGAGAGAATTTTTACCGCGCCAAACGGTTGTCTTGTTTTTACTCTTTTTGTTTGTGGGAGAGTGGGAGATAAAAAATTGTAAACAAGAGCTTCTATAAATCACTTGCCTAGAGATGATAATTATTCCTGAAACATAGCGACACTATTTTGAAGTGTGAAAAACATGAACACGGTACAATCATGTTTATAACAGGTTCCTCTTGTGCATATAT
Source organism: Themeda triandra (assembly GCA_018135685.1). NCBI lineage: Eukaryota > Viridiplantae > Streptophyta > Magnoliopsida > Poales > Poaceae > Themeda > Themeda triandra. The sequence goes on along the minus strand of JAENPR010000350.1, from coordinate 75,144 downwards.
ATCAATAATCGACCCGATGCACACTGGCAGGTGGCTCTAATGGTCAATTTCTGTGCTTGGATTTCTTCAAGGTGACCACAATCACAGGGCACATGGCCTTGCCTTTCTCAAGGTTCTTTGCAAGGATGGAGGCATACACAATGAACAACTCGTCCAGGGATGTCCTCACCAAATTGGTTCCCGATCGGTAGCTCAATAATAGCTCTTATGATCTTGGAGATGTTTTTCACGCTGCTAGGACAGCGAGAACAACATCACCATCCGAGTCATCATGGGCATCCCGGTTTGACTCGAAGAGTCGATGTCTTTAATGTCAAATAGATCACTATGCTTGATCAACTGTGTCACCTCATCTACGGATGCCACACCCCCTTGCATTGGCATCTCTCCTGCTTTTGGCCAACAAATGTTAGCACCATATGGCCACCAGGTACAAGTTCTTCGTACCAGCCGTTTTGAAACAATTCAAAGTCCTTTCCAAATTGTTCCCTGGAACAGTTTTACCACAACTTGTGGAGTAGTCTTCCCAATATAGATGTTGCCACCATTCAATTGATTTCCATTTGAGAGATCCTCGGGGACCTAGATACCAAGTAACCATGCATGCATAAGAAAAACAACAATAATCATTGGTTCTTTCGGATTATAAAGACTCTAAATCGTTAGTACAGTTTGTAAGAGAGAATGAATTGGAGGGAACGAGATGACCCTTCCTGGTCTCTCGGTACATGTTAAATAGGACAGGGAAGAGCCCCCTGTGTGGCCTTACATACAATGTGGAGTTACATCTTGACTTGACTCTTTCCTATACAATCTAAGCCATACATATCACAAGAACAAGTCTTGTGGTGAACATTAATCCTACGAGACAATCTAAGCCATACATGTTACAAGAACAAGTCTTGTGGTGAAAATTAATCCTAGGAGAATCCTAGTTGTCTAACACCCCCCCTCAATCTTAGCCACTAATAAGGTTAAGATTGAACCTAAATTATCTTAACTGTGGTGTAGGAATGGCCTTGGTGAATCCATCAGCAAGCTGATCAGTAGAGGCAATGAAACGTATGTCAAGCAGTTTCTGAGCCACCCGTTCTCTTACAAAATGAAAGTCAATCTCAATATGTTTGGTCCGGGCATGAAACACTGGATTGGCAGAGAGATAGGTGGCTCCCAAATTATCACACCACAACCGGACAGCCCGGAGGATGAGGAACTTTAAGTTCGATCAACGGCTTTTGAACCCACATAATCTCGTAAGAGCATTGGTAAGAGCCTTGTACTCAGCCTCTGTGCTTGATCGGGACACTGTGGATTGCTTCCTGGCCATCCATGAGACTAAGTTTGCACCCACAAACACAGCAAATCCGCCTGTAGAGCGGCGATCATCAACACATCCCACCCAGTCGGCATCAGAGAAGGCACTCACCATCATAGAGTTGGAGCGCCTGATGTGATGACTGAATTTGATGGTACCGTGAATATAGCGAAGAATTCGTTTGACTGCGCTCCAATGAACTGAAGGTGGCGCATGTAGGAACTGACATACCTTATTGACCGCAAAGGAAATGTCGGGCCGTGTCGGGTCGAATCGAAGAGCACCGACCACACTCCGGAACCGCGTAGAATCCTCGGAGTTCAATGGTTCCCCATCAACCCGAGACTAAGCTTCTCGGAAGGTGACGGGGAGTGTCTACCGAATGAGCTTTGTCCATACCGGAGCGTTTGAGGATTTCGGATGCATCTGCGCTTGAGAGCAGAGAGACCGGTGGAAGATTTCTTGACATCGATCCCTAGAAAAAATGCGAGCTCCCAAATCCTTGAGAGCGAAGTCCATCTCGTAAGTCCTTGAGCAATGCGTCGCTTGCCAATGAAGAGGAGCTAGCAACAATAATATCATCAATATAAACGAGGACAAACATAACATATCCACCCCGATAGTAGTAGAACAAAGATGTGTCAGCTTTGGACGCCACAAAACCAAGGGCCTCTAAGCGTTTGCAGAGACGCGCATACCATGCCCGTGGAGCCTGCTTCAGGCCATACAGCGCCTTGTCAAGTCGACAGACGTAGGAGGGATGAATCTTGTCCGTGTAGCCAGGTGGTTGCTGCATGTAAACTTCCTCTTCCAGGATCCCATGAAGGAAAGCATTTTGGACATCTAGTTGGTGAAGAGACTAGCCCCGAGAAACAGCTATGGAAAGAATGAGTCGGATCGTAGTTGCCTTGACCACGAGACTGAAGGTTTCTTCATAATCGATGCCGTATTGTTGCTTGAATCCTTTGGCGACAAGACGGGCCTTGTATCGATCAACAGACCCATCCGCTTTTCGCTTGATCTTATACACCCATTTGCATCCGACAATGTTCTTGCCTTTAGGTCGAGGGACCAAGTGCCAGGTTTTGTTGTGAAGTAGTGCTTGATGCTCGGAGTTCATGGCAGCCACCCAATTTGGATTGGACATAGCTTCATTGAGAGTGCTCGGCTCACCTGTGGAAGGCTGAACATGCATACACCACTTGACAGTGCCATCGGTATACCTTTTTGGTTGACGAATCCCATGGGACAACCGTGTTGCCGGCCGTGATGAAGCTGGAGGAGGCGATGCCACGGCCACGGGTGCAGATTCGATCGGCGCAGAAGATCCGCCGACCGGGATCTCATGGGCCCCACTGGCGGGATCGGCTAGCGCTGTTGCCGTGGTCCCCGCAGGATCCGGCTGTGGCGGAGGTGGACTCGGGGTAGTGGAAGAAGACGACGCAGCGGCTGCAGAAGATCCTGATGACCCAGCCCGCACCTCTGTCGCGCGCGGGGAAGACGCCACGCGTTCGCCGATGGATGGCGGGACCTCGCTCGTGGTGGATCCGCCCGCAACCTCGGACGCGCCGAGTTCTGGCGCGCTAGGCGAATCGAGGTGGGGATCCGTGCTGTCCCCGCCGGGCCGACACATAAAATGACGGGTGTGCGGCGCCGGTTCAACACCGATTGAAGGCGGATTTCTTCCTGTTTCCTGCGTACAACCAGTAGAGCTAGGGGCAGTAGTAGCATTAGTAGAACAATGCTTATGCTGGTCAGGTACAAAACTATTCCCAAAACTAGAGGTCGGAGGAAGAAGGAGATCAGGAAGAAGCTCAAGCTCTTTGCGGAGAAGAGCTCCAGCGTTAGGATGGAGAGATGCAAACGGGAAGATTTGTTCATCAGAGATGACATCTCATGATATATAAATATGTCCATCTTTAGGATCTAGGCACTTGTAACCTTTGTGAAGAATATTATATCCTAAGAAAACACATTGCTTGGATCGGAATTGGAGTTTCTTGGAGTTGAATGGCCGAAGATTAGGCCAAACAAAGACACCCAAAAACACGTAGAAAATTATAATCGGGAGCTTGGTCATACAAGGCCTTGAAGGGTGTCTCGATTTTGAAGTACACGGGATGGCGAGACGGTTAATAAGAAACACGGCCGTCAAGAAGGCTTCATCCCAAAATTTTAGGGGTAGGGATGCGTGAGCAAGCGGGGTGAGTCCTACTTCAACTATATGGCGATGTTTGCGTTCGCGAGCCATTTTGCTGATGAGCATGTGGACAAGAAACTTGATGATTAATGCCTATGCGTTTGAAGAAAGAGTGAAGAGCTTGGTACTCTCCACCCCAATCTGTTTGGACACATGCGAATTTTTCTGCAAATTGTCGTTCAACAAGATTTTGAAACTCATGAAAAATGTGGAAAACTTCAGATTTGTGACGTAGCATATAAACCCAAGTAAATTTACTATGATCATCAATGAAACTGACATAATAATTGTAGCGACCAATGGAAAGAGGGGCGGGGCCCCATACATCGGAGAAAATAAGGTCGATAGGACCATGAGACACACCAGAGGACTTGGGATATGGCAATTGATGGCTTTTGCCTTGTTGGCAAGTGTAACGGAACCGACCAACTAATTTAATTACGAAGTACTAATCAAGCTGATGTGATAACTCAATTAGTACTTAGCAACCAAACCAGCCCGGTAGTCCGTGAAACCTAGAAGGATTTCAAACAACTATACAACAAACCCGAATCCAAAGTTCAGCGGTTCCCATTCACTGTTTTATTTACATTTCGCACATAGAATTATTACAACCCAAATAGAAATAATAGCGGAAGAAAAACTCTTTTGATAATACACTCACACCTATACTTTTAAATACGGTGCCGGCTCGGTCGACTCCATCAACGGCATGTAGATGAGGTAAAAGAGTGACTTGCCCGAAGTCTAATCCTCCCATAGTGGGATATAAGTCCACCGTGTCGTCACAGCAGTAACTCTCCAAAACCTACAACAACATTGGGAATTACACCCTGAGTACATTGTACTCAACAAGACTTACCCGACTAAAAGAAAATAAAGACTCTTTGGTGGATGCCGGGCTTTGTAGTGGGTTTAGCCGACTCCTTTTCTTTGCCAAAAGATGAGCTTATTAATAATCATTTAGTGACAAAAGGACTCTCTAGCTTACCCAATTGAGTTGGATCCCGCCATTACTACATTAGCACCTCGCAACTACTTCATCATTTTAAGGTAGAAGCAATCAACATTATATCATACCGCATTGATTGAGTAATCATTAAACCATCATGAGTGAACATAACCAACTCGCATTTCAAATCTTATTTGCGGCACCGTAATCGCTTTGGTCAAGTTAGTCGCTATCCGGACCGATGGCGATTATAATCGATTGCAAACCAAACAAGCGAGGTATTCCTCACACAAACCGCACTCACCCGCTAAGGTGAGGTATAGGTCACCACGATCTACTCGGGAAACGCGGGATCAACAACTCACCACCATGACCAAGGAAACTCCCGGCTACCAACAGGTAAGCGTGCCCATCAAATGACACCGCCCCATCTTAAGGACTCACGACCGGGCCCTTGTTTACACCACCCCCATCGCCGGCATGGATACCTGGAAGTTGATACCCGGCCCAAGTAGATTCAAGGCTTCGCGGTTGGGCACTACACGCCCTTCCAGCTATATGTGAGGCACTGTTCAAAATGATCCGAGGACGCTCGTGTGCCATAGTATATTAGAGGTGATTTATCATGGCCACATGGTTATGTTCATATCCAACATTTCACCAATCTCAATCCAAAGGGGGTAGTAACACCTACCTCGCGAGTGATAGTCGATCACTCGGCTTCTACCGTTTAATAGCGGGCCTAAGCATGTAGTCGATCCCGTACGTAAAAGTAGGATATTTCGTGGCAAGGTAGTCCCGATGCAACTACGTTTTCAAGCAATGCCTATAAACTTAATGCATCATAAGGAATAAAAGGACGCAAAGTAAATCATTTGCAAACTTAGGAGGGATGCTCCGGGGCTTGCCTTATTTAGAAGACCGAGGTTAGTGCCCCGTGTACTCGACTATTCCAAGTCGGGTCCCGGTGCTTGATCAATTCTCGTGCGGATCTCCGTTCGCACTTGTCCTTCCTCGGATCCTCGATTCCACAACGAATGTTCTACACGTGATCCTGGAATGATGCATGTGCATATGTATGAGTATGTGATTATCGGTGTATGCATGATCAAGGAGGATAGATACTCATAGGTGAATATCTTAATCAATCGGCTACACTTATCACTAGCAAACAAGCCGGTAAAAGCCAAAGACCTATACTTATTCATTCATCCTAACCCAACCATCATGACATACTAAGTAACAATCAATCATACATAGCCTAATCCATATAAGCCAATTAGCATTAAGCCCTACATACAAGCAACACTCAATTAAGCTTTCCTAGCATTTGGACCTACAACTGGCAGTCTAGTAAATAAATCATAACTACAGATTTATAAATCCTATGAACACAAAAGAGGACAATCTGGAAAGCTTATACAATTGCCCATAAATCATCTCAAGACATCGAGCCTAATTCTCAAGTTAACTAGGCCTAAAACAGGGAATATCAGGACTGGGTCCTGACAAAACAGCATTGGAACAATTCTGCCAACCATATTGCAACAGCTATAACTCCTAAATTATTGATCCAATGACCATAAAATTTCAACAGTAGATGGATACACTAATCAGCTACCTATCATATGAAGACATGTTTCCCAGGAAACCAACCTATCATTAGGTTAGGCATGGCACGTTGGAATCGACTCTAAATTAATCCACTATGGGTTGAACAGCAACCCATAGCTAGGCACATCCTAAAATCCTATAAAAATTGCAATAGGATACACATGGTAATACAAGCCCACCATCCAAACTTCACCCCATTTGGATGATCCCACTATCCTACACAAAAATGACATGGCAGCACCAATTGGAGGACCTAAAAATACTTTGTACTACCAACTTGGTCAAACTATGATATCAATCATGTACAGAGCTACCTACTGGCATATAATGAGCCTACAAAAATTACCGACTCTAAACTAGGTCTCTATATATCATTTATGAATTATCTCAAGAAACAAGCAATGAGACCACTTGAACTACAACTTCATAATCTTATACAGAAGGCATGCATGATATAATTACCATAGATAAAGCATGATAATACAAGGCTAACAAAACAAGAACCACATTTTTTAGATCAACCTATGATTTACTATGCATTTCCAAAGATTACTTGCATTTTAAGAATTAAATCTAAACTCAATATAAAAGTATCTCAAACATGGCATTTCATATTTTTCAAGCATAGTTCATCTAATAAGAAAAATAATGCAACTTGAATCACTCCATTTGGACACTCCTAGCTCCGATATGAATTTTGCAAGAAATAAACCTAAATCCGGAAATCCTTTTTCCTAAATCCGAATGAGACAAGCCATTTGCAGATAAGCCCCTGTACTTCCTACAAATTAACTAGGCCCGGAACTGGAAACCGATGTGCCTGGCTCTTTTGCGCATGTGTCCTTCACCTCTAGTCAAATTTGAGCCCGAGGCCCTTGCGCGGAGAGAGACAGGGAGGTCGCCGGAGCTCGCGGCTCCGGCCGCTGCGGCGTGCTCCGGCCTGGGCGAGTGGCGGCGGAGGTCCCGTGGGCACCCCGCACAGGCCGGAGGCCTTGGCTCGCCTCGCGGTGCCGTGGCAGCCTCGCCCGCGGCCGGCCGGCGGCCCCCTCGGCTAACCGGCGGCTAAGGGCGGCGTTCCATCCGCGGCGGCGAGCGATGCTCGCAACGAGGGCGGGCTAAGCACGGCGCGGCGACGCGAGCGCGAGGAAGAAGGCTGGGCGGGTGGCTGGTGCGGTGGTGATGCGGCGCGAGCCGGCGGTCTTGGCCATGGCGGCGGCGCCGGCTTTGGTCGCGGGAGGAAGCGAGCAAGAGAGAGGGGTGGAAATGAGAGAGGAGGAGGAGGACCGGTGTCCCTCTTCATTGCTAAGGGCCGGACGCGGCGGGGAGGTGGTAGACGCGTGGGGGACACGCGGCAACCGAGCTCCGCCGATGGCCGGTGGATATTTTCCTCTTCGCCTATTTTAGTGACGGCCATTGACCGTCCGTCACGGAATAGTATTTCCACTCCACGGCACACAAACTTTCTTACTCTATATCTCAAAAACTAAGCCGAATTAGAAGAAACTTTCTACATGAAAGTTACTCCTCCTGAAGAGTAGGTTATTTGGTCTTAGAGGAGTTTGGTCAGATTCCTAATAGATTCAGAGATATAAAATTCCAAATGAAAATACCTCTAAAATTCCCTAAAATAGAAAAACAGCTCCCAAACCAGTCCTTTTCTGCCCTTTTGGAAATCGTGCACTTATTTTCACAAAAAGTGAGTATTGAGACTTTTGATCCTTATAAAATTCTACTCGAAAAAGGTTTAAGGTGCATCGCCATGCAAAGCTTCTATCTAACTCTTTTGAATCGGTCAAAGCAAGCACTTTTATAGACCTACCATGCTTACCACACAAAGAAGCAAGGTTAACCAAAGATGTTAACATAACCCTAGGTTCATTTGGTGTCCTAATCATGTCTAGATTATTTTAGTGGTCAATCATCAAGCACTTGTATTACTTTAACATAAGCACAGCGGCTCAAGCATAAACAAGCATCAAGGTGAAATGCATGTCAAGCTGTGATGCACTGCAAATGATATGATTATGCTGGTGATGTGCAGAGCTAAATCATGATTAACATCCTGGATGTTACAGCCTAACCCCCTTAAAAGAAATCTCGTCCCGAGATTTGGTGGAAGTAAATTAGTTTTCGAAAAACGATACCTCACGTAACGAACTTTCATACTTTACTACTCCCATCACGTTTATCCAGAAACTTCTCATTACTTGTCTCCACCAAGTGACTCAATTCCAAGTTTCATAATCCTCAATACCTAAGATCCGGTGCATCTCGAGTATAACCTCGACGGCTCGTATGTCGTGTTCCAAAGACATGATACTGTTTCATCAAAGATAAGCTAGTTTGCCCTGGTTATGACATTGGAGACCCGACAAAGTCACATTCCGCTCGAGAGGTATACCAAACATCGGCAACCTCGATGGAATCCAAATTATCACACCAACTGATCCACACTTTGCAGATACCGAACTTGCGGTGTAGGTGGTGGATACGGAGCTTCATTGAGTTATCTATTTTCAGCTCTGACCCGTCGATTAATCCATACTCACTCCCTGGAGGGTATCTTCAAGCATAGCTGGTAACCGGCATGTCCTCTACTATGATGATGCTACCATTACTATGTCAATCTTAAGTAAGAAGATGACCAGGAATAGTATGATAAGCATGCACATAGAACCCGAGACTATATACCAATAGGGTAGGTCATCATACAACATGACCAATCAACTACCCAACTGGAAAAGGTCGAGGGTTACTTGAGAGGAAATCTGCTATTCGCATCTTCAAATACATCAAAAGGTGCTTCAAAAATCCATAGTGTTTACTATTAAGAAGCAGAGCGTAGATTCTGCAAAACGGAAACCACATGACTCACTTCAGGGATGGTAACATAGGATTTTATTAGCACATGCTCAATATTGGCACACCCTTCATAGGAACACGGCTACAAAATGCCAATATGAAGCAATTGGACCAGGAAATTTCAACTTGTACATGTAGAAGTCAAAGTTCTTAGGTCAAAGATATCCAACCCTTCTCATGTAGAAATCAAAATTCCTAGGTAAAGAACTTCTTATCGAAAACCGCCAAGTTTTTCTTTTACGTAAGCGGTGTCCAACAAGCAAAGTGGATCCTGTAGCAAGCATCTACAGTACCCCTTTCTTGCATAGGACACGTGCTCTTGGGTTAGGGTTCACTACCTTGGATATACCAAAAATACCTTTTCCAACCATACTCGTGCCAAGCCTTATTCAAAAGGTACTAGTCTTGAGCCAAAATTTTATGTCCCGACAATGCTTGAACGACGCGTGAGACCCATATAGATAATCCCAAGGTCGTATCAAAATACTCATGTCGCATACCCAATGCACGACGTACTCAAAGCTGCGTCTTGACTCGTTAAATACTCTTGTCCGATGAATCCCTTCCATTGATCCCCATAAGGTAAGAGTACTTTTTAGGACATTAGACAGTCTAACCCCCTTAAAAGAACTCTTTCTTCTCGATAAGGAATATGACGGAGTAAGGATTCATTTTCACTATTCGGCGAAATCTTGTATCCCATCAATCTCATGCTGGCTGTTCGAACTACTCGACGCTCGTGTCGGCAAGAGTGATCCCAACAGCAACAAAGGGATCGTTAGGCGCAATCAAGAGCTCAACCATTACTACTCGTACTTTGGCTCTCAAAGTTCTCAGCTTAGACGCATGGTTGTTCATCTTATGAAAGATCGCCAACAGCTATCATTTCATTTGATGAACGACGGACTTACTACGAAACTTAGCGTCTATCGGATAGGTAGTTTCAACTCGAAGGTTAGCAAGGCTGGTTTCGTATTATGGTCTACACGATAGACAGATCTACTACGATCGTTCTTCAACATTAACGACTTCACAATGGTCGCAATTAATGTCGACATAGGCATTATTCGTGAAGGATAAGAAGGAACAAACGAGACACTAAGGAAGTAAAGACTCTACTTAGTTCGAGGTTCTCCTCCTACACGAAAAGGTATATCCCTACAAATATTACAAAGAGAGGGACACACGTTCTATATGAGATAGTACAACTCGTCGAAAATTCTTGATTGAGTCCCCGTGTTGCTATCTTTCGTGGTATGTTAAGGAATAGTTAGTGGTTTGCTCGAACCGAGCACTCTTTCGTCATACTATAAGTGCCAAAACTCAGAGAGTTCAGCCATCATGGCTAGACGACCGAGGGTCATAAGAATTCCGAGTAGGATCAAGTAAATCGGCACATCGAGGTAATTTCTATAATGGATCAAGATCAACAACCATGATACCCGCGCGTGCCGAGCAGCACTACCATGTGTGTGCACCCACAGGGTGCTCTCGGTTTCATCGCGGCACCATCAGTCATTAATCAAGACGCCACTACAGATCCTTACTTTCGAGATGCTATCTCACAATAGGATGGGTGCCTGCACGAATATAGATTGCGTGCAAGACAAAAGTGGGGTAATCGAGTATAACTACAGGGTTATAGTATAGCATGAATGGAGAACTAGATAGGTTCAACACGTCGCATACTTAGGGATGTCTCATGCCTAACGTATCATCTCCCCTGGTAAAAGGTTTACCGGGAAGCGTTGACGTAGGCGAAGTAATTCTCCCCATGGTCAAAGCTAGTTAACAACGTACGAACTATTTATAGCAACAGTGATCGTGTTGTGACTCGTCTTCGCCGCGCTACTCGATAATCATACCTCAAAGGTAGGCACATTATATTCGTTTACTTGCGGGACAATCAGAGAGTCACTACCTATTGTCGAAAGAGTGACGAGCCATCGTATCAAGTGGGTATGAGGTTATCATACTCCTTAACACATCTGTAATTTTGGGATTCGTGTCATCAAAAATACACTAACCGGATCCAAACGTGCGTGTAATATACATACTTAGGCTCTAGTCGTCGTGGGTAACTTGCGAGGAACAAAGCATTATCGTAGCAGCAATGCTAAACCTTGCTAGTAAACGCAACGTTACTAAACTTCGGATAACCTGAATTTGAGGTGATGTGGCTTACATTGGTAGGATGGGATTTAAATGTCTATCCCCAGAAAGGTTTCACAACAGGAACATTGTTTTGACAAAATTGGAATATTGGTCACGATCAAGAATTATAATACCAAATAGCTTTTGCTAGAAATCCGACCATGTTCCGGCCGGTTATCAAGGTGGTTCTAGCTTCCATTGCGGCACTATAATAACTTTGATCGGGGCAACGCTACTAACCGGTGGACGATAGGGTAACTTCATAGACTGGATTTTGAGAGGTATAATTAAACATTTTTGTGCAACTAAGCGATGCACACGCGATGAGGTCAGGGACAACGAAGAAGTCTAAAACTCAGAAATGGCAAGAGTGTCACCGAAACAAACACAACACAAAGTTGCGCATGTTATCGGCGGCGCTTGGAAGGCGATAGTTAACGACTATACTTGTTTAATAGAATAGACCTAGACACGTGACCGTAAGACATCTGTATTGACGTGTCATCTTCGACCAAAGAGGTATACATCGAATTCCCCCTAATCACTTTTCTCGAGACAACCAGCACATACTAAACGTTCTTACTCTATCTTGATTTGCATGGATTCGAATTACCACTTTGGAACAATGTTGGGAATTTAAACCCAAAAAAGCTAGCGGACCAACATACTTGTTCTAACCTACTACTTGAGATAGGTGCACTACATTGTCTAGGTTTGTCATGAACACAAGTTCTGATTGGTACATTATCAGTGGACCAATCCCATAGGATCGCACGTCGATACCTATATCAACCGAGGAGGCTCTTATCCCATGAGATGCTTAATCTTAAGCCTACTCCACTTAAGCATGGTCCATGTCTTCCGTGCTCGCGGTATTCCCAAAGATCAACCTTGTCGACGTTGAGCACAACTTGAGTACCTTCCGGATTAGGACTTTTGGGAGGAGTGTGGGGGATTGCTGGTTATAAACCCATTGGATTTCTGTATTGAGAGCAGCATTCACCCATTCTCGGGCGATATACTTCGTCCAGTTGCATTTTGTTGGCGCATAATTGTTCCATGGCCTTTTGCCTCCGACCAAGTAGGGCAAACGCAGATCCAAAACTGTCTATGCGCTACAAAGACTTCAGGCATAGCGACACTCTTTCGCTGTCTAGCCTATCCCTTGGGAAAATGTCATTTGCGCAAACAATATGGTTACCCTCTTTACATTCTCTTCGGTTACCTTCTTCACTTACTGTTGCTCGGTGATGACATAAACAGACTCATGATTAAGAGACTCCAAAGCACTTTCTAAACAAGAGCAGCTCTTCATCATGGCAACCATCGCTTTGCTAGCAAAATCATTGCTATTCTCAGCCTCATCCATTCCACCAACAAGTGCAGTCTCACTAATCAGGCGCCACACGGCCTGGTGTGGGTCGCCCTTAGGAAACACACCTGCAGTGGCATGAGCAACTTCATCTGGACCTCTCTTAAGCAAATCCCTCAGGGCCCTGCAAGCAACTATATTCGCACCTTCCTGAGGGTTCCTGCCTCGAGCGATAAAGTGGCGGTCACACCAATGTGACGCATCTTTGCTCTTGGCGGAAATCAAAGTTTCGACAGAGAGTACACTCGGATGTTAACTTTCCAATTCCTTGCTTCACTGATAGCGAAGCTCTTTACCCGTGGTGTAACCCACAGAGTGCAGAACTTGCCATAAAAGAGACGACATTCCAAGACTTTCAGAAACTTCTTGGCACCAAGTGGCTCACGGGTGACAAGTGGTTGTTATTGCCGAACTTTGGCCTTGATTGACTCGGATTTGATGCGCTTCATTTGAGCCACTTGTAGAACCGAAATACGACTCTCATGAGACGAAGATTACAAAGGTCAATTTTTTATCAAAAAGAGAAGTATTCAATTATAAGGAAAGAGAGAAAGTGTCGTTCCCATGAGATGATCATATGACATGATGCATGCACGTTCCTTACGTCCTCACAACTAGGAACGACAAAGTTCTAGTGTTTTAAGCGGTGGCATACATACGTCATCTATACGGCTCTCAAATAGTGGGAACTAGTCGAACTACACGAACTTGCGTGGTTAGTGTTCCTACTTGAAAGATTCCATTTCAGCCCAAAATCCCATATGAATGCAAAGGGCGACGTAAAAACTCGGCACCTTAAGAATAAGGTCAAAACTTCGAATACAAACAACTCCTATTCAACACCCTCCTCCACACAGGCATATCCCCGATATCCCCGCATGTAGGTGCACGCTAACCAATCATCGTCGAAGACGGCATCCCACACATGGGACACTTTCATATAAACATGTGTGAAACATGTGAATAATCCAGTGTCATATAAGCACTCTCCTAGATCGGCAGTGTATCCGATCATGCTCTCACAACTCACACTTACCTTGGGCGTAGAGGAATATGAAACCAAACGTAACCATTCAAGTGAATGGCCCCCATACACATCCGTCGTGTATGAGCGACAAAGGAAAATATGATGCAATACCCATAGTTAGCCTCGTTAGATAGCCACCTAGTAGCCCTTAATTGGGCATATAGGATACGACCACTGGCACACTTTAGTTTGAACACATAGGTTTTCCAACACCTATATAACTATGAGTTGGCAAATAGTTTTGTGAAACCAAATTCTTTTGTTTTGAAACACCCAAGTGAACGGTAGATGCTGAACCATGGAGCTGATACCGCTGTAACAGAACCGACCAACTAATTTAATTACGAAGTACTAATCAAGCTGATGTGACAACTCAATTAGTACTTAGCAACCAAACCAGCCCGGTAGTCCGTGAAACCTCGAAGGATTTCAAACAACTATACAACAAACCTGAATCCAAAGTTCAGCGGTTCCCATTCACCCGTTTTATTTACATTTCGCACATAGAATTATTACAACCCAAATAGAAATAATAGCGGAAGAAAAACTCTTTTGATAATACACTCACACCTATACTTTTAAATACAAGAGTGCCGGCTGGTCGACTCCATCAACAAGATGTAGATGAGGTAAAAGAGTGACTTGCCCGAAGTCTAATCCTCCCGTAGTGGGATATAAGTCCACCGTGTCACCACGGTAGTAATTCTCCAACCTACAACAACAACATTGGGAATTGCACCCCGAGTACATTGTACTCGGCAAGACTTACCCGACTAAAAGAAAATAAAGACTCTTTGGTGGATGCCGGGCTTTGTAGTGGGTTTAGCCGACTCCTTTTCTTTGCCAAAAGATGAGCTTATTAATAATCATTTAGTGACAAAAGGACTCTCTAGCTTACCCAATTGAGTTGGATCCCGCCATTACTACATTAGCACCCGCAACTACTTCATCATTTTAAGGTAGAAGCAATCAACATTATATCATACCGCATTGATTGAGTAATCATTAAACCATCATGAGTGAACATAACCAACTCGCATTTCAAATCTTATTTGCGGCACCGTAATCGCTTCTGGTCAAGTTAGTTGCTATCCAGACCGATGGCGATTATAATCGATTGCAAACCAGGTGGCGAGGTATTCCTCACACAAACCGCACTCACCCGCTAAGGTGAGGTATAGGTCACCACGATCTACTCGGGAAACGTGGGATCAACAACTCACCACCATGACCAAGGAAACTCCCGGCCGCCAACGGGTAAGCGTGCCCATCAAATGACACCGCCCCATCTTAAGGACTCACGACCGGGCCCTTGTTTACACCACCCCCATCGCCGGCATGGATACCTGGAAGTTGATACCCGGCCCAAGTAGATTCAAGGCTTCGCGGTTGGGCACTACTCGCCCTTCCAGCTATATGTGAGGCACTGTTCAAAATGATCCGAGGACGCTCGTGTGCCATAGTATATTAGAGGTGATTTATCATGGCCACATGGTTATGTTCATATCCAACATTTCACCAATCTCAATCCAAAGGGGGTAGTAACACCTACCTCGCGAGTGATAGTCGATCACTCGGCTTCTACCGTTTAATAGCAGGCCTAAGCATGTAGTCGATCCTGTACGTAAAAGTAGGATATTTCTGTGGCAAGGTAGTCCTGATGCAACTACGTTTTCAAGCAACGCCTATAAACTTAATGCATCATAAGGAATAAAAGGACGCAAAGTAAATCATTTGCAAACTTAGGAGGGATGCTCCGGGGCTTGCCTTATTTAGAAGACCGAGGTTAGTGCCCCGGTACTCGACTATTCCAAGTCGGGTCCCGGTGCTTGATCAATTCTCGTGCGGATCTCCGTTCGCACTTGTCCTTCCTCGGATCCTCGATTCCACAACGAATGTTCTACACGTGATCCTGGAATGATGCATGTGCATATGTATGAGTATGTGATTATCGGTGTATGCATGATCAAGGAGGATAGATACTCATAGGTGAATATCTTAATCAATCGGCTACACTTATCACTAGCAAACAAGCCAGTAAAGCCAAAGACCTATACTTATTCATTCATCCTAACCCAACCATCATGACATACTAAGTAACAATCAATCATACATAGCCTAATCCATATAAGCCAATTAGCATTAAGCCCTACATACAAGCAACACTCAATTAAGCTTTCCTAGCATTTGGACCTACAACTGGCAGTCTAGTAAATAAATCATAACTACAGATTTATAAATCCTATGAACACAAAAGAGGACAATCTGGAAAGCTTATACAATTGCCCATAAATCATCTCAAGACATCGAGCCTAATTCTCAAGTTAACTAGGCCTAAAACAGGGAATATCAGGACTGGGTCCCGACAAAACAGCATTGGAACAATTCTGCCAACCATATTGCAACAGCTATAACTCCTAAATTATTGATCCAATGACCATAAAATTTCAACAGTAGATGGATACACTAATCAGCTACCTATCATATGAAGACATGTTTCCCAGAAACCAACCTATCATTAGGTTAGGCATGGCACGTTGGAATCGACTCTAAATTAATCCACTATGGGTTGAACAGCAACCCATAGCTAGGCACATCCTAAAATCCTATAAAAATTGCAATAGGATACACATGGTAATACAAGCCCACCATCCAAACTTCACCCCATTTGGATGATCCCACTATCCTACACAAAAATGACATGGCAGCACCAATTGGAGGACCTAAAAATACTTTGTACTACCAACTTGGTCAAACTATGATATCAATCATGTACAGAGCTACCTACTGGCATATAATGAGCCTACAAAAATTACCGACTCTAAACTAGGTCTCTATATATCATTTATGAATTATCTCAAGAAACAAGCAATGAGACCACTTGAACTACAACTTCATAATCTTATACAGAAGGCATGCATGATATAATTACCATAGATAAAGCATGATAATACAAGGCTAACAAAACAAGAACCACATTTTTTAGATCAACCTATGATTTACTATGCATTTCCAAAGATTACTTGCATTTTAAGAATTAAATCTAAACTCAATATAAAAGTATCTCAAACATGGCATTTCATATTTTTCAAGCATAGTTCATCTAATAAGAAAAATAATGCAACTTGAATCACTCCATTTGGACACTCCTAGCTCCGAGATATGAATTTTGCAAGAAATAAACCTAAATCTGAAATCCTTTTTCCTAAATCCGAATGAGACAAGCCATTTGCAGATAAGCCCCTGTACTTCCTACAAATTAACTAGGCCCGGATCTGGAAACTGATGTGCCTGGCTCTTTTGCAGACAGGTCCTTCACCTCTGTCAAATTTGAGCCCGAGGCCCTTGCGCGGAGACGGGGGAGGTCGCCGGAGCTCGCGGCTCCGGCCGCTATGGCGTGCTCCGGCCTGTGCGAGTGGCGGCGAGGTCCCGGGGCACCCCGCACGGGCCGGAGGCCTTGGCTCGCCTCGCGGTGCCCGTGGCAGCCCCCACGCCACGCGGCCGGCGCCCGGCAGCGAACCGGCCGGGCGGCGGGGCGCGTCCATCCGCGGCGGCGAGCGGCGGCGCGAGGGCGGCTAAGCACGGCCCGGGCGGCGACGCGAGCGCGAGGAAGAAGGCCGGGCAGGTGGCCGGTGCGGTGTGGTGATGCGGCGCGAGCCGCGGCCTTGGCCATGGCGGCGCGCCGCTTTGGTCGCGGGAGGAAGCGGAGCGAGAGAGAGGGTGGAAATGAGAGAGGAGGAGGAGGACCGGTGTCCCTCTTCATTGCTAAGGGCCGGACGCGGCGGGAGGTGGTAGACGCGTGGGGGACACGCGGCAACCGAGCTCGCCGATGGCCGGTGGATATTTTCCTCTTCGCCTATTTTAGTGACGGCCATTGACCGTCCGTCACGGGAATAGTATTTCCACTCCACGGCACACAAACTTTCTTACTCTATATCTCAAAAACTAAGCCGAATTAGAAGAAACTTTCTACATGAAAGTTACTCCTCTGAAGAGTAGGTTATTTGGTCTTAGAGGAGTTTGGTCAGATTCCTAATAGATTCAGAGATATAAAATTCCAAATGAAAATACCTCTAAAATTCCCTAAAATAGAAAAACAGCTCCCAAACCAAATCCTTTTCGCCCTTTTGGAAATCGTGCACTTATTTTCACAAAAAGTGAGTATTGAGACTTTTGATCCTTATAAAATTCTACTCGAGAAAAGGTTTAAGGTGCATCGCCATGCAAAGCTTCTATCTAACTCTTTTGAATCGGTCAAAGCAAGCACTTTTATAGACCTACCATGCTTACCACACAAAGAAGCAAGGTTAACCAAAGATGTTAACATAACCCTAGGTTCATTTGGTGTCCTAATCATGTCTAGATTATTTTAGTGGTCAATCATCAAGCACTTGTATTACTTTAACATAAGCACAGCGGCTCAAGCATAAACAAGCATCAAGGTGAAATGCATGTCAAGCTGTGATGCACTGCAAATGATATGATTATGCTGGTGATGTGCAGAGCTAAATCATGATTAACATCCTGGATGTTACAGCAAGCATCACATACTCTAGTTTTATTTGAATCTGCAAGAACAGGTAGACTATGACGACTCAAAACTTGTTGAACGACACGAGATGACGCATGGCCTAATCGATGATGCCATAGGGAGGTAGATGGTGTGGTAGCGCCAAAGGCTTGCTTATTGGATGGTGGTGATGATGACGGGCGAAGACGGTATAGACCCCTTCACATCTCGCCACTTTGTGGAGGGTGTTCTTCGTCACCTGTTCCTTAATAAGAAAATGATCCGGGTGAAATTCAAGGAATACACCGTTATCTTTAGTAAATTGATTTACGAGCAGAGATTCTTTGTGGCTTGTGGGACATGAAGAATATGATTAAGATGCAAATTTCTAGTACGGGAATAGATAGTACTATGACCAGTGTTTGCAATCTTCATACCTTGCCCGTCAGCAGCTAGAACTTGCTCCCCGCCACGGTACTTGTTGCGGAAGGAGAGCTTCTCTAGTTCTCCCGTGATGTGGTCGGTAGCACCTGAGTCCATGTACCAATTTGTGTCCACCCCGTAGGGGGACGTGGTAGCCGCGGACGCGCTCTTCTGTGGCTGCTGCTGCGCACCGGTGTAGTTGTGGTCGAAGCGCTGAAGCAGCGTCCGGCGTGGTGTCCTTCCTTGCCGCAGATCTAGCAGAAAACTCCCTCCTGGAAGCTGCTGTTGCGCCCGCCGTTGGGGTGCCTAGCACCGCCACGCCCGCGACCGCCACCGCCGCGAGTAAAACCGCCACAGTTGCGGCCACGAGATTGACTGGAGTTGTTGAAGTTGCGGTTGCCCCCCTTGATGGCGGCGTTCGCTGAGGACTGGGAGTCGCCGCCACCAAGGCCCTTGCGCTGTTCCACGGCGAGCAGTTGAGCGTAGAGCTCAGGGATCGTGATCGGCTCGACGCGCGTCGCGACAGCCGTCACGATGGACTCATATTCCTCACCAAGGCCGGTGAGGATCTGGGTGACGAGGTCGTCGTCGTCCATCTTCTTGCCCGCCGAAGCCATGTCATCGGCGAGGCCCTTCATCTTGGTAAAATACTCCGCCATGGTCGACGATCCCTTGGATGCCGAGGCGAGGGCCATGCGCGTGGCAACGACCCGAGCACGAGACTGGGAGGCTTGGCGATCTTGGACTGCCGCCCAGAGCTCGGACGACGTGGTGGCCGAGGAGACTTGTTGGAAGATTTCTTTGGAGAGCGAGGAGAAGAGGTAACTCAAGACCTGCTGGTCCTGAGTCACCCAGGTCTCATACGCTGGGTTGGGCACCGGATCCGCCTTCTTGCCGGAGACGGGATCGATCTCGCCCTCAAGGAACGCCGCCGGTGGCGACGCGTCGGACTTGATGTAGCCGGCGTACTTGGCGCCTTTGAGAGTGGAGGTGACTTGGGCAAGCCACATGTTGTAATTGCCACGTTGGAGTCTCTCATTGACGTGGAAGGAAGCCAAAGGAGAGGGCCGGGAGGGCGAGAGGAAGTGGCGGTGGAGTTGAAGGCCATTTGGATCTATTCCGAATGGAAAAAGGAGCTTGATACCATGTAAGAGAGAATGAATTGGAGGGAACGAGATGACCCTTCCGGGTCTCTCGGTACATGTTAAATAGGACAGGAAGAGCCCCCGTATGGCCTTACATACAATGTGGAGTTACATCTTGACTTGACTCTTTCCTATACAATCTAAGCCATACATGTTACAAGAACAAGTCTTGTGGTGTGAACATAATCCTAGGAGACAATCTAAGCCATACATGTTACAAGAATAAGTCTTGTGGTGAACATTAATCCTAGGAGAATCCTAGTTGTCTAACATTCAAAATATCTCCCACTTTATAGGAACTCAATGCTTGTTGCATTGAAAGGTTCGAGTAGGGGTGGGGTAAGGGCTGGGTGCTCAATATTTAAATCTTTTGTGTTCGTCGATGATGTGATATATAATATAGATGTTGAAAAATTTAAGAGGTACTACAGCTGCATATATAGCCGTGTGCATATCGATATTCAATTGGATAAAGGCATGCTTACCTTGGAGCGCCATATGATGCAGTGCGATGAGTGGAACAGATGAACGCTCTGGCAGGGGAAAATCCTTGTGTATATGGACCCGTGCAGTCCAGCGATGTAGCAAGGGGTTTCTCGCCTTCTCCCCCGACACGGCTAAGGCTATGGAAATGCTCGTTGAGCGACCGAAAGACAAGGTTGAAGTCGTTGCCCTGCAGATCATTCGAAAGAACTGCACATCTATAGCTCGGTTGTTATCTGCGGTTTCCTGGACATAGGCGCTGATTGTATCCATCACCTCGGAGACGACAAGCAGCGTGTTTGGCCCCGACGAGCACCCGAGGTCAGCTGCGACCATCGTGGTTGCTGCAGGGGAGAGTGACTTGAGCACCTCTCGGACAGCCTTCTGGAGCTCCGGACAGGTCTCAATTATGGTCTTCCTCTGCAACAATATGAACACATACATTCATTCATGCTCGAGCACCCTTATAATATAAATGTATATACTCCAAGTCTATTCATGCATGAAATTGTATGAACACATACTTGAAAACTGGAATTAACAGCGTAGCTGTTCTCTCCGTCACCAGTTGCCATGTGCAAGTCCCTTTCCACGGTCATGGCCTGCAGTGGAACGCGGCCGCCAGAGAGCATGGAGGCCAGCTTGGCAAGCGCGGAGCCATGGCCGAAGGACGCAGAGGCAAGGCCAGGCTGCAGGCGTTGAGTGCAGATTCGCATTGGGCGTGGTGGAGAGTAGCAGGAAGCTAACATTGCCATTGCTTGTCCAGGAAGAACAAGAAATTGGAGCCAGCTTCACGAATTCTAGCTTGGCTTGTGTATACTTGCTTGCTTTGTTGGGTGTGGTTTCGGGCTCTGCACCAGGCAGAGACGACGACTACGCTTATTTTTATAGACAAGCATGCTGCCCATGCCCATCATTATCAATATATTCCGTGATTGGGATGAATAAATAATCAAACCCCACTACCACTAGCTAACTATCCACGCCTATAGAAAGTCAAATGGGCGGCACTGCCATGGCAGGTGGCCAGGTGGGCACTGTTGGCTCACCGAGCCGTGCCACTGCCATGAGAACATGACACCACGAAGCAGGGTAAGCTGTGAGCTCGTCAGCCCACTAGCCCGTTGAACACTGCATTGCGTCTTCCAGCAACGCCGGCAGGAACAGATCCATGAAATGGAACCCGGCGCCATCGCCTACCCTCGGATGGCTCGAAAAACTCACCTGCCGCCGTCGACGATTCGCGACCGCGAGCTCTCGTCCTTGTGCTTCCAAGGCATGGAAAAGGAGCTGCTGCCGGCGATAGATGAGAGGAGACGAGGCAGTGGATGCTGGCCGCTGGAACGGGGCGAGCACGGCAAACTGGAAGGCAGAGCGAAGCGACGGCAGAGGGGATTGAAGCGGGCGAGCGACGGAACGGGATCTTGGGATGGCCGTGCGTGCTGGCACCGGGCTGAGCTTTCGGCCCAGACAGCTGGGCCAGGTCATTACCACTGAATGCCTCCCAGCTGGGCCAAGCGAGAGGCCCGAGAGGTCAGGTGAGAAATGTTTTTTCTCTCAAAAAAAGGTGAGAAATGTTTTGCTAAAAAAGCACTAGTGATAGGTCATTCAGGTGAGGAATGTATAGGTTGTCTTGTGGTGGGTGTGTTGTCTCTTAATGCTCACACTGCGAGCTTATGACACTCTTATATTTGTTACGCCCTGTGCTACCCTGACACCCCAAACTATTGTTCATCATGTGTAGAGTGATGCCATCCAATGCCTACATGTGTTGACGCACAATTGGATCAAGCCAACATCAAATCATCTTCTTCCTCCAGTTCGGATTACGAGAGGGATGGGGTCGGTGCTGGTGGCGGCGATATATAGAAGGGATGGAGCAATGCGGCAGCAACCTCACCGACGTACCATGGGCCACGATTGAGGTTAGCGACGATGGGCTAATGAGTAATAGAGTTAGGGATTTAGGATTTTCGGGGCTTTGAAAGGACTCCAATGTTAGACGACTCTAGAGAGAAGGCCGGAGAAGTGGAAATAGGAGACAAAAGTTACTAGTAGTAATGTTAGATATGTACCCAATATGAGTATAGTTTGCTTACATTACAACTTGAATTATATTAAGAGATAGAAGTAGAGTTAAAGATGTACTCTGTAGGCTATCCTTGTAAAAACAACTATGAGAAGACTTGACGATTGGTTTGGATAGTGGCGAGGACGTGAGAGTGCTCGATATATGTTGGTGTAGTTGTTGTTTATATACAGGAGGAGTTGTAGTCATGCCTCGAGGACGTAGATACATCGCCGAACCTCATTAAGAAACACCATGTCATGGTGCCGTTCATTCTCACTTGCACATTTTCTTCTTTGGAGTTCCATAGGCTTTGTGTTCTTCGGTTGCATACTTGTTTGGGTCTTGGATTAAGAGCAGGCACTCTAACAAAGTGGTACCTACACTACTGGAAATTTGAAATTCCCTGACCAACGTCAGGCAAAACTGGAATTACCCTGTCGAGCCAGCCCTGACGGTATTTTTATTTTCCCTGACGGTAAGTGCACCGTAAGAAATTTCATGGCGATATTTTTATTTTTTATGACGATACGTACATTTTCATGAAAATATTTTTATTTTCCCTGACGGTAGTGCACTGTGAGGGAATTTCAAGTTTCTAGTAGTGCTAAGCCAAATTTCATAAAGTTAAAGAAGATCACGTGAAGGTGAGAGATGTGTTGCACCTGGGCAAGGCTTGCATGGTTGTGTCCAGAGAAGGAGGTGGCACATATGGAGTATAGAGTGGACACCGACTCGGTCGTTGGAGTTGAAAAATTTGTGTGGGTGGCTTGAAACATCCGATGGGCTACGTACAATCAGTAAGGATGTGTCCAAGACATGGAGATCGGGTTAATCGTGGCTGGTAGTTATCGTTCGATAGAGGTCCGTCATACATGCATGATGAGTAGTTTAGATGGTGTGGCTGGACGTCGTGGAAGAAGACGACGATGTCGATACGTGGAAATGCACTAGAATGAACCTAGTTATTGATAACTAGAAAATTAGTTTACTATATTTTTCGTGAAAACTGCAAATAAATTTTCACAAAGGTAATCTGCTTGGCTAGTACTCCCTCTGTCCATTTATCATTTTTGTCTAAGCAATTTTTTTTTCTAAAAATCTCCTTCGTATTAGTTGGGACCACAAGTTTGACTCTTCGAATGTGTTGCACATTTAGTGTTCATTGGCTGCTCCTTTGTATGCATTTATTGTTTTTTGGCTATCGATTGACTACAACTCTTTAACTACACAATGCCTTTAATAAAAATTGTTTTTGTTTTACTGCTCCTTGGTCATTACGCCGAAGACGAGTTGTTGTGTAAGAGCATCTCCAAGAGTTTTGCATTTAGACTTTGCGTTCACTAATTTGCAAAAAAAGTGTTAAAAAGTCCTATCCAATGGTTTTGCATTTAGACTTTGCAATTTCATTAACTTGGCAAATAGGGGGAAGACTTGGCATATATGCCAAGCCTCTTGCGCTTGGCAAATCGCGGTCCGCGCGTTTTCCTTCTCCCCCCGCCCGACCCTCGCGCTGCCTCCCTCCACCCGCGCCGCCTATTTTGGGTAATTGTCAAGTTAAAATTGCAAAACGGTGGGAGATAACCGCTTTTTTTCTTTGCATTTTGTTTTGAGAGTTGGCAAATGACAACAAATGCTAAAGTAAAAATGCAAAACCCTTGAAAATGCTCTAAGAAGGAATAACATGTACACACGTAACATATGGAAAGTATGATGCAACTTTGTTTGGCATCTAGTCCTACACGGCGGCGATCAAAATGCACTATAGGATGCATGTGTTGACTGACATGCTCGAAGTTCAAGCTACACTACAGTACAATAAAATATGATTGTTGGAGGCCTCGCATCATGCCATGCATCAAGAAGACGCACGCCTTGATTGCATTGGTCTCTAGCTATCTATATAAATAGCTATCTATATAAAGGCCATCAGCAATGCCATTGCAATGTCGAGTATTCTAACCTGACCCTCGGCAGAAGTCTGAATATCCCATGGCGAACTCACCAACGACGCCTGCCATGATCCTGACGGCGGTCTTGGCTCTTGGTCTAGCATTCCTGATGTGCGCCAGCAGGCCCACTGCCGCGCAGAACTGCGGCTGCCAGGCAGGTTCTTGCTGCAGCATCTTCGGTTACTGCAGCACGACCAGCGCCTACTGCGGCGACGGGTGCCAGTCGGGCCCGTGCTGGGGCTCAGGCGGCGGCAGCTGCAGCGGCGGCAGCGGCGGCGGCGGCGTGTCTGTGGCGAGCGTCGTCACTGAGTCCTTCTTCAACGGCATCAAGTCCCAAGCCGGGAGCTGGTGCGAGGGCAGAGGCTTCTACATGCGAAGCGCGTTCCTCGAGGCCGTCGCTGCGTACCCGGGCTTCGCGCATGGCGGCTCGGAAGTCGTGCGCAAGCGCGAGATTGCCGCCTTCTTTGCGCATGTCACGCACGAGACCGGACGTAAGTAGTGGATTCTTGAGCCATCTAAACGCTAGCTTGTTTGTCTGCAATATATACGAGTCTCTTGAATCTTGATGCATGGTGTGTTTGCATGTATGTGCGTCTATGGCAACAGATTTATGCTACATCAACGAGATCGACGTGGCGAAATACTGCGACTGGAAGAGTGAGAAGCAGTGGCCGTGCTACCCGATGGAGGGGTACTACGGGCGCGGCCCGCTGCAGCTGTCGTGGAACTACAATTACGGGCCGGCCGGGAGGAGCCTCGGCTTCGATGGGCTGAGGGACCCGGACAGATTGGCACAAGACCCCGTGCTGTCGTTCAAGTCAGCGCTCTGGTACTGGATGGAAAACATGCACCAGCTCATGCCCCAGGGGTTTGGCGCTACCATCAGGGCCATCAACGGCTTCGACGAGTGCCAAGGAGGAAAGAACACGGCCGAGATGAAGGACCGCGTGCAATTCTACATAGAGTACTGCCACGACTTCGGCATTGACCCGGGGAGTGATCTCACTTGCTAGGTGCTCCGTTCATCTATCTTGCGAACCTAGGAGAACATGTTGGATTACATTATGCATTGTTGAGCTCCTACTTCTTCCACCGTTTTATTACATAACTAATATAAATAAATCGGCTTTATCTCTTGTCTACGAGAAGATTCAACCACTTATTACAGTATTATGCAATCACGTAAAACTCAATTCTGAGGGCAACTTCAGTAGGGCCATTACTTGAGCCCTCATCTTAGTTTTAAGGGCTAGGTGCAAAAAAGAAAACTCAGTAGGGGGGGGGGGGGAGCCCCCACTTTTCTTTGTTTTGACAGATTTCACTATGCAAGCTTTTTCACTTGTGCTCGCTCACCTCCACTAAATTCTTCTCCTACGGCTGCCTATTCTCCCCCAGATCCTCCTCTCCTCTCCTCCATCATCCGGTCACCGCCCAGTAGCCTGCCCCTATATGGATGCTCATCTTTCGACATGGTCGCATCCGAGCAAGGCCGCTCTTGGCAATTATCTCGGCCACAAGTCCACTTGGCTTTGGCTCCAACGATCTCACGCCCCTCCCCTCCGAGTCTGCGGTGACCTCGCACTGATCTCATGCCCCTCAGATTCCGGGATCGACCTCCTTCCCTGCGAACCTCCCTCTCCTCCGCCCCTCTCCTACGAGGAGTCTCGCCGGCTTGAAGTTGGCTCCTCGACAAAGACGCACACGACGAGATGTGACATCGACCCCTACGAGCACGGTCGTATTCATCAATGGAGAGAAGAAGATAGGGAAAAGAATGACAAGTGGGTAATTCTCTATTAAATGAATTTGAGGTCCCGACATTGAGGGATCTTGCCGCGGAGTGCAGACCAGAAGATAAGGTCCTCAAAAGTGGGGTAAGACCTCAAATGAAATGTAGGGGGGCTGTAGCAGAACCGACCAACTAATTTAATTACGAAGCCCTAATCAAGCTGACGTGGCAACTTAATTAGAACTCAATAACTAAATCTCTTTCAGAGATCATCAAATGAAAGCATCGGTTCTTGATATCTCTAGCCCTTTTAATGAAATCAAGGACAGTTTCATCCCGCTCTTGACGAACCGATGTAAGATGTGACAATCTAGTTTCTTGGATCCCGGTATAAAAGTGACTATGAAATTTCTCTTCTAATATGGCCCAAGAACCAATGGTGCATGCAGTAACGAATTAAACCAAGCAAAAGTCATGCGTAAGAGATAAAGGAAAATAACGTACTTTCATGTAATCATAGGCACATCCTTCTCCTAGCTGAGCTAAATACATGCTAACATGCTCCATAGATGTTTTGTCATCACTACTGTTGGCGTTTCTTAGCGTGTGCAGCCAAATCCGCAAGCGTACGGAAATCACCGTTATAGCACTTCACCCGGTGAGTAATCGGGTATCGTATTTCTTTCACGAAGAACGGCTTGTGAGTTAATTCTAAACAGAGATTGCCCAGAGATGGAGTAGGATAGCTTTGGTAATGAGGTTTTCTAGGGTAATGGGCCTAAGAGATGGCTAAACTCGTTGCTATACTTCTTACTTCGGGCACCGAATTGCACCTGGTCTGCCAAGTGATGCCGGCCTGTAGCTCTACGCCGTAGCCGGACGTGGGGATTACAAGGGACGGACAAAGGCGTCACCACCTGCCGTCTACCACCTCAACCGTGGACTACGAGGCAAACGAAGGTAGGTCCTAGCCTAGACACCACGTCTATGCTAGTCGCTACAACTCTAGCGGTGATCAGGAGCTCCCGTCTCTATCAGGGGTCCTCTTACTAGAGCTTCCATCACGGGGACGAACGACGAACCCGCAAGAAGATAACAAGCAAGAATAACTTACTCAAAGGTATTACCGAAAGATAAACACGATGTCTTACTTCAAGTAGCAAGACGCCGTAGAGGTACAAGCGAGGAGGGAGCCGACAAATCCGGCACTCCGCCCCGTGGAAGACTAGCTTCCCGAGAGCTCTCTTGGAGAGATGCTCTACTCTTGCTCCTCTCTCACTCCTTACTTCTATTCTAGCTAGGCTAGGTAGAGTGGCTCTACTCTCTCTATAGCCCTAATCAAGCCGACGTGGCAACTTAATTAGAACTCAATAACCAAACCAGCCCGTAGTCCGTGAAATCTCGAAGGATTTCAAACAACTCTACAACAAACCCGAATCCACAGTTCAGCGGCTCCCATTCACCCGTTTTAATTACATTTCGCACATAGAATTATTACAATCCAAATCATAAATAAAAGCGGAAGAGAAACACTTTTGATAATACACACTCACACCTATACTTTTAAATACAAAGTGCTACCAGGGTCGACTCCATCAACAAGCAGTAGATGAGGTATAAGAGTTGACTTGCCCGAAGTCTATTCCTCCCGTAGTGGGATATAAGTCCACCGTGTCACCACGGCAGTAATCTCCAACCTACAACAACATTGGGAATTGCACCCTGAGTACATTGTACTCAGCAAGACTTACCCGACTAAAAGAAAATAAAGACTCTTTGGTGGATGTCAGGCTTTATAGTGGGGTAGCCGACTTCTTTATTTACCAAAAAGATGAGCTTATTAATAATCATTTAGTGACAAAAGGACTCTCTAGCTTATCCAATTAAGTTGGATCCTGCCATTACTATATTAGCACCTACAACTACTCACATTTTAGGTAGAAGCAATCAAACTATTAAACATATCTGCAGTGATTGAATAATATTTAAACTATCATGAGAGAATATAACCAACTCGCTTTCAAATCTTATTTGCGGCACCGTAACTGCTCAGTCAAGTTATTCGCTATCCAGGAACGATGGCGATTATAATCGATTACAAACCAGTTGGTGGGGTATTCCTCACACAAACCAGGCATGCTTTGCAAGAGCAGCCTTAGTCACCTTGATCTACTCGGGAAAAGGCGCGGGATCAACAACTCACCACCATGACCAAGGAAACTCCCGGCTGCCACAGGTAAGCGTGCGCCCATCAAATGACACCACCCCATCTTAAGGCCTTACGACCGGGCCCTTGTTTACTCCCCCACCATCGCCAGCATGGATACCTGGAAGTTGAAACCCGGCCCAAGTAGATTCTAGACTTCGCGGTTGGGCACTACATACCCTTCCAGCTATCTGTGAGACGTTGTTCAAAATGATCCGAGGACGCTCGTGTGCCATAATTCATTAGAGGTGATTTATCATGGCCACATGGTTATGTCCATATCCAACAACTCACTATTCTGAATCCAAAAGGGGTAGTAACCACCTATACTCACAGATGATGGTCGATGATCATCCGGCTTCTACCGATTTAGAGAGCATGCCTAAGCATGTAGTCGATCCTGTACATAAAAGTAGGATATTTCTGGTGGCAAGGTAGTCCTGATGCAACTAGGGTTTCAAGCAACGCCTATAACTTAATGCATCATAAAGAATAAAAAGACGCAAAGTAAATCATTTGCAAACGTAGGAGGGATGCTCCGGGGCTTGCCTTAGTTAGTAGACAGAGGTTGGAGCTCCAGGTACTTGACTATTCCACGTCGGGTTCCTGGTTCTCGATCACTCCTCGTGCGGAACTCCGTTCGCAACTTGCCCTTATGGATCCTTGACTCCTCGACGAATGTTCTACACGCGATCCTGGAATGATGCATATGCATATGTATGAGTACATGATTGTCGGTGCATGCATGATCATGGATGATCAAGGGTGATAGATCTTCGTAGGTAGATCACTTATTTAATCTGCTACACCTATCACTAGCAAACAAGCCAGTAAAGCCAAAGATTTAAACCTAAGCATAAACATACTAACCCAAACATCATGACACACCTTTTAACAACCAACCATACATGTCCCAGATGCTACAAGACTCTTTCATCAAGCTCTACACACAATCAACACACATCCATGCTTTACTAGCGGTTATAGACCTACCATCAGCCTGCGGTAATAAATTCATAACTGCAGCTTTATAAACCCTATGAACATGATAGAGGACATTCCAAAAAGCTTATGAAGTTGTCCATGAATCATCTTGAGACATCAGAGCCTGATTCTCAAGTTATCTAGGCCTAAAATAGAGAAAATTAGAACTGTGTCCTGACAAAACAGCAGTTGAGCAAATCTGCTAGCCATATTGCCACAGCCATAACTCATAGACTATTGCTTCAATAACCACCAAATTTTAACAGTAGATAGCTATCCTAATTATAAACCAATCATGTAAAGACAAGTTTCCCATAAAACCAATTTATAATTGGTTTAAGCATGACAATCATACAAGTACTCTAAATTAACCAACTATGGGTTGAACAGCAACCCCTAGCTAGACATCTCATAAAATCCTATAAAAATTACCGTAGACATAGCATCGCAAAACTAGTCTACCATCCAAATTTCATCCCATTTGGATAATCCTACTGGCCTACACATAAAACACAAGGTAGCACAATTAATTGGATCACTATGAAGTTTGCACTATCGGCCTGGTCACCACACACCATGCACATGATGCCACGCCCGTGCATTCTCCACGCACCCATGGTGGCCTACCCACTGGCTGCCCGTGCCCCGCCTCTCCAAGGGCACACCCATGCTCGATCATCCTCGGTCTCCGGCAGGCATGGACGCCATAGCCATGGTCGTGGTCCTCGTCAGCTAAGAACCCACGGTGTGATTCATTTTATCTTTTATTTGTTCTATATATTCTGTGTAGTAGTGTCTTGAATGGATTGTTGCCATTGGATATTTCATCAAAGATGGCATATTCCACTTAGTCATCTAGCTTCAACGCGATTCGAACAAAACCGTGATCACTGATGTGTCTAAGCAGGATGCACACAGTAGCTGCCGCTCTAGTGCGTCACTATCGGGGAGCAGCTCTTCACCGAGGATTTGGCCAAATTGATTGTTGTCATCCGTCATCCTTTGCTCTATTTGGGGAAGAAGTGGAATGGGGGAGGCACGAATATCAAAAGTAGCTGAGAAGAGAGAGAGAGAGAGAGAGAGAGAGAGAGAGAGAGAGAGAGGATTAGAAAGAAATTCAGAGGGCTATGGTAAGAATACGCTAGCACTCTTCTCATTACACGTCATCTTGTCGACAAACCATATCCTCCCACAGCAGATGTCGCGTAGGCAATAGAGTCGTTCTATGTGGCTTGCTTTGGATGATGTCTCGGACGTATACAAAGTTCATGCACCTAAATGAGCAAAAGAAAG
Source organism: Themeda triandra (assembly GCA_018135685.1). Taxonomy (NCBI): domain Eukaryota; kingdom Viridiplantae; phylum Streptophyta; class Magnoliopsida; order Poales; family Poaceae; genus Themeda; species Themeda triandra. The sequence goes on along the minus strand of JAENPR010000350.1, from coordinate 44,855 downwards.
TTTATGGACCTAGGTGATAAGTGGGGAAAAAATTAAAAACACACGGTGCAATTCACTTTATTGTTTATTCCGTAGTAGTGTCTCGAAGGCAGTAATCTTCCATCGAAGAAGGCCTAGTTGATTGAAGTGGTGGTAGTGGATCGTCCAACCAACAAGGCGTGTATGGAAAAGATGCCCAAATAACTCCACGCTGCCCGGCAATGCAATTGTAGTGCTTTGGGACCATGTAACCCAAGTCATGTGCCTTGGAGTTGTTCAGGTCATAGGCCACTCCTCTAGTCATCGTACTGCTCAAGAACACAATCTCTTCGAAAGGATGAAATCCAAGTAAACTAACATAAGAGTGTCGTTTGAGTTTAGGCATCACCTTTTCTTCTTCATTGTCATCCTTTTTGTGATTTGCATAGTAGTTAATATCCTTGAAGATCCAGGGTCCACGGTCTTGTTGATGGTAGTCTGGACTCGACAGCAGGGGCTCAATGTTGTTCTGATGCTTTAACACCCACTCTGCTGTATGACCAGAAGATTCCCTGAGGATCCAAACCTGAAGCTTGAAGTTAGCGTCGCCGTTGACTAGCGCACAACACACTCCATTCTTTGATTTTCCGAGATAAAGTCCTGAACTTCCGTTTGATGATCCAGTGCCCATTGGCGGTTTAATTACATGGTACTTTCCATTTGACGCTGATATCCTCCAAACGAAATCATTTTGGCAATGCACGTAAAGTTCTCCGCGCCAATAGACGCCATGGCGCTCCTCGGTATTATAATAAATTTCCATTTCAGACATAGTACCCGCGGGCTCTCCTTCCCGAACAAATGATCTCTCCTCCCAGCACCCAGTTCTTGAGGAGAAGACGTGTGTTTCCAACAATAACGGCGGCCATTCTGACTCTCCTACCATATAGTCTGGCTTTGCACAATCAGGTATCAAGAATACCTCGTAGTGGGGAGAGACCGTCGGGTCGAACACAAGATAAGGGAGCTGGTACAGCTCTCCCATCTGCATGATGGGTGGTGGTTGAGTGGGCAAGCGCGTCCATTGTCGCGTGGCAGGGTTCGCCACACAACTTTGAAGCAGTAAGAGACCGTTGCAGTGGTCTTCGACGGTGGTATATGGCGCGAAGCTGAGGTCACCAGAGACGGCACAACGTCCGGTGGTCGTCGTCGTCGTAGGGCAAGAGAAGAACTCGGTGTAGTCCAACACGTTGAAGTTGAGGAATATGCCGCCCAGGGAGTGCGGGAGGAGGTCAGCACGCAGCAGCCTCCGGGCGTCGATGATGGCGTGCCAAGGCTTGCAGACGCAGCGGGACATGGCGAGGCTGCGAGGCCGCAGGCGCCGGAGCACGTCCGCCAACACGTCCTCCGGTAGCATCTGCACTAGGCACTCCCCCTGCTGGTCCATCGATCTCCGACTCTGGCTTTCGTGCTCCGTTTTTCGATCTTTTTTGGCGATGCAGGCGTTTGATCGAGGATAGCGATGACGGCTGTTTTAATTTCGAGGGTAACAAGCGATGCTCTATTGCTCGGGTGGATACATGCATTTAAAGGCGCCAGCACGGGGACGATGATCCGAGTTGGATCACAAAAGTTGGTTCGGTTCGATTCCGATTTCCGATCTGATCAAGTCTCGATCAACTAGGAAACAACTAAAATTATTACTGCAGGTAATCTCCCTGACAAGTGTTTTATTCATTACATTCTGCATAAGAAAGCAAACAGCAATGTCTGCATATATAATAAATAAAGTAAAAATATAGAAGCATCACATCACATACCAAACACCCACATGCGTTTGTTTATTGTAACAAAACCTTAGGGAAAACAAAGTGGTGGCGCCTCGCGGCATCAATACGTCTAGTAGTACATCTCAGTCGTGAAGGTTCCTCAGGATGATGGGAAGCCCGAACCTGGGCATCAGGGTGATGGCTTCCTTGGGTGCATGGACATACTTTGGCGAGAGCTCAAACGAGAACCTCTGAAGGATCATGGCGATCCCGATACGGGGCTCAAGCATCGCAAAGTTCTGGCCGATGCAGGCCCTAGGCCCCTGGGAGAAGGACAGCAGGGCATTCGGGTGGTTGGCAGCGGCTTTGGACATGCCATGCTCGAACCTGGCAGGGTTGAACTCGTCGGCATCTTGGCCCCAGACATCCTTGTCCCTGTGCAGCAATGCAATTGGTATGGATAGCATTGTTCCCTTGGGCACCCTTATGTTGCCGAGCTGAATGTCAGAGCCTGTGCCCCTTCTTATCAGCACCACGGGGCTGTAGAGCCTCAGTGACTTGAGAAGAACCATGTTAACCTGAATATAGCAACAACAACAACAGAATGTCAATTTAGCATCATCCAAAATTGACTTGTCGTTTCGTTTGTACAGTTGGGGAAACCACTTTATTTTTTGAAGGGGATAGGTTTACCAGTTTGAGCTTGGTGACCATGTCCGGATTTGGCACTGCATTGCCACACTCTGTCAGCACCTCCTCCCTCAGCTTGTGTTGCCACTCGGGGTACCTGCTCAGCAGGAACATGGTCCAGGTGAGGAGGTGCGAGGTGGTGTCCTGCCCTGCGATCTCCTGGGTGGTGAGCATCTGGTGCCCTTCTTGCTCCAGAGCGCGCGCTTCGAGCATGAGGCCAAGTAGATCGTTGCCATATCCCTTGGTGTCCTTCTCAGCGAGGCGCCCTTCGATTATTGCCATGAGCATGCTCCTCACCTTGTTGTCCAGTTTCTCAACTCGTCGGCTGCTCTTGCTTGTTGGCAATTTCAGTTTCCTTTAGGCTTTGTTCGGTTCCACAGGAACCATTCTGGGCCTTGAACGGTTCCAGGCCTAGATTGAGTGGATTCAATTACTCCACTCATTCCTGGGCTGATTCAAAACCGGGCCTGATCCATTCCAGCGGGAATTCAAAACCAGCGTTCGGTTCACAGTTGCTACAATTGTATCCATGGCCAGGAACGCATACAATTTTTTTTTTTTAAAAAGCGCTACTTGCAGGTGCTTATTTGCTTGCTGCTATCAATTGTCAGTTCACAGTTGTAATCTATAGAACTTGCTTGAATTTTTGTACTCTTGCATCACAGAACAAGTATTCAACTTCACTTGAAAATAGGTAACAAGACCTTGCAAGTTCACAGTTGCAAGCTTAAGTAGCAGAATATCCAAGCATATCCATGGCTACTGACATCATGTATCCAGGCATTTAACTACCACAAACAAAATGGACTGAAATAAAGGTTTAGTGACAAGTAGCGAAGAAAAATAGAGTCTTGATCAGGACAGGTAGATTATGTAGACATAATGGGCAGCAACAATAGAAGATGAACACAGATAAAGTGCAACCACATATAAAGGACATGTCAGTGCACCAAAAGGCTGTGATGATCCACTCAAGAAATTACAATCTTTTCTCACACAAACCATCACAAAGTGCATAATCCAAAGCATAATTAAAACCACTAGATAACTAGTCTACTACTCAAGTCATCACTCAAATGTCCAGGCACTTTGTCCAATCCGATGTTTCTTGATCATTGCCTCCTCCCTGGAAATGACAGCAAGTTTTTCTTACTTTTTACTGAATAATTGAATGAAAATGACTCACAATGTAGTGAATCAAAGGATAATTAAATCAATATGTCAATTGAAAGGCACCAAGCTCACTAGACACTACCTAGACATGATAATGTAACTTCACTGGCAGATCCATTAAAGTCCACAAGAACTCTCACTAGTAAAAATGTCTGAACTACCACTTATTCACTTACAATTCCATGCATGACAATTTCTCAGCATGCAAAGTCCGATGATACGTTATTTTCCAAATTGCAAATGTGGCATGTTGCCTCTAAGAAATGGTCCCAGATAACTGAAACATGAGCAGTTGGGATTATTGGGATGACAGATATGGGACCAATGGGTGATGGGCAGGTAAGAAACAACAGATAGCAAGCTAGCAGCAAACCATCCATGTCCATATTAATTATAATTATAAAAACTCAATGTACGGATTTGAACTTGGGGGTGACAGGGTAGACTCAGAAGCTTATTTGCACAAGTTGAATACAACCAAAATTGAACCATGTAGCAAACCATACATGTCCATATCTCAGAACTAACTAGTGGTACCACAGATATCAGATGCAAGCTAAAGAAACAAACTGTGTACCCCACATATCAGATCAAAGCTAAAGAACAAGCAAAGAAAATAGACTGACCTATTAACCCATCACACTTTTGAGCCAGATTAGAGTAGCATCTTCATCTATTTCATAGCCACTGAGGAAAGCCTCCCTTTGTTCTTTGCTCTTGATGAAAACTTGAAATGCTTTTGCCTTTTGTTCCTTTGTCATTTCCACTTTGCTCAGAACTGATATGCACCTAGTGATTGAGAAGTCTTTAACTTCAGCAGTCTCCTTTTCTTTGGCTAGATCTGCAGCCTCATCTTCTCCTTGCTTAATCCTCATGTCTATGTATCTCCCCATCATGTCCTCTATTCTTTGACCCTTCCTAGGCCTCTTTTCCTCCTTCTCATACTTCTTAGGCCTCTTTCCTTGTTTGCTTGATGATGTAGTAGTTGCTCCTTGCTGCCCACTTTTTTCAAGAATCAAGACCTCACTTTCTTCTTCAGCAAGAGTTGCAGCCTCATGTACTTGCATCTCAGTGATTGAATCATCACCTTCATCTAGAATCTCATGAACATTAGTGTTGTCTAAGTCTTCTTCATCATTAATTTGGAGAGGTGGTTCTTCCTCTTGTGGTGACTCGAGAGAAGTGACATTGTAATTTCCTTCGGCTAAATGGCCTACATGATAACAAGGAAATCCCTATGACAAATCACCTCAAACGTATAGAAACAAAATGAGAATAGAAAATACTTTACAACTTACCATCATAAAGCTCTCCCAAAGCGTCAAAAAGGGGAAATGTTGCCTTACTGTTGTTAAACTTCTTGATTTTAGGGTATGACTGCAGATTTAAATAAAACCATATGAACAATACAACACTAAGAATATGTACATAATGCACTAAGCTCACTTTTTACACATTCAAGAAATTCACTTACTCTTTTAAGGTTTGCCCACATAAATGGTGGTCCTTCAACCATGTTCCTGTCTTCGTTCCAGGAAGCTCCACTTTGCTGTCTTGCTAATTTGAGCATCCTGTAGTCTCTTTTCAGCTGCGTTTCTTTGTCTTGAATTTGACTTTTCGTGTAGTTGACATATTGGTTCCTCAGACGGAACTCCTTGACCATCTTATTCCATCCTTCAGAACTCCAACAACCGGTGTCACCTCTATAGCCACTATCTTTATGCTCGTGGAGAATGTCTACCAAGGATCTCTCAAGAGCCAGGTTCCAGTCTGCTCTTTGCTTTGCTACTACATAAACAATGTCACATGTTGCAGGTTATAGGTTGAACTGCTATAGTGCACTGCTACTGCTATAGAAAGCTTAGAATATACTACTAGTAGAGACCATGCGACAATTAGATGTTCAAGGTTTCAGATGTGTATAGCACATAATAGTTGTTTTTTGAAGCTTAAACATTTACACAGAACATTCCTAGCTACAAATCCAAAGCTCATAAGTATGCTGGTTGTTCGAAGAAGGAACATCGAAAGGTGATTTCAGAATTTAGGCACATCAAGAATTACAATTCCATACAGAAACTACAAGCACTAGCAGTAATTGAAAAAAAGACACTATCAGTAGCAGTAACTAAAACTTAGTAGAAAACATCTGAAAGTGACTGAGATAACTTTGATTCAATGAAGTAAACAGCATACCTTTCGGAGAACCTCCCGTCTTCTTTGCCCTACTGCCTTTAGGAGAAGGTTTCTTTTTCATACCACTTGCTCCAGCCATGAACTTGTGCAACTTTGGTGACGCCCTTGCAGCAGCTGTGATCTTTGGTGAGCCTTTTGCAACCATCGCTGTCAAATATGTGCACACACTACTGAACAAACAAAAACTAAAAGAAGATAGAAGAAGACTGCAACACTGCATTTGGACACTGTTGTAGTATGATGAACTGAAGAAACAAAAACAATAATTGCAGTAGTGTGTCACTTCATTGAATCAAAGTTATTACAGTGCAGAATTGGAGTACTTATTACAAGCCAAGCTTACTACTAATTTAAAGACTAAAAAGAATGTCTTGTACTGAACCCAAGCTTATTCACTTATTACAAGCTTATTATTAACCTACTACAACCTATTCAAAGACTAATTTAAATGTTGCTGGTACTGAGCCCACATTTCTTGAGCGATGGTGTCTCTTAAAGCGTTGCCTTGTACTGAACCCTCATTTATTTCATCCAATTCATCATCATCAGTTGGTAGATCAACAAAGGTACTTGGAGGGATATTATCCGGCTGATGATCTAACCACTCCTCATCTCCATTGAGTGACCGGATCAAATTATGAAAGACTGCAGCAGCTATAGGTAACTTCACTTGATTTTCCAGTGTGTGGAATGTGGCAACTTTCAGAATGGGGAATCGCTTCTTAAGCACACCCAAAGTCCTTTCCACGTGGTTTCTCAGTAGAGCATGGCGGTGATTGAAGAGTTCCATTGGGTTCTGCGGTCTTCGATGGCCAGCCCCAAATTCTTTCAAATGGTATCGAACTCCTCGATATGGAGCAAGGAAAGATTCAGTATTTGCATACCCTCCATCAACCAAATAGAATTTGCCTGGAGGTGCCCGGAAGCCCTTGGTCATAGCTGATCCTAACACTCTAGAATCAGTAGCTGATCCCTCCCATCCACTAGAAATGAAAGTGATGTTCAGATCGAAATCACATACCACCATCACATTAATGCTTAGTGTCTGCTTCCTATTTCTAAAAGGAGAAGCTTTCTCAGAAGAGATAGAGATAGGAACATGAGTTCCATCAATGACACTGTAACACCTCTGGTGTTATATTAACTAAAACATGCCATGTCATCATAATGCATCGCAAAGCATCCATGATTAGGTTCACCTTGATGTGCATCAACTAAAACAAATTTAAATTTATAGGTTGAATGTGCTCTTTGTAAAAATGTGATTTGCCGAAAACCCTGTTTTACCCCCTTTTCGGTAGTTCAAAATCCGTGAAGAATTAGGGGTTGGTCCAAAAAGCTTAATTGAGCATCTTGATGAGAGCAACAAGGTTGCTATTCAAAGTTTTTCAAGTTTCCAAAAAGATTTTCAAATAAATTTGAAAATACAGCTTTTCGGTACTTGTTCCCTTTTGGTTTTAAAGCTAGATTTCAAAAACTATTCAAAATTTGGAAATGTTGTTTTTGGGAAAAATGTTCAGTTTGAAAAATGGAGTATTTCATAGTTTTGGAGATTTTCAAGTTTAGTTGAAAAATCAAAAGTAATTGCAAAAATTAGATTCTAGGGTTTTGTCCCCTTTTTGAATTCGTTTTCATATTTCAAAAACTAGGCAGAATTTGAAAATGCTCCTTTTGAGAAAGTTGTAGATCACAAAAATTCAGTGGGACTTTGTTTTTGGGATATTTTCAAGTTCCTATGAAAAATCTTGAGAAAATGGAGATTTTGTCTGCTGAGTTTATGATTCACTGTAGCGCTGACGTCATCATCTCCATCTTCCCTCTCTGTTCATGGCGTCGCCGTGGCCGCCCGGCCATGCTGCCCTGCCGCGCCGACCTCCAGCTCGCGCACACGCTCGAAGGCGCTCTGCCTCGACGTGGCGGCCACCGTATCGTCGTCTTCGTCGTTTAAATAACGAACCGACGCGGTCTTCTTCTCTTTTCGTCACCGTCGCCATTGCCGCTCGCCGCTGCTCGCCGTCGAACCATCACCGCCGGCTAGCGCACGCCTTGTTTTTCTTTGCCATTCGCTCCGACTCACTCTCACGCACACACCGAGCCCTCTCTCGCGGTCCTCGACGCCCGGGCAGCGAAAAGACGTCGTCGTCTTCGCGTCCGTCGCAGAACCGCCGGGGACCTCGCCGTCAATTCCATCGTCGTTCCTGCGCATTTATCAAATTCCTCTCGTCATCTGACTCGCCTTGATGTCCTCTACTTGATGCTCTCTTTATCGTTCGATGTCGTGCACAGGAACTGCAGTAACGCGGACCTCGCCGCCGGTTCACGCCCTGGAGCACGCCGCCGCCGCCCTAGCGCACGGTGATAACCCCGTTGTGCCGCTCCTTCTTTAATCTTGTCGTGCGCATAGAGTTCGTCGTGATCTCGTGCCTGTATCAGTGCCATTAGTTGGGCCATAGGAGTCCCGGTGAGTCCCGTAGCCGCGCCGTCGCCGAGCCGTGCCGCCGCCGCCGTAGAGAGGTCTGTTTCGCCGCAACCGCCGCCGAGCTAGGGCTAGCAGTGGGTGCGCCGTGACTCCCTGAGCATGTAGAGCCCTTTAGCACTTCCCGGAACCTCGTCTCCGGCGAGTTCCGGTCGGCCGGATCGCCGGCGTACTGTTCTGCGATGCGGGGACCAGCTCCGGTGAATTAAACGAAACCCAGGGTGCTTGGTGTAAAATTGAGTGACTCAGTAAATAGTGAGCTGGACCAGTTTGATATTTTGTAAAACTCTGAGGCCCATTTTGCAAAACCGCCTCGGCCAGGCCTCTGTCAGGCCAAGTGGGCCGGCTTGCCTGCACTCCTGGGCCAGGCCTGCTCCCGCGCGCGCGCAACCGAGCCAGTTGGGCCGGGTTTCGGCCCGAGCCTCGACTTTTCCTTTTTATTTTAGTTTTATTCTTTTCGTGTTATTGGATAATGATGCAATTTGTTATTTTCATATAAAATTATTTATAGCTCCAAAAATTCTGAAAATTTTTGTGAAAGCTCTTTGGGGTATTCTCTGCATGGAAAAAATTTAAAATATTTATTTTGGGTATTTCTGCTATGTTTAAAAATTGTCCCTTTTAATTGAAAAATGAGTCTTCCTTGATTTTTAATTATTTATTTGTTATTCCAAAAATCATGAAAATTATTTTGTAGCCTTCTTAGGGCCTGAGGAGTTTAAGTTTAATTTTTGGAATTGTTTTGACAAATTTTGTTTTATTATTTATTTCTGCTTATTTATTTAATTAGTTAGTCTCGTTAGATTGCGACGTTTTCGTGAAGGAAAGTTGTACTCAAGTTATTAATTGATTTATGTATTCTTCAAGCATCATGTTTACTATTTCATCATGTTAAATCATATCATGTTATCGAGTAGCTTTCGTTGACGGAGAGTTTAACGTTGTCAAATCAGAGATCAAAGAGGAGCGAGACTCGGGCCGTGTTGATCCAGAGACCCAGATCGTCTACCCCGAATACCAAGGCAAGCCCCGGATGCATTAAACCTTTACCTTGGCTTTATAAAATTTTTATCTCTCAGCTTTGAGTTGTTGCATTAAAGGCTAGGAGTTGAGTGAAAACCCACCAAATGCATTACATGTCTTACTTCCGTATTCCTCATTACCTGTTTAAAGAAATGCGTAGAATTGCTTAGACCTGCTTATTTAGTTAAGTTTTCGTTATGTCAAGAATGAAAAAGATGAGAATGGCTTTTATTGTTGGAATCACGATTATAGTAATTAAATTGAGTCCGGACGGCTAACTTGCATTGGGAAAGGAGTCCCTCTGTAGTGTTTCCGTCTGTTGATGCTCTAAGGCCCGTTCGATGGTGATTTGGGGTATCGAGACTCTAGCAAATCCACACACAGGGTGTTGTGGTTGATATATGGCTGTGGTTGTGTCCTGGTACATCATGTGATCTGGTATGCAGCGGAGTTAGAGTCTCCGGTATATCAGTGATCTAGGTCCCAGCTGGGTAAAAATGGATTCGAATCGCCATGCTTCTCGGAGAAGAAGACTCGATCGTTATTCATCATCGTAGTAACTACTTGATTAATAATTAGGTATCAATTGAGGTTGATTGGTCGCTTGAGCTAGAGCAAGAGAGCTGTTAAGTTACAACTTTGTTTTCAAAAGCTTTTCGCAAAAATTCTTGAATTCTTGCAAGCCTTACCTTGTCCCTCGACTGCATTTCTTAGTCTTCACCCCTCTTTTTCGTCGGGTCGGTCTTGTTGAGTACTTTTGTACTCGGGGTTTGTTGAACCCTTGTTGCAGGTGAGCCTCAGGAGCAGGTTTGCACTGCATCCTGCTGTATGACAGTCATTGCGGAGAGTGATGACGAGTAGAGTGTTTGGCTCTTGGGCAGAGCTCATCGACTGGTTGTGAAATTAAACTATCTACCGCTACTCCACTACTATTATGGTTTGTAATAATTAAACATATGGTTTGTATGTTTTGAACCAAATGCTTTGTAAACCTATGTTATTGTAATCCTTCCGCTATTTTACTCTGATGTATATTATTTGAATAAACTGTTGTAATACCGCAATGTCTCTTTATAATGATTGATCCCGCTTGGAGAATCATGGAAGTTTCGGAATCTACCCGACGAGATCTTTTTAAGTCTTATGGCACACATGCATTACTATCGGAAGTCTCGTTAAGACAATGATAAATGCATGTGGGCCATATTATTTAGGAGGTTCGCACACAAACTGTATCGAGCCGGATCATTATTTAAAGAGTTATTGTAGTATTCATTGCGAAAACTTCAAAAGGTTTTGGATCAATTAAAAACCTAAGTTGACTATTTTGGGTCCAAATTGCTTATTCTTTTTCTATGATTCTTTCAATCGACCCTTATTCTTATTGTAAAAGTATGGTAATGGAGTAGCACAATATTGCCCTATGTTGTAAAAGTTACCTTTACGCATGTGTTTCTTTAAAAACCTTTTATGATTAGATCGTAAGTTCGATTCATGTATCATGTTTAATCAACTTGTTTAGACTACCTTCCTTCTTAAAGTGGTTGGGTTAAGTAGTATCAATCCTATTCATGCTAATCTTCTGATCCCAATCCATCTGTTCTTATCTGTTATTCTATCTATTATAGGATGGTTGAGGGTCAATGGGCTCCGATGAAGAGGACTAGTTCTAAAGGAATTCCAAAACATCAACTAGCCCCAAGGAATGAAGGAGCAAGTAGCAGTAATCCTAATCCTACCCCTGAGTCTGAGATTGAGAGGTTGACTAGGCAAACTTTGCCGAGGTTACTAGAGACCGGGATGCTACGGTTAGGTCACTCAATATGATGAGAGTGATGAGAAATGATGCATGGCAGGCGTGAAGATGAAGCTAGGGATCAAATTCTTCAACCGGAAGGATATATACAAGTCATGCAAGATTATACAAATGAGATAAATGCTGATCGTGCTCATATGGCTCGTCTGTTGGATCCTGATTATCAACGTCAGGCAGCACAGGATGATTTGGGACTTGTAGTAGATTTTGGATATGAATATGAAGATGCTCCAATGCCAGATGAGAATGAAGAAGACATAGTGGAAGAGCCGGAAGAAGGCCATGTGGAGAACTTTGAGAATGAAGAAGATCCTTAAGAGGTAATGGAGGAATCTGAGGAAGATCCTGAAGAGGAGGATGTGATCCCTGTTGTCAGTGATGGGGATGATGGTCAAATGGTCCCTAGTGATGATGGTGTTTGAAGATGCAGAGGGTTATGTAAAATAGCAGTTTCCCTTTTCTTTTCATAAAACCATAGTATGGGTTGGACTAATAAGTCTATGAGTAGACCGTGTATCAAAAATAATGTATCATAAGTGTGTTAAATTTACGTAACATCGCTTGTTTAGCTCAATAAATCATGTGATTAAGTGTGGTTGTTGATGAAACAGATGTCGATAACAGTGCTCCATTTCCGCCACTGTTCCACCCACTTTGGTGAAGCTATTGCAGCCTTAGTTAATGCCACCACAACGATGGTTCAAAATCAGAATCAGAATGTCCAGCATGGAAATTGTGGCAGAAATAATAGGGAGGAAACCACATATGTGGATTTCACTGACAACCACCCGCCAGTGTTTACTAGGGAAGATCAACCCATGGAGGCGGAGGAATGGCTCCGCACTATGGAACAAGTTTGGGCTGATTGAGTGTACGGAACATCGAAGCCACTTTGTTTGCGAAACGCAGTGCGAGGCACTGGCTGGACTTGGTGGGCTAACTTTGTTGCTGAACATCCTGAAGGTCATCGTATTACTTGGGCTGAATTTTGTGAGGGTTTCCGTGCTCATCATATTTCTGAGGGTATTATGCGTATCAAACTTGACGAGTTTCTAGCCCTCCAACAAGGTGATATGTCAGTTATGCAGTATGTTGGCAAGTTCAATCATCTGTCCCAATATGCCCCTGATCATGTCAACACTGACCGCAAGAAGAAGGAATGTTTCATTAGGGGTCTGAACAGTAAGATTCAGAGGATGATGACTGGAACTCCTAATGTTACTTTTCATGAGACAGTGAATATTGCCATCACCTTTGAAGAAAAGAATCGCCGACATCGAATCAAAGAAGAAGAAAACTGGGTTTTCGGGATTTTCTCGGTGGTAATCAAAAGCGCCCGAAAATAATCTATCATCCTCAAAATCACTACCGTCCACCTTACCGTCCACCACAGTACCAAGCCCGGCGGACATTTGTCCGTCCCCGCTACTCTTTCTTATCCACGACGACCGAATGCCCCCGGTATTCAAAGCCCAAATTCCCGCCACGAGACTTTTCTATGCTATAATTGTGGCAAGCTGGCCATTATTCAAGGGACTGTCCGCATCCAAGGCAAGTACATCTCTTATGCTCCTGTGGCTTATGCACCACCACCACAGCTACGTAATCGAACAAGCCCGGAAATCATAATGTGCGAAGGGGAAAAATGAGAAGAAGGTTGGTAGAGTGTTTTATACTCAAGCCGGAGAAATTCCGGAAGAGAGCCCGTCATGATGGGTATGTTTCCTGTTGCTAATTTCCCCTTGAGCTTATGCTTTTTGATTCTCGTGCATCTCATTCATTCATCAATGGTACATTTGTTAAGAATCATGAAATACCTATTGTGGAAACCAAAAAGGATTTCTTTATACAATCGCACGGGGCGAATGTGCACTAAAGAAATGGTATGGGATGTACCTATAAATCTAGGTGGGCATACTTTTCCCACTAGTATGGTAGTATTGAAGGACCAGGATATAGATGTGATCCTTGGGATGAATTGGATGAGTCGGCACGGAGTTGTTATTGATGTGCTTGAATAGGACAAGAAAAGTAAACTTACCTAATAGCAGTTCTCGACTTCTTATCCAACTTTCTACTCTCAAGAGAAAAGTTGAAAGGGTTTGTTCTACTTCGTAAAAGGAAATTAAGGATATACCGGTTGTTAGAGAATTTCCGGATGTGTTTCCGGATGATTTGCCTGGGTTACCTCCCCGACGGGGATATAGAGTTTGTGATTGAGTTGCAACCTGGTACTGCTCCAATTTCTAGAAGAGCTTATAGAATGGCACCACCGGAATTAGCGAACTCAAGAAGCAATTGCAAGAATTGCTTGACAAAGGCTTTATCGCAGTTACGACAAGTCATCTTGGGGAAGTCCCGCAATATTTGTGAAAAAGAAAGACAAAACTCGAGATTGTGTGTTGATTACCATCCTTTGAATGAGGTGACTATCAAAAACAAGTATCCTCTACCTCGCATTGATCTTCTCGTTTGATCAATTAGCGGAAGCAAAGGTGTTTTCTAAGATTGATCTCCGATCCGGGTATCATCAAATCAAGATACTCCCTAAAGATATTCCAAAGACTCGCCTTTACCACTCGTTATGGGTTATATGAGTATTTGGTCATGTCTTTTGGACTCACCAATGCACCAGCTCATTTCTTCTATCTTATAAATTCTGTCTTCATGCCTGAGCTTGACAGATTTGTAGTGGTATTTATTGATGACATCTTGGTATATTCTAAGAATGAAGAAGAGCATGCTGAACATCTTAGAATTGTTCTGCAACATTTGAGAGATCATCAACTATATGCCAAGTTTAGTAAATGTGAGTTTTGGCTGAAAGAAGTGAAATTTCTCTGGACATGTTTCATCGAAAAAAGGTGTTGTCATGTTGACCCTAGCAAGGTACAGGATATACTTGATTGGGAACCACCGAAGACAGTACACAAAGTCCGCAGTTTTCTGGGAATGGCGGGTTACTACCGTCGTTTCATCCCTGATTTCTCCAAGATATCAAAACCTATCACTGAGTTATTGAAGAATGATGTTAAATTTGTTTGGTCACCAGAGTGTGAAGAGGCTTTTCAGACATTGAAGAGGTTAATGACCACTGCTCCGATCTTAGCACACCAAATATTGAGAAATCATTTGATGTTTATTGTGATGCTTCGGTAATTGGTATTGGATGTGTCTTGATGCAAGAAGGGAGAGTTATTGCTTATGCTTCTCGGCGAGTTGAAGAAACATGAAGAGAATTATCCAACTCATGATCTGGAATTAGCAAATTGTTCATGCTCAAAGATTTGGTGACATTATCTATTGGGTAATAAATGTTACATTTACACAGATCATAAGAGTTTGAAGTATATTTTTACACAAGATGAGCTAAATATGAGGCGAGAAGGTGGTTAGAATTAATCAATGATTATGATTTGGAATTGCATTACCATCCTGGTAAAACAAATGTGGTTGCCGATGCACTCGATCGAAAGAGTCATTGCAATTGCTTAACAAAGTGAAACCTCCGGGACATTTCTTTATGTCATGAGTTAGAAAGATTGGGTATAGAAATGGTGCAACAAGGAAGTTTGTCTAATATTACTGTTGAGTCAACACTCCAAGATCAAATTATTACAACTCAGAAAAGCGATAAGGGAATTAAGTATCTCAAAAAGAAAGTTAGAAAAGAAAAAGTCTCTTGTTTCACCATTAATGAAGCAGATGTGTTATGGTATAATGATCGTTTAGTCATTCCAAAAGTTCCAGAGTTACGTCAAAAGATCCTTGACGAAGCACACCTCTCAAAACTGTCTATTCATCCAGGAAGTAATAAGATGTATCATGATTTGAAACAGAAATTTTGGTGGACCAAGATGAAGATTGAAATTGCTAGATATGTGGCTCAGTGTGACACTTGTCAGAAAGTGAAAGCTGTGCATTTGAAACAGCAGGAGAACTTCAACATTTGCCTATTCCAGGGTGAAAATGGGAAGATATTAGTATGGATTTTATAGTGGGTCTACCAAGGACAAGCAAGGGGTTTTGATTCTATTTGGGTTATAGTGGACCGACTCACGAAATCTGCACATTTTCTTCCGGTTCAAAATGCATATCATACCTCCCGGTATGCCCAATTGTATTTTGAGCGTATAGTAAGTCTCCATGGTGTACCCAAGATAATTGTGTCGACGAGAGGTACACGGTTCGTGAATAATTTCTGGAAACACTTACATGAGTCAATAGGTGCGATCTTTTGCACAAGATGCTTATCATCCTCGAACGGGGGTCGACCGAAAGAGTAAATCGATACTTGAAGACATGTTGAGAGCTTGTGTTCTTAATTTCCCGGAGAAGTGGGATGAATGTTTGCCTTTAGCGAGTTCTCATACAATAACGGTTATCGGGAAAGTATCAAGATGGCACCATTTGAAGCATTGTATGGCCGCGAGATGTAGAACTCCATTGAATTGGTCGAACACGGAGAAAGAAGATTCTTTGGGGTTGATCTTGTAAAAGAAAAAGAAGAGAAGGTAAAGCGAGATACAACAAAATATCAAAGTGGCACAGTCACGTCAGAAAAGTTATGCAGATAAAATGCGTCGACCATTGTGGTTCAATAAAGGAGATTATGTCTATCTAAAAGTATCACCGATGAAGGGAGTTGCTCGATTTGGAGTCAAAGGCAAGTTAGCACCTCGATATATTGGACCGTTTCAGATTATGGGTCAATGTGGAAAATTGGCATACCGTTTACAATTACCTGAACAATTGTCAGCTGTGCACAATGTGTTTCATGTATCACAACTCAAGAAATGTTTTCGGGTAACTGATAAAGTTGTTGATGTTGAAGGAATTGAACTTGAACCTGACTTGACATATTCTGAGTATCCTGTTCGAGTGTTGGACCAGAAAGACCGTGTTATGAGAAGCAGAACAATTAAATGGTACAAGATACAATGGGATAAACATTTAGAAGAAGAAGCTACTTGGGAGACGGAAGATTATCTGTTGGAAAACTTTCTGGAATTCTATGCTTCTATCTAAGTTATAATTCCCTCTATGAGTTATAACTAGTCCAATGTGAGTTGTAAAAACCCTTTTCCTTATGTACTTAGTTGAAGTGTGTCTTCTTGACACATTTCCTTTTCCATTACTCAACCCAAGACTTTAAATCTCGGGGCGAGATTTCTTTAAGGGGGAAGGACTGTAACACCTCTGGTGTTATATTAACTAAAACATGCCATGTCATCATAATGCATCGCAAAGCATCCATTATTAGGTTCACCTTGATGTGCATCAACTAAAACAAATTTAAATTTATAGGTTGAATGTGCTCTTTGTAAAAATGTGATTTGCCGAAAACCCCTGTTTTACCCCTTTTCGGTAGTTCAAAATCCGTGAAGAATTAGGGGTTGGTCCAAAAGCTTAATTGAGCATCTTGATGAGAGCAACAAGGTTGCTATTCAAAGTTTTTCAAGTTTCCAAAAAGAATTTTAAATAAATTTGAAAATACAGCTTTTCGGTACTTGTTCCCTTTTGGTTTTAAAGCTAGATTTCAAAAACTATTCAAAATTTGGAAATGTTGTTTTTGGGAAAAATGTTCAGTTTGAAAAGTGGAGTATTTCATAGTTTTGGAGATTTTCAAGTTTAGTTGAAAAATCAAAAGTAATTGCAAAAATTAGATTCTAGGATTTTGTCCCCTTTTTGAATTTGTTTTCATATTTCAAAAACTAGGCAGAATTTGAAAATGCTCCTTTTGAGAAAGTTGTAGATCACAAAAATTCAGTGGGACTTTGTTTTTGGGATATTTTCAAGTTCCTATGAAAAATCTTGAGAAAATGGAGATTTTGTCTGCTGAGTTTATGATTCACTGTAGCGCGACGTCATCATCTCCATCTTCCCTCTCTGTTCATGGCGTCGCCGTGGCCGCCCGGCCATGCTGCCCTGCCGCGCCGACCTCCAGCTCGCGCACACACTCGAAGGCGCTCTGCCTCGACGTGGCGGCCACCGTATCGTCGTCTTCATCGTTTAAATAACGAAACCGACGCGGTCTTCTTCTCTTTTCGTCACCGTCGCCATTGCCGCTCGCCGCTGCTCGCCGTCGAACCATCACCGCCGGCCAGCGCACGCCTTGTTTTTCTTCGCCATTCGCTCCGACTCACTCTCACGCACACACCGAGCCCTCTCTCGCGGTCCCTCGAAGCCCGAAGCAGCGGAAAGACGTCGTCGTCTTCGCGTCCGGTACGCAGAACCGCCGGGGACCTCGCCGTCAATTCCATCATCGTTCCTGCGCATTTATCAAATTCCTCTCGTCATCTGACTCGCCTTGATGTCCTCTACTTGATGCTCTCTTTATCGTTCGATGTCGTGCACAGGAACTGCAGTAACGCGGACCTCGCCGCCGGTTCACGCCACGGAGCACGCCGCCGCCGCCGCCCTAGCGCACGGTCATAACCCCGTTCCGCCGCTCCTTCTTTAATCTTGTCGTGCGCATAGAGTTCGCCGTGATCTCGTGCCTGTATCAGTGCCATTAGTTGGGCCATAGGAGTCCCGGTGAGTCCCGTAGCCGCGCCGTCGCCGAGCCGTGCCGCCGCCGCCGTAGAGAGGTCTGTTTCGCCGCAACCGCCGCCGAGCTAGGGCTAGCAGTGGGTGCGCCGTGACTCCCTGAGCATGTAGAGCCCTTTAGCACTACCCGGAACCTCGTCTCCGGCGAGTTCGGTCGGCCGGATCGCCGGCGTCTGTTCGCGATGCGGGGACCAGCTCCGTGAATTAAACGAAACCCGGGTGCTTGGTGTAAAATTGAGTGACTCGCAAAATAGTGAGCTGGACCAGTTTGATATTTTGTAAAACCCTGAGGCCCTTTTTGCAAAACCGCCTCGGCCGGGCCTCTGTCAGGCCAAGTGGGCCGGCTTGCCTGCACTCCTGGGCCAGCCTGCTCGCGTCGACGGGCCGGTTCGCTCCGCGCGCGCGCGAGCCGGTTGGGCCGGGTTTCGGCCCGGTTCGACTTTTCCTTTTTATTTTAGTTTTATTCTTTTTCGTGTTATTGGATAATGATGCAATTTGTTATTTTCATATAAAATTATTTATAGCTCCAAAAATTCTGAAAATTTTTGTGAAAGCTCTTTAGGGTATTCTCTGCATGGAAAAAATTTAAAATATTTATTTTGGGTATTTCTGCTATGTTTAAAAATTGGCCCTTTTAATTGAAAAATGAGTCTTCCTTGATTTTTAATTATTTATTTGTTATTCAAAAATCATGAAAATTATTTTGTAGCCTTCTTAGGGCCTGAGGAGTTTAAGTTTAATTTTTGGAATTGTTTTGACAAATTTTGTTTTATTATTTATTTCGCTTATTTATTTAATTAGTTAGTCTCATTAGATTGCGACGTTTTCGTGAAGGAAAGTTGTACTCAAGTTATTAATTGATTTATGTATTCTTCAAGCATCATGTTTACTATTTCATCATGTTAAATCATATCATGTTATCGAGTAGCTTTCGTTGACGGAGAGTTTAACGTTGTCAAATCAGAGATCAAAGGGTGCCCGGGTGTGCCCCCCCCGCGACCCTCGTCCCCGCACCGGCACGAGCGCCGGCACCCTCCATGTCCTCCGTCACGGGCTTCGTCGACTCCTTCGGCCGCCGGTCCAGCGGCCGCTGATCTCCTCGCCACCACGCGTTCGCGTCGCGCGGCGGGACGTGGGCCCGGAGCCGAGCGCGGCTCCGCCCGTGGCCAAATACCCGTTCCGTGACCCCGTCCGGAGCGGCAAGCCAGCGCGTCCTGGTCAACAAGTGGAGCGGCAAGCCGCCAAATTTCTGCAGCGGAGACAACGCGTCGATGTTGGAAAGCGGTTCCGCCGGGCCTTCAAGGACACTTCCCCCACCGAGCGGCGTGAGATGATGCGGGTCCTCTTTCATCAACGGATTGAC
Source organism: Themeda triandra (assembly GCA_018135685.1). Lineage (NCBI taxonomy): Eukaryota > Viridiplantae > Streptophyta > Magnoliopsida > Poales > Poaceae > Themeda > Themeda triandra. The sequence goes on along the minus strand of JAENPR010000350.1, from coordinate 25,842 downwards.
GTGGCATCGCCGGACCCGCTCACTCCGCCCTCCCGATCCTAGCGCTCACACTCTTCTGTCATTTACGGTCGCAAATAGGTTCCCTAGAAAGCAACAACCTTTAGCACCGCCGTTAAAGCCGGTGCCTCTTGTAAGTGTGGCCGAGTCTACCGTGGCAGCTCGCTGTCGGGGTCTCGGGTTGTAAAACTCTAACTTCTCTTAATGAAAAACGTGTTAAGGCACGGTTTCGAAAAAAAATCAGAGATCAAAGAGGAGCAGACTCGGAGCCGGTGTTGATCCGAGACCCGGATCGTCTACCCCGAATACCAAGGCAAGCCCGGATGCATTAAACCTTTACCTTGGCTTTATAAAATTTTTATCTCTCAGCTTTGAGTTGTTGCATTAAAGGCTAGGAGTTGAGTGAAAACCCACCAAATGCATTACCTGTCTTACTTCCATATTCCTCATTACTGTTTAAAGAAATGCGTAGAATTGCTTAGACACGCTTATTTAGTTAAGTTTTCGTTATGTCAAGAATGAAAAAGATGAGAATGGCTTTTATTGTTGGAATCACGATTATAGTAATTAAATTGAGTCCGGACGGCTAACTTGCATTGGGAAAGGAGTCCTCCCGTAGTGTTTCCGTCGGTGATGCTCTAAGGCCCGTTCGATGGTGATTTGGTGTATCAAGACTCTAGCAAATCCACACCTTGGGTGTTGTGGTTGATATATGGCTGTGGTTGTGTCCCGGTACATCATGTGATCTCGGTATGCGGCGGAGTTAGAGTCTCCGGTATATCGTTGATCTAGGTCCCAGCTGGGTAAAAATGGATTCGAATCGCCGTGCTTCTCGGAGAAGAAGACTCGATCGTTATTCATCATCGTAGTAACTACTTGATTAATAATTAGGTATCAATTGAGGTTGATTGGTCAGCTTGAGCTAGAGCAAGAGAGCTGTTAAGTTACAACTTTGTTTTCAAAAGCTTTTCTGCAAAAATTCTTGAATTCTTGCAAGCCTTACCTTGTCCCTCTGACCTGCATTTCTTAGTCTTCACCCCTCTTTTTCGTCGGGTCAGTCTTGTTGAGTACTTTTGTACTCAGGGTTTGTTGAACCCTTGTTGCAGGTGAGCCTCAGGAGCAGGTTTGCACTGCATCCTGCTGTATGACAGTCATTGCGGAGAGTGATGACGAGTAGAGTATTTGGCTCTTGGGCAGAGCTCATCGACTGGTTGTGAAATTAAACTATCTACCGCTACTCCACTACTATTATGGTTTGTAATAATTAAACATATGGTTTGTAAGTTTTGAACCAAATGCTTTGTAAACCTATGTTATTGTAATCCTTCCGCTATTTTACTCTGATGTATATTATTTGAATAAACTGTTGTAATACTGCAATGTCTCTTTATAATGATTGATCCTGCTTGGAGAATCGTGGAAGTTTCGGGAATCTACCCGACAGATCTTTTTAAGTCTTATGGCACACATGTATTACTATCAGAAGTCTGTTAAGACAATGATAAATGCATGTGGGCCATATTATTTAGGAGGTTCTGCCACAGACACCAACACAATTCTTGAAAAATGGATAGAATTTAGGATTGTCTTGGATTTTTTGGTGGACTTGATTAGGAGGAGGAGGTTGGAGGAAACGGCGAGAGAGAGTGGGAATAACCACCTTGAAGAAGTGGTTGATGTGATGATGAAAAGTGTCATTGCTGTGGCCAAAAAACAATTGGAGATCCTGATATGAGGCGTTGTGGCTTAACATGTATAGGAAGATAGCCAACTTCTCCTCCACAGTGATCCTAGTATCAACAAGAAGCCATTTCCTTCTAAGGTAAGTTGCTATTTCTTGAAAGATATACGGTTCCATCCTGAATGCAACTTCACAGTTCTTGACATGCCCCTCGAGAAGTCTACGGACTTTAATCTGGCCTGTTTCTTCGAAGTATGACGCTTCTTCCCCCCCTAGTAGAACTCATAAGGTATAATGCAGGGAAATAAAAAGCATCATGTCATCGTCTTCTTCCTCCCTCCTCTTTCTAATACGATCACGCAGTGAGAGACTCATTGTAGAACTGAAGCATATAAATATAGTCATATATAAGCTAAATATTATTAACCATATCATATAGATATATAGGCAGTGTTGGAGTACCTTCCGGAGTTGCTACTGGATCCCAAGAAGGAGTTGATACTGGATCCCAAGAAGGCGGAGGTTCCCCTTCCCCTACTCTAAGCGGTGCTGGTGAGATCTACAAGTAATAAGAAAATGTATTTGTGTTAAGAAAAAAAAAGCACACTTGAATTATGGACTGGAGGTGACAATGAGTTTGGAGTAACAAAAAAAAGTGAACTTGTCCTAGAACTACTTGCACAACTGCTGATGTAGTAGTAGAATTATTGCTGCTACAACAAGTATTGAAATGCAGCAGCTGGCTTCTAGGAACATGTATCAGTAGTCACCAACTGCTAGTAATTAACTTAACCATTTGAACACTACCTCAGATAGTGAATAACCATTTGAACACTACCTCAGATAGTGAATAACAGAAGTAGCAAAATTATTCCCCAACTGAAACTTTTGACCAACAATTTCAGTACTAGAACTTTACAAGCGCTAGTGTGCTACCGTACAATGCTTATACGAAGACAATGAGTTTGGAGTAACAAACAAAAAGTGAACTTGTCCTAGAACTACTTGCACAACTGCTTATGGACCGGTCCAGCCAGTTCGGTTCATATGATGGGATTTTGGCCATGTAATCAGCCTTACAAAGGTAAGGCATTCAGACAACAGCTCCGTCACTGCACAGGCACAATATACAGGAAATGGCAGGTTCAGCTACCAGCTCCATGCTTGCTAGCTATCCTCAAATCAATCTTCCTGGTTCTGAAGTTGCAAGTTGTGCACTGCATGAGCAGTAAAAGAATTTGTGCTGAAAAATCTAAGCTTCTGCTTTGCAATAAAAGATCATACGAATGACGAAAAGCTTCTGCTTTGCACGAACATCTTAATGGACAAAATGCATGGAGTTATTCGCCGCACGCAATTTGCTACAGCCTACGGAACATCGATTAAATCTCCCACTCGTATTTGACGAGACAGTCACATCAAAACAAGGGAATCGATACTCGATAGGGAAAAAATTAAAACAACCATGAACCTTGCACTGGCAGATACTTGGCTCGTCGTTGCTCTCGCACCACCGCCTGAACAACAATCCCAATCCCCCGCCGTGCGAGACAATACCGTCCGGGATTGTTTATCCCGTCGGTGTGCTACCGTCATCGCCTCGTTCCGGCCTCCACAACCAGCAGCGCCACGGCCAGCATCGCCGCCGCCCGCCGGCCTCCACAACCAGCAGCGCCAACCTCCGTCAGCAGCCACCACGGGCTTGCCGCCGCTGCAGCCTCGATCCCCAAGAACCAATCCCCAAGAACCCTAGTATGATGGAGAGAGAGAGGGGGAGTACCGGCGAGAAGGACGAGGAAGAGGACGGACGCACGGTCGTCGTCGTCTCGCGCCGGCCCGTGGTCACCTCGCGTCGGCCCGCCGCCGCCGCCGCCGCCGCCGCCTCGAGTCGCCTTGCCGTCGCCTCACCTCGCCTCGCGTCGCTCGCGAGTCGCGAGCCGGAGAGTCTCCGTTCCGGACGTCAGTAGGTCCGGAATGGATCCGGGCCTCGCACAACGGGGAGAATTCCGAGCTAGGCCGGTTTCCATTCCAAGTCCGACCAAAACGAACGGACCAAAATCTAATCATCTAGTTTCGAATCAGGCCGGAGCAATCCGCCCGGATTGGGCCGTTCCAGGCCTCAATCCGGCCAAAACGAACAAGCCCTTATGTATATATATGCAAATGAATCTGAATTCAGTTCATAATTCAGAAGTATTTGCTAAAATCATTGCCTATATACAAAGTAGCAGGTTGATTAGTTGAGTAATCAGTGTTTTACCTTAGACGACCAGGAGCCGGGATGTCAAGCGATGCAGAGAATGAGAGTTCTTGGAGCTCCTCCTGCGCGACGAACACCTCTTTGCCCTCCTTGTAGCTGCTCCCGAAGGCCGTGTGTGCAATCACGTCTGACGTCAGCTCAGAGAATTCGTTGCTGAGTTCAATTTCAGCCTGATGGTTGGTGGCCTGCTGTATCTGAGATTGCCATTGCTGCATCATACGCTGCGCCAAGTCTTCCATGACCATAGACATCGCCTGCGACATGATAATACAATTATGTTAAACAAATTAAAGAATTAAGAGAAAAATAATAAACTTAAAGAATAATAATACTATTGTCATTATGCAGTAATTAATAATCACATTATATTTGTATATGCAGTGGATCAGGTATGTGGTTGACCAGGCAGCAGAGGTCAGACAGACCTTGAGCTTGTCGAGGTTGAAGGCCGGGTGCACCACCTTGCGGTGGCGTTTCCAGTCTTCGCCGTTGGTGAGAACGAGACCCTTGCCAAGGAGTGCCTCCATGTTGGCGTTCATGTAGTTCTTGGGGAACTGACCTGTCCTCTCCGCGAGCACCTGTTTCACCAGGTCGACGTCGGCGACGCAGATGGTCGGCACCGAGCCGAACCAGTACATAAATGTCTTCCCTGAACGACAAAATACACACATATATGATGCAATCAGGAATTCAGATAGTGGATACATAAACATCCTATCATTCGACTGTCAGAAGAACAGATATCACTTACTAATTTATATGATGTATAATGTATATTACGTTACATACCGTAATCTGCCACCCATTTGTGGTAGTGAGGCTTCACAATGGGGATGAAGTCATAGGAGCCGACGTCGAGGACGATCTTGCTCCCGGCGGCTTTCATCCGCTTGATCGCCGGCAGGGAGCCGACGAAGAACCTGTAGCTTGGACCCCCAACACCCTGGCCCCTGAACCACCTGGTGGCAGCATAGGGCTTCCACACCAGAAGGAACAGCACTCTGATCAGCAGCGTGGAGACGAGCACGGCCAGGAGGGCACCCAAGACTGATCCTGAACCCATTTTCTTCTGATCTGCTGATGCGTTTGCTCTGTGTACGTACGAATAATGAGCTGAAGATGTTTTGGTTGATCCATGGAGTGGATACTGGAGAGGTTTATATAGGATTGGGAGCAACCAAATTAAAGGCATGCAGCGCCACACGGCTAGTTCCTAACTTGGGTATTTGGCTTTGTGCGATGCTGAGATCAGAACTGACGTCACTACTGAAGATTGAGGCAGGGCTAATTAACCACGTGCATAGCCAGCAGTACCACTGATAGCTCTTCTAGAGAAAGTGAGCCAGCACTGGCAACTAGCTTACTACTACTGTACGTACTACTTGTTTGATGAGCTCACAACTGATGACAGAGAATTGTTTGGCGCCTGCAATTAGACGTCCACGTTGACTAGTCCTGCCACCACTAGAAAGCAACCAGTCTTTTTTTTTTTTGGACAACAAGCAACCAGTCTTTAAATTTCTAGAAAGCCACAGTAATCTGATGGATCTTTTTTTTTTTTCTTTATTCCGACTGAGACCTCTCCATCTCTCTATCCAAGTGAGTTGTGAGCTGCTTCGCCTGAATTGGGCAAAAAAATGGAGGGGACTATCTCCTCTGCATAATCATCCAACGAGCTATGATTTTTAAGTCTGAATAGTTTGAAAAAAGTCTAAATAAATTTATGCATCAGTCACTGTTGGATGCTTAAGCATGGACATGCGGCATGAATATGTGTACATGGTGGGGATAGTTCCCACCCAAACTTTTTCCTTTTTTTTTTATGCTGAGCAACCCCCATGCATCTATTAAAAATAGTCAGCCATCCCCAAATAGATTCATGCCACATCCCCTTTTCTATTTTCTAATGCTTCTTGTGGGTATTTTATTTATAAGATCTACTAGCAAATGTGCCCGTGCGTTACAACGGGTTGTGCACGTTACATCTAACTTAGTAGCTTATATTGGATCTAGACTCCCCTACCATGCCTTATCTACATGTTACATGTTCATATTTGTTCTAGTATCATACTCAGATACATACAGGCAAAAACGTATCATGGCTAGCTAGATACGTTGCTCTAACTTATATAGACTTGTGAGAGAGTGACATATACAGATTAATTTACTTTTGATGGGATAAAAGAATTTTAAACATGGCCAACTGTTCTAGATGGATTCGAGTTGGATGTGACTCTGATATTGAATTTCTTTGGAAACATGTACACCAATTGATTGTAAACTTTGTTCACGACACCTATATGGACCTATGTCTAGCGCATGGTGCGTTGAAACGGGATTACATAACACTTGTTGTGTTACGTCTGTCGTCTGCTAGTACACGTAAACCCTCTCCAAACCTGCCCCTCCCCGCAAATATGGAGAGACTTCACCCGCCCTGCCCGTACTCAAATAAGGATTTAGTCAACCTGCCCTGCCCCTCCCCATTGTTGGTGGGTAATTGCGCTGGCTTGTTGGCTAGCATGCCGCATAAATAAGCTTGCACCGCTTTTGGTGAGGGTACAAATATTGGACTAATCTATACCTCTTATATAAACAAACCCCACTATACAATTATCTCAACATGCAAGCTATCCACATAAGCAATCCACTAAACAATCCACTAAACTTGTAATTATATTCAACTAGCACATGTAATTATGACAGCTACCTCTTTATCCACTAACATATATTTAGTTGTTCACATCTACATGTCATCAAACCATTCATCAAAATTTATTTTAAGATTATTTCATTTTTATAACTATAAATATAAATAGTTTATTTTTAAAATTAACTGGAATCCCCGCAAAGAACGCTACGGGTATTCTCCTAGTTAAATAAGCATGCACAGCCACACAACTAAATATTGGACACACCAATTTCCAATCCGCCCCAACTCGCTCTCTTTGTGAACCGTACCTGCCCTGACCCGTGAGTCAGGAGGATCCATTTTCTCCCGGCTGTATATACACTTAATTTTGAAACCTGCCCCCAAAAAACCCATTTCACCTCGACCCGTTAGTAGGCCTATTTGTGTAGTTATCTAGACACTTGTGATTTAGCTTTTTTAACAATTGTGTCACTCAATTTATTTTAGAATTAGACAGCAAGATAGACGTTTTTGTAACTCGTATAAACACATGCTACTCTAACTTGTAAGCCTACGAGAGAGAGTATGTCATTATTCCGATTCATTTGAAATTAGACTCAAATACGCACCTGAATAGGTTAGGGTGTGTGGACGAGAGTTATGTGTTCTAATAGTTCGATCAGATTTGCACCATGTCTGCGTAGGCTATTTCAATTAGTACCATGTTTTTTTAGGTATTAAATCAACTATGGTTATTACATTCATGTGAATAGAGCTCATGTCAAATAAATGTTAATTAGGATTTTTGATAACCTCTAGTTAGAGGCGTGGGCTATGCTAAAATTAGACGCTTCATGTTTGGAAAACGGTATAGGACTACTGATAGGATACGGAGAGGGGAGGCTAGAGGGAGCGGGCGGACAGAAATTCTTTGGCAGAAGGAAATTTTAACAGTTTATTATTAGGTAGAGATTTGGTGTTATTGTCAATGATGCTTAAAACAATCTTTTGAACTAATAATGAACATATGTTTCCCATAGTGGCGAATCCAGGATGTTACCTCGCTGGGGTAAGGACTAATTGACGGGTCAAACATGTATTGATCCTCTATTTTAAGAGTAATTTGCATGTGAAATATAGGATTTGTAGTGTTATTTTTAGTAAGTTATCGGGGTCGGCTGACCCCGATAACTACACTCTAGATCCGTTCCCAATTTGTGTGAGAATTTATAGGGTTTATTTAGTGCATCACTTGAAGATTAATCGTTGATTAAAGTATCTTTATTGTAGGTAGCCTGCCCCTACATGGATGCTCATCTTTCGACATGGTCGCATCCGAGCAAGGCCGCTCTTGGCAATTATCTCGGCCACAAGTCCACTTGGCTTTGGCTCCAACGATCTCACGCCCCTCCCCTCCGAGTCTGCGGTGACCTCTCACTGATCTCATGCCCCTTAGATTCCGCGATCGACCTCCTTCCCTGCGAACCTCCCTCTCCTCTGCCCCTCTCCTACGAGGGAGTCTGCTCGGCTTGAAGTTGGCTCCTCGACAAAGACGCACACGACGAGATGTGACATCGACCCCTACGAGCACGGTCGTATTCATCAATGGAGAGAAGAAGATAGGGAAAAGAATGACAAGTGGGTAATTCTCTATTAAATGAATTTGAGGTCCCAACATTGAGGGATCTTGCCGCGGAGTGCAGACCAGAAGATAAGGTCCTCAAAAGTGGGGTAAGACCTCAAATGAAATGTAGGGGGGCTGTGTAGAACCGACCAACTAATTTAATTACGAAGCCCTAATCAAGCTGACGTGGCAACTTAATTAGAACTCAATAACCAAACCAGCCCGGTAGTCCGTGAAATCTCGAAGCATTTCAAACAACTCTACAACAAACCTGAATCCACAGTTCAGCAGTTCCCATTCACCTGTTTTAATTACATTTCGCACATAGAATTATTACAATCCAAATCATAAATAAAAGCGGAAGAGAAACACTTTTGATAATACACACTCACACCTATACTTTTAAATACAGTGCCAGCTCAGGGTCGACTCCATCAACAGTAGGTAGATGAGGTATAAGAGTTGACTTGCCCGAAGTCTATTCCTCCCGTAGTGGGATATAAGTCCACCGTGTCGCCACGGCAGTAATCTCCAACCTACAACAATATTGGGAATTGCACCCTGAGTACATTGTACTCAGCAAGACTTACCCGACTAAAAGAAAATAAAGACTCTTTGGTGGATGTCAGGCTTTATAGTGGGGTAGCCGACTTCTTTATTTACCAAAAAGATGAGCTTATTAATAATCATTTAGTGACAAAAGGACTCTCTAGCTTATCCAATTAAGTTGGATCCTGCCATTACTACATTAGCACCTACAACTACTCGCATTTTAGGTAGAAGCAATCAAACTATTAAACATATCTGCAGTGATTGAATAATATTTAAACCATCATGAGAGAACATAACCAACTGTTGACGGTCGTTAAGTATCAATTTTATACCGTCAATGCAGCAAGAGAAAGGACTAATATGAGTTCACATGTTAGATATAGGGGTTACACTGACAGAATTCCACAAGTTTTGGTGATTGTCTATTTCTACAGGGGGTTATCAGAAAGAGAACCAAAGGAGGCCCACATGTCATGATTACATAGAGATAAAGACCGAGCGGGTAAAATTGTATAATCTAGAAGACTCCGAGAAGGCAACACACGAAAGCGGGGGCCCACACCGGGGCGCGATCGGCCGCCCAAGGGGGGGAGTCGGCCGACTCCCCCCGGTAATCACGTTGAGTCTCGCGGATCCTTGCCTCCACCGCCTTTGAGGATGAATAATTATCGTCCATTTAGGTCGGTTTGATCCGAGGGCTGTGGTTCATCCTAGGGGGCTATATATTCGAGCCCTGGCCCCCTAAGGGTGAAACCTAATTCATTCAAGAGTTCATTCTCTCATCGGAATTCGGAGAAGCGAGCCACCATCTCAATTAGAGCTCCATAGTTTAGTAGCATAGCTACATAGGAATAGATCTAGAGGGAATCAAGCCTAGCTTGGAGTCCGGATCTGTCGGAGTTCTTGGTAATTCCCCTCTACATTCTTGTAATATTCATCATTGTTCGTGATACTATGAGTAGTACTTTATTCTATTCTATTATATCGGACTTGACTTTGCTCTATTTGATTATGTTCTCAATTATATTGTTCTTAGTTTACTTTGATTATATGTTTAGCATAGTTGGACTAGAATTATGTTTATGCATAGGATCGTATAGCGCTTGCTCATTAGATCGATGGGTGAGTGGTAAATATTGTGTAGGCGTGGTGCCTAGACCGTATTTATCTGCGATTGCACCCTATATTCCGGATCGTGAGGTAGATCGCGGGAGTGACACGTCTGTTGAGTCCTTTGTAGCCCTTCTCCCGAGTATAGGTCTAGCGAACAAACCTATTACATTGAAGTCATTGCTATGTCTCTTGTCTTCTCTGGTAATATCACTATGCATAGATGTAACCTTTTACCGCCATGATTGCTAGATGTTCTTGCAGTAATCATTGTATGCTTTGACTTTGTAGTTAGAATAACATAGGATTATACCCTAGATCGTCCTAGTCCATGCTAGTGTTATAAGCTTAGAGTGCTAAGTTGAGATGGCTTATTACTATTATTTTATGTGGCTAATGCTCTCATTTATCTTATGTCATTTATCATTCATTCCTATATTTTATGTGACACTTACCACGTATGAGATGATCGATACGGACAAGGTTAAGCTCTCCATTATCGCATGTGCATTGCTCATCACTCATTATCCAGTGCATTCCCTTCCCAGTGGTAAAATTATAAATAACGATACCTGGATTACTCCTGGTTAAAATGCTACGATGATATATTCTGTGCGCTTGCGGAACCCTCTTTATTTCAGTTGCACTTAATAGACATCAACACCAACTCGCTTTCAAATCTTATTTGCGGCACCGTAACTGCTCAGTCAAGTTATTCGCTATCCAGAAACGATGGCGATTATAATCGATTGCAAACCAGCTGGTGGGGTATTCCTCACACAAACCAGGCATGCTTTGCAAGAGCAGCCTTAGTCACCTTGATCTACTCGGGAAAAGGCGCGGGATCAACAACTCACCACCATGACCAAGGAAACTCCCGGCTGCCACAGGTAAGCGTGCGCCCATTAAATGACACCACCCCATCTTAAGGCCTCATGACCGAGCCCTTGTTTACTCCCCCACCATCGCCAGCATGGATACCTGGAAGTTGAAACCCGGCCCAAGTAGATTCTAGGCTTCGCGGTTGGGCACTACATACCCTTCCAGCTATCTGTGAGGCGTTGTTCAAAATGATCCGAGGACGCTCGTGTGCCATAATTCATTAGAGGTGATTTATCATGGCCACATGGTTATGTTCATATCCAACAACTCACTATTCTCAATCCAAAAGGGGTAGTAACCACCTATACTCACAGATGATGGTTGATCATCCGGCTTCTACCGATTTAGAGAGCAGGCCTAAGCATGTAGTCGATCCTGTACGTAAAAGTAGGATATTTTTGGTGGCAAGGTAGTCCTGATGCAACTACGGTTTCAAGCAACGCCTATAACTTAATGCATCATAAAGAATAAAAGGGCGCAAAGTAAATCATTTGCAAACGTAGGAGGGATGCTCCGGGGCGAGTGGTTCTACGCCAATAAGGAGAAGAATACTACGTGGGCACTATGTTCCACCAATTTCTTGGCGAAGTTCTTTCCCATGGGCAAGACAAATGCTCTTCGTGGGAAGATATCAAGCTTTCGGCAACACCATGATGAGACCTGTCCCGAAGCTTGGGAGCGCTTTCAAGATTACATCCTCGAGTGTCCTCATCATGGCATGGAGAATTGGGCGCATGCGGACATTCTACCATGGGCTTAGCAATGACACACGTGAGACGATGGATCTTTGGCTTGCGGAGGTGCATTCTTATCACTCACTATTCCTCGAAGCCACGGCTCTTGTGGAGAAGATGGCATCAACCAAGGTTGGAGTGAAGAAAGGACCAAGACCCGCAAGAGAGGTGGAGGAATGCACCGAGTGAAGGAGGTAGACATGTTGTCGCCAAAATGGATCTGCTAATGAAGAGGCTCGATGAGAGAGCCCCGAGAGAAGAAAGAAGTCATGCATATACATGATGCTCGCATGACATGTGAAGAGTGTGGAGAGACTTGGGCACACGGGTGCTAGCGCCCCGCTGAAGGAGGACGTGAACTACCTCAATAACAACAACAATAATAATTACTATCGTCCTCGGCGAGAATCAAGGTTGGAATCCCAGCACGAGAGGCCTAACTACTCGAGCAATTATTCAGGCAACTATCAAGGTAACAACTCTTCCTACAATAATTACAACCACCGCCTTTGAGAGAGTTAGTCTTGAATCAAGGCAAGATGATGGACAACTTTGTCAAGAAGCGACATCAAATGACAAGGTCCTAGAGACACTCGGCAACAGAATGGATGGCTTTTCCAATGCCATCATGAGTCGGCTCAGCTTCAACAAGATACTTGAGTCGCAGGTACAACGACTTGTCAACCTTGCTCCCTCCACTTTGGCCAAGGTAAGCGCGGGACAACCCGAAGAGCTCGAGGCGCAAATCTTGTTGATATATTTAATGTAGAAGATAGCTGGAGTGATCCATCGAAGGGGTCATGGATAGACTCAACTCGCCAATCAAGAAGGGCGATCCGGGAAACCCCGGTCATTCCGATCTCCATTGGAAGTACTAATTTTAATGAGGCAATCGTGACTTCGGTGCAAGCATCAACATCATGCCAAGAGTGATATATGAGAAGCTATTGAGATGCCCCTTAACATACACAACTATGTGCTTACGGCTTATGGATCGGTCACTCCGTGTCCCTTTGGGAGTACTAGAAGATATATGTGTACGAGTAGGCAACTCGTATATTCCTACTTAGAGACTTCGTGGTAGTGGATACGGGCGGTAATGAAAGGTCCCCTATCATTTGGACGACCATTCTTGAACAACTGCTGGAGCCATCATGTATGCCAACACGCTAAGATCATCTTCAACATCAAGGGCAAGAGAAAACCTTCTTCTTCAAGAGCAGAGTCTTTGCGGTTCAGCACACCCTCATCAACGAACAGTGAAGAAGAAGAATCCAGCTAAGAAGAGCAAGAACAAAGATAAGAAGACCAAGAAGATGGAGACAAGGTGAGGATGGTCATTGTAGTCCACCGGGAGCATGACCACTTACTCGGGTCCCCACGTCGATCAAGAAGGATGACCCAGTGTCACAACCATTCAATGCTCCATCCAACGAAGCTCTTTCAATAAAGGCATGCGTGACACCGGATCGTGCGTCAACATTATGGCCAAGGTAACTTATGAGTATCTATATGGCACTATGCCTTTGGAGCCCACCTATGCACGGCTACAAATGGCGGATCCGGACATTCCCGCTTCGTCGAAGGAGAAGTGAAGGATGTCCTCATCCGAGATAGATGACCATTATGTCCCTCTGAGACTTCCTAGTCATTGACATGGGAGATGACTATGATCCTCCAATCATCTTAGGAAGACCATTCACGAACACCACCAAAGCTATCATCTATATTGGGACGGGAGAGATTCACTTCCACTTTCCCACGAGAAGGTACGCCGCTACTTCAACAATAATTATATAATCAGCCGGTTGAAGAGCCCAAGAAGAGCAGAGCAAGGAGAAGGCGTACCCGTCGCGAACAAGAAGAACATCACTACGAGATGGATGGGCTGACTATGAGGGAGAAGTGTCAAGATATGAAGACCGGTACCACGAAGATAAGAACATTATAGAAGAACTGAAGAGGTGCTACCAACGAGAAGAGAAACAAGTGGTCCAGAAGCTTCCTCCTCAAGGTCAACCTCTCCAACAAAGAAGGTGTGGAAAGTAAAAGAAAAATCAGAATTGATTTCAACACAAGAGGCGACATCATCGGGCGCCGGCCAATGCGCCCCTTGAAAAATGAGCAAACATGATAAGTCACATTCGGAGGACATAAAACCACCGAACGCCCGCGCCAAGAGGTAACTTGGTATTTATCGGCAATTCACTTTTCAGCATCGTAATTTTACCTTAGCATATTTGTTTTTCTATTTGCATCTTAGTTGCATCTTTACTTTTTTATCTACGCATTAGAAAAGAAAATAAAGATGTTGTGCATTTGCATCCCGAGAAAAACTTTAAGCCCCATGTGGATAATCATTCACTTGTGGTGGCACAAAAATAATTTCTCGGCATATTTATCTTTCCTTTTCTCGCATTCCTTAAATAATAAAAAGATAAAAATATTTCTTGTGATCTGTTAGAATGAGTTTTAAGTTAGGAAAGTTCTAGACAACTAAAGCCTAGAGGTTTTTGTCACTAACACTTAATTAGTTCCACAAGCTTTGTTGTCTATTTGAGCTTCACAGAACATCAAGGATCAAGAAGAGCTAACGAGCGGAAAGGACATCCGGTCCCCGTCGGAGTCTTTGCTCGCGACACTGAACGCCTGTCTCCAACAGGCAACTATCTACGACACTCTGGAGAACTAGAACGTCTTCATTGCCTTTTAGCAACATCGGAGACTATGTCAACATCCAGCTTGGGGGAGAGCATCCCCCGTGTACCAAGCTAAGTGTTTCCAACTTAACTATTTATGCCTTGTTAGAATGTGCTTTGTTAAAACCACTAAAAAAGATGCATAACCATAGAAACCCAGAAAGATTTCCTTATTTATCTTTACTACTTTTGGAGAGCTCTTGCAATCTGTCTTTAAAAGTTATCCCCTAGAATAAACTCTACATGGAGATGATGAATAGTTGCTCTGCCGTAATTCCTTTCAAGTACCTAGTTTTCAACCTTGCACTCTCCCGAGTTTTGGACACAAGCTTGTTTACATTTGAGATTTGCTCGAACACGAAACTTGTGGGTAGCAAACACTTGATCTAAGTCTAGGTGGTTGACGGGTATGATATGGGAAGGTTTTGAGTCTTGTCCATCTTGTTCCTAGAGATACTAGAGTTCGAGAATTTATCTTTGAAAATATTAAATTTCTGCATGATGAGTTCCTTTATGATGAGAGTTTAAATTCCTACCACGGCCATATATTCATGCTTACTAGATTAGGAAAACCCATCTGTTTATATAGATCACACTTGTAGCTTGAGTGTAGTCTTTATAGGCATTGAGTGTGGTTATCTTGTGGACCCATAAGGAATTAGTCATGCGGTTAAAGTCAATACTATGTGCTCTCCATCCATTGATCTATGCTATACGTCCTCGAAGCATGCACCCATTTTATAACTACTACATTCATTTTTGTGCTACTTCGTCCCTAGAAGTACCACCCACATATAGATCCATATCCACCACATATTGTGCTATCTCTACCCCGGAGATACGCACTTATGCTGCTCCTTCTCCTACTCCCGGGAGTACGCATTCCCCACATATTGTGCTATCTCTACCCTGGAGATACGCACCTATGCGCTCATTACCACAGGAGTACGCATCCATCCATCCACATATACATACGCCATTCATTTCACTTCATCCAGAGAAAGGTACTATTCCTATCCCGGGAGTGAACATCTAGAAATAATCATCGCCGTTCTATTTGCCTACATACAAGCTCCGTCATTATCATTTCAAGTTATACACTCCCCGTTGCTAAAGTTTCGTTTCCCGAGGATTGGTTGCTCTAAAAAAAAGAAAAAAAGAAAAGAAGAAAGAAAGAAAAAGAAAGAGAGTAGCCAAGTCCTTCTTTTCAAGAAGTTCTAAGGTTTCCAAATAAAGGGAGTCATGTTATCCCCAAAGGAGCAAGTGTAGAAGTAGATGTTCACCCGCTTGAGTACCCCTCATAATCATTTTCCTTATCATCATCATCCTATCATTCATCCCATTTACTCATTCACATGCACATATGACTTTATTATTATTTTAGTTCCTATTGGATCCATGGTTTAAGCGTGCAATATATGCAAGTGAGTTTGAGTGTCTCCCCACCTATAAGCTCCACATAAGCCTATTAGAAGTAGGGTGAGAGAGAGAAGGCACTTTCTATTATGCCTTAGTTCCATAAATACCACATATTCTGAGAGAAGAGAGAAGGCATACACTACTCATGCAGAATCAAGGTTGGAATCAGCAGCAGAGGCCTAACTACTCAGGCAATTATTCAGGCAACTATCAAGGTAACAACTCTTCCTACAATAATTACAACCGGCCGCCTTTGAGAGAGTTAGTCTTTTTGAATCAAGGCAAGATGATGGACAACTTTGTCCAAGAAGCCGACATCAAATGACAAGGTCCTAGAGACACTCGGCAACGAGAATGGATGGCTTTTCCAATGCCATCATGAGTCAGCTTCAGCTTCAACAAGATACTTGAGTCGCGGGTACAACTGACTTGTCAACCTTGCTCCCTCCAGCGGCCAAGGTAAGGCGCGAGGACAACCCGAAGAGCTCGAGACTGCAAATCTTGTTGATATATTCAATGTAGAAGATAGCCGGAGTGATCCATCGAAGGGGTCATGGATAGACTCAACTCGCCAATCAAGAAGAGGCGATCCGGGGAGACCGGTCATTCCGATCTCCATTGGAAGTACTAACTTTAATGAGGCAATACGTGACTTGGTGCAAGCATCAACATCATGCCAAGAGTGATATATGAGAAGCTATTCGTATGCCCCTTAACATACACAACTATGTGCTTACGGCTTGCGGATCGGTCACTCCGTGTCCCTTTGGGAGTACTAGAAGATATATGTGTACGAGTAGGCAACTCGTATATTCTGAACTTCGTGGTAGTGGATACGAGGCGGTAATGAAAGGTCCCCTATCATTTTGGGACGTCCATTCTTGAACACCTTGGAGCCATCATGTATGCCAACAACTTGCCAAGATCATCTTCAACATCAAGGGCAGAGAGAAACCTTCTTCTTCAAGAGCAGAGTCTTTGCGGTTCCCGACACCCTCATCAACGAACGACGAGAAGAAGAAGAAGAATCCGGCTAAGAAGAGCAAGAACAAAGATAAGAAGACCAAGAAGACGGAGGCAGTGAGGATGGTCACGCTGCGGTCCACGGGGAGCATGACCACTTACTCGGGTCCCCACGTCGATCAAGAAGGATGACCCGGGTGTCACAACCATTCAATGCTCCATCAACGAAGCTCTTTCAATAAAGGCATGCGTGACACCGGATCGGCGTCAACATTATGGCCAAGGTAACTTATGAGTATCTATATGGCATTATGCCTTTGGAGCCCACCTATGCACGGCTACAAATGGCGGTCGGACATTCCGCTTCGTCGAAGGAGAAGTGAAGGATGTCCTCATCCGAGATAGATGACCATTATGTCCCTCACGACTTCTAGTCATTGACATGGGAGATGACTATGATCCTCCAATCATCTTAGGAAGACCATTCACGAACACCACCAAAGCTATCATCTATATTGGGACGGGAGAGATTCACTTCCACTTTCCCACGAGAAGGTACGCCGCTACTTCAACAATAATTATATAATCAGCTGAAGAGCCCAAGAAGAATAGAGCAAGTTGAAGGCGGCGTACCGTCGCGAACAAGAAGAACATCACTACGAGATGGATGGGGGTGACTATGAGGGAGAAGTGTCAAGATATGAAGACCGGTACCACGAAGATAAGAACATTATAGAAGAACTGAAGAGGTGCTACCAACAGAAGAGAAACAAGTGGTCCAAGAAGCTTCCTCCTCAAGGTCAACCTCTCCAACAAAGAAGGTGTGGAAAGTAAAAGAAAAATCAGAATTGATTTCAACACAGAGGCGACATCATCGGGCGCCGGCCAATGCGCCCCTTGAAAAATGAGCAAACATGATAAGTCCTGTTCGGAGGACATAAAATCACCCGAACGCCGCGCCAAGAGGTAACTTGGTATTTATCGGCAATTCACTTTTCAGCATCATAATTTTACCTTAGCATATTTGTTTTTCTATTTGCATCTTAGTTGCATCTTTACTTTTTTATCTACGCATTAGAAAAGAAAATAAAGATGTTGTGCATTTGCATCCGAAAAACTTTAAGCCCCATGTGGATAATCATTCAACGTGGTGGCACAAAAATAATTTCTCGGCATATTTATCTTTCCCCTACGCATTCCTTAAATAATAAAAAGATAAAAATATTTCTTGTGATCTGTTAGAATGAGTTTTAAGTTAGGAAAGTTCTAGACAACTAAAGCCTAGAGGTTTTTGTCACTAACACTTAATTAGTTCCACAAGCTTTGTTGTCTATTTGAGCTTCCAGAACATCAAGGATCAAGAAGAGCTAACGGGCGGAAGGACATCCGGTCCACAATCGAGTCTTTGCTCGCGACACCTTGAATCAGCTGTCTCCAACGGCAACTATCTACGACACTCTGGAGAACTAGAACGTCTTCATTGCCTTTTAGCAACATCGGCGGACTATGTCAACATCCGGCTTGGGGGAGAGCATCCCCGTGTACCAAGCTAAGTGTTTCCAACTTAACTATTTATGCCTTGTTAGAATGTGCTTTGTTAAAACCACTAAAAAAGATGCATAACCATAGAAACCCGAAAGATTTCCTTATTTATCTTTACTACTTTTGGAGAGCTCTTGCAATCTGTCTTTAAAAGTTATCCCCTAGAATAAACTCTACATGGAGATGATGAATAGTTGCTCTGCCGTAATTCCTTTCAAGTACCTAGTTTTCAACCTTGCACTCTCCCGAGTTTTGGACACAATTGTTTAGATTTGAGATTTGCTCGAACACGAAACTTGTGGGTAGCAAACACTTGATCTAAGTCTAGGTGGTTGACGGGTATGATATGGGAAGGTTTTGAGTGATGTCCATCTTGTTCCTAGAGATACTAGAGTTCGGAGAATTTATCTTTGAAAATATTAAATTTCTGCATGATGAGTTCCTTTATGATGAGAGTTTAAATTCCTACCACGGCCATATATTCATGCTTACTAGATTAGGAAAACCCATCCTACGTTTATATAGATCATATTGTAGCTTGAGTGTAGTCTTTATAGGCATTGAGTGTGGTTATCTTGTGGACCCATAAGGAATTAGTCATGCGATTAAAGTCAATACTATGTGCTCTCCATCCATTGATCTATGCTACTACGTCCTCGAAGCATGCACCCATTTTATAACTACTACATTCATTTTTGTGCTACTTCGTCCTAGAAGTACCACCCACATATAGATCCATATCCACCACATATTGTGCTATCTCTACCACGGAGATACGCACTTATGCTTTTCTGGAGTACGCATTCCCCACATATTGTGCTATCTCTACCACCGGAGATACGCACCTATGCAACTCATACCACGGAGTACGCATCCATCCATCCACATATACATACGCCATTCATTTCACTTCATCCGAAAGGTACTATTCCTATCATGGGAGTGAACATCTAGAAATAATCATCGCCGTTCTATTTGCCTACATACAAGCTCCAGTCATTATCATTTCAAGTTATACACTCCCCGTTGCTAAAGTTTCGTTTCCCGAGGATTGGTTGCTCTAAAAAAAAGAAAAAAAAGAGAAAAGAAGAAAGAAAGAAAAAGAAAGAGAGTAGCCAAGTCCTTCTTTTCAAGAAGTTCTAAGGTTTCCAAATAAAGGGAGTCATGTTATCCCCAAAGGAGCAAGTGTAGAAGTAGATGTTCACCAGTTGAGTACCCCTCATAATCATTTTCCTTATCATCATCCTATCATTCATCCCATTTACTCATTCACATGCACATATGACTTTATTATTATTTTAGTTCCTATTGGATCCATGGTTTAACTGTGCAATATATGCAAGTGAGTTTGAGTGTCTCCCCACCTATAAGCTCCACATAAGCCTATTAGAAGTAGGGTGAGAGAGAGAAGGCACTTTCCATTATGCCTTAGTTCCATAAATACCACATATTCGAGAGAAGAGAGAAGGCATACACTACTCATGCCTTAGAAAGGATCCGGAAATACCACAAATGAGAGACTGAAAGGTTCATACAAGGAACTACGAGTTTTATTTCAAAACTTTGCAAAAACTCTAGGATAATAGTTGATCAAGAGCGAGAAACATGGCACTTGACTTGACCATTCTATCTTTCAACTACTCAAGACCCAAGTGACGGTTACAAGCCCCATGGTGAAAGGTAATATGAGTAAGTTTTGAGTCGAAATAGTTCACTCTAATCCGGAGGAAAGTTCTTGTTTGAACGCATGTGTACTTGTGAAGAGTGAAAGCATTGTGGCAACTCTGATCCATCAACGAGTCTATCTTTGCTCGGGGACGAGCAAAAGGTAAGCTTGGGGGAGTTTGTTGACGGTCGTTAAGTATCAATTTTATACCGTCAACGCAGCAAGAGAAAGGACTAATATGAGTTCACATGTTAGATATAGGGGTTACAACGACGACAATTCCACGAGTTTTGGTGATTGTCTATTTACGGGGGGTTATCGAAAGAGAACCAAAGGAGGCCCACATGTCATGATTACATAGAGATAAAGACCGAACGGGTAAAATTGTATAATCTAGAAGACTCCGAGAAGGCAACACACACGAAGCGGGGGCCCACACAGCGGGCGGCCGGTCGGCGCCCAAGGGGGAGTCGGCCGACTCCCCACCCCAGCCAATCACGTTGAGTCTCGCGGATCCTGCCTCCACCGCCTTTGAGGATGAATAATTATCGTCCATTTAGGTCGGTTTGATCCAGAAATTTGTGGTTCATCCTAGGGGGCTATATATTCGAGCCCCCAGCCCTGGGTGAAACCTAATTCATTCAAGAGTTCATTCTCTCATCGAATTCGAGAAGCCCGAGCCACCATCTCAATTAGAGCTCCATAGTTTAGTAGCATAGCTACATAGGAATAGATCTAGAGGGAATCAAGCCTAGCTTGGAGTCGGATCTGTCGGAGTTCTTGGTAATTCCCCTCTACATTCTTGTAATATTCATCATTGTTCGTGATACTATGAGTAGTACTTTATTCTATTCTATTATATCGAGACTTGACTTTGCTCTATTTGATTATGTTCTCAATTATATTGTTCTTAGTTTACTTTGATTATATGTTTAGCATAGTTGGACTAGAATTATGTTTATGCATAGGATCGTATAGCGCTTGCTCATTAGATCGATGGGTGAGTGGTAAATATTGTGTAGGCGTGGTGCCTAGACCGTATTTATCTGCGATTGCACCCTATATTCCGGATCGTGAGGTAGATCGCGGGAGTAGTCATCCTGTTGAGTCCTTTGTAGCCCTTCTCCCGAGTATAGGTCTAGCGAACAAACCTATTACATTGAAGTCATTGCTATGTCTCTTGTCTTCTCGGTAATATCACTATGCATAGATGTAACCTTTTCCCGCCATGATTGCTAGATGTTCTTGCAGTAATCATTGTATGCTTTGACTTTGTAGTTAGAATAACATAGGATTATACCTAGATCGTCCTAGTCCATGCTAGTGTTATAAGCTTAGAGTGCTAAGTTGAGATGGCTTATTACTATTATTTTATGTGGCTAATGCTCTCATTTATCTTATGTCATTTATCATTCATTCCTATATTTTATGTGACACTTACCACGTATGAGATGATCGATACGTACAAGGTTAAGCTCTCCATTATCGCATGTGCATTGCTCATCACTCATTATCCAGTGCATTCCCTTCCCGGTGGTAAAATTATAAATAACGATACTGGATTACTCCTGGTTAAAATGCTACGATGATATATTACGTCGCTTGCTATGAACCCTCTTTATTTCAGTTGCACTTAATAGACATCAACACCAACTCGCTTTCAAATCTTATTTGCGGCAATCAGAATCGCTTTCGTCAAGTTATTCGCTATCCGAAACGATGGCGATTATAATCGATTGCAAACCAGCTGGTGGGGTATTCCTCACACAAACCAGGCATGCTTTGCAAGAGCAGCCTTAGTCACCTTGATCTACTCGGGAAAAGGCGCGGGATCAACGAGCTCGCTCCCGCGCGACTGTTCGTCCTCTACTCTGCGGGCAAGGCTGGGTCGAGGTCGCAAGACGCTGGCGGGCACTCCTCCGCTCTGGCTCCTTTGCTCCCGGGTCCCGTATGGCGTGGCGGAAGCCGCTGCAGCGCGTTTTTACGCTAAATGCAACTGCAAGATGGTGTACCGAATGCTTTCAAGTACGCGGTGCGGGTAGTATAAGGAGAGCCCGAGTGTGGAACGATAAGGTGGCAGCATTGTGGGTGATGATTTAGAAAGTGCCTCCAAGATTTGAATGTTTGTGCATAGTGGACGAATCTAAGGAGTTCACAAAGCGAACTAAGGTTTTTGTGTCGGGGGACATAAATGGATTTTACTTGTAACAAGCTAGAAACCTTCCATGTAATGTAATTGATTCGGACTCGATGTAGATTATATAAAATGGGCCGGGTAGGAGTCCCGATCAGAATCGCTTACAAAGCATGGCAATCCTAGGCAGCTAGTCATCAATGCTCCTTGTAAACACCGAGCATACGAGATAATTGATTTACTCTCAACTGGATGTAGGGTATCCGGTATAAAAAAAGCTATAATACTGATTGTACAAATAAGTCGGTGTGAACCACTACCCCAGACTCATTTTCTCCCGTCGGTGCACAACTCTCCCCTCGGCTGCGCACATCCGTCAGGGCCGGTCCAGCATCCCTCGCGTGCACGGAGCAACCGTCTGAGAAAATCTCTCCCGTCGGTGGGGACCGTCACGGGCAGCCTCGGCCACCAATTATTGCGGGATTGGCGCGCTTCGATTTTGGTTCCGCGCGCCCGCATGCCGAGCGGGACCTGACCCACTTGATGGACAAACACATGGACGGAAGGGGCGAATTATTTTCCCACCCGAGACTCGCCCGTGACTTCACTTTCCCCAAATCTATCCTCTTCCACCGCCCGCTGTCAATCTCCAGCTCCTCCATGCGCCGCGGCAAACCGGTGGATCGACCTCTCCTCCCCCCCGGCCGCATCCAAGCCACCGGTCATCTCTATCCCCTCTCCCCTGCTTTCTCACCGCGCCACGAGGGGATTCGCCGCGGCGCCGCGGTCATCCGCCACCGAGACCACCGCGGCGACCTGCGCCGCCGGCACCAACCCGACGACCTGCGCTGCCGGCATCACCAATCCCGCTCTGTTCCTTCTCTCGCCACTGCAGCGACGACAAGGTCAGCATGTCCTGTTTATCCTCTCCCTCTGAACTCATCCCCAAGAAGGGCTTCAGATCTAGTCATCTTTTTTTCCCAGATCTAGTCATCTACATACGCATGAGTGTTTATGGGGCGGTCATCTTCATTAAATTTGATGCTGCTGATGTGTACGCAAGGTGAAGCCCTTATTTCTTTCTTCGGGAAATTTTGTTCTGTCTTCTATGGGGAAATTTAATTTCTTTTAATTTTTTTTCCTGAAGCAAATTGTGTTGTTGAGCAGTTGAACTTTACGCAGTAGATGTGCAAGGTTTTTGTTTTGTACAATATGGCCACTCTATTTTGTTCAGACTGCACACTGGAATACTAGTTGAGAGTATGCGACAGGGCAATATTTTGTTGTGACTGAGTTATTCATTGATTAGCATTTGAAAAATTTTTAATTCCATATTTCATATATATGACTTAATATGGCTACTTTTGCAAGGAATGTGGATATGCAGATAGTTCTTACTTGTAATTGAAAGAAATGCTAGAAAATTTGTCTCAAAAGGCTTTCTTACTAGCTAAATATAGCTTCTTTCCAAACGCCTTTGAACTATTTGTTTAAAAATTAAGGTTTTCCTCCAAAACTAAAGATGCTTTACAGAAGCGTGGTGTGTCATACTTATATGTGAAGTTCAGTTAACTGCTACAATAATTCCATTGTTTTCTGAAGTTCAGTTAACATCTTCCTTTTCTTTCCCACTCATGGCCATGGCAATGTTGTAGCACTTGAGGTTAATAAATTGTGTCAACACTTGCACTTTGGTCAACTTCAATGTCTCTGCTCAATGTTGTTTTAACCTTTTTTTTCTTAGGTTCAGTGCATCATTTCAAATTGAAAGAGCTACTCTGCTAAGAGCCTTTTGGAGATAAATCTGATAAATGGTAAGACAAAGCACTGAATTATAGAGCTCATTGTTGTTAGCAAGATATCTTATTGATTGTTTGTTACTGCTTGCTATCTTATTGAGATAAATACCACTTCAGTAGACCAGTCTTGGTAGCTTCAGGGTTCTTCACTTATAGCGGGTGGTGCAGGCGTGCAGCAAAGGGTGGTGAGCATCACCCTATACCCTCCCATCACTTCCTTCAATCTAAGTAATTGTACTCCTGGTTTTAGTGAAGTAAACAATTGTGAAGATACTAAACAATTTTACTGCAATCTATTTTTTCACTTGATATAATTGTCATTGCAACCTGCCTTGTCTTAAACTCTTAATATAGTAGTTTTCTTTCTTACTGTAATAGTGCACATTTGACAACTGTGAAGCACTAACTGTACAGTGCAGCCACACTAAAA
The DNA here is from genome assembly GCA_018135685.1 of Themeda triandra. Classification (NCBI taxonomy): domain Eukaryota; kingdom Viridiplantae; phylum Streptophyta; class Magnoliopsida; order Poales; family Poaceae; genus Themeda; species Themeda triandra. The sequence goes on along the minus strand of JAENPR010000350.1, from coordinate 1,718 downwards.
AATTACATTGCATCCAAAGTGCAGTATTCCTGAACTGAAATAATATTATTATTCATAGATTCAGATGTCAGACATGTATCTTCCCTGATTTCCACATAGGAACCATTAAAGAAACATTCCCTGTACCTCATATAAGATAATGTGAGGTCAAATTTATGTGTCCCTGATTTAGATTAGTTACCTCTCCTCTGTTTTCTTCTCTACAGAGCTAACACATGCAATTTTCCCTGCTGTACAAAACTGAAAGTTTTGGTTTCCATATGGTTGTTCCGCAGGACCTCTTGGTCAGGGTATCACCAATGCAGTTTTGGTGCACCATTACAAACTGAAAGAGCTACTGTGCTAGGAGCCTTTTGGAGAGAATAAATCTGATGTATGGTAAGGTGAAGCACAGAATTGTTGAGCTAAACTTTTAGCAGGCTATCTTATTGAGATAAATACTAGTTATGCATAGATCTGGCTTTGGCACTGATTAGTTATGGATGGATTTTTGTTCAGCTAGATAAATGAATGTACTTGCTTCTTTCTAATTCTAGTCTTCCATTTTGTACTGATAATATGACAATGCAAAATGAAGACCTGAGTTCCATTTATGTTGTTTTGGTTGTAGAGAGGACCCGACATGTGCAGTAGCTGCTACATTGCCATCACAGGGCCTTAGGATAGTTACTTGACTTCTATTTCTTACATTTTTGTAAAGCGAAGCTTGGCTCTTCGGACTTTATTTTGCAAGACAACTAGAGTATAGCTTAACATTGATTTGTTGAACATTGTACTATCTGATCTATGTACCAAGACTACTAAGTGTTGCATTTACCATTTGTGTGGATGAATGATTAAATGATGAGTATTTGGTTATTTGTACCAAGACTACCAAGTGTGACATTTAGGATGTATGATGAAATGAGCTATGCATTACTGATTTGAATGGTTAGTGATGGTTTCTTTATATGCAGAATTATTTTTTTTAACGGAATTGGCATTCACGGACAAACCGAGAAAGACAGGCCGGAAAAGATCATATATTTCTCCCGATGGCTAAAGCGGCCGGGGAAAGATGTAGGTTTCTGACGGTTGGCAACCGACGGGATGGTTTCTATGATGGTGACGGAAAACCGACACCGAAGATTTTCCCTGACGGTTCGGCCGTCGGGAATCAACTCATTGACGGTTTCCCGTCGGGGAAAGGTACACTTTCCCTGTCATTTTTTCCCCGACGGCTCATCCTGACGGCTCATCCACGACCCGGTTACCGTCGGCCTTTCCCGACGGTATATGCTACCTTTCACGACGGAGTTGGCCGTCAGGAAAAAAATTTTCTGGGGTAGTGAACCATCTTAATCTATTTTGTTGATCACCTATTTTCTTGATCATGTGAAATATATTTTCTTGAGCAACCTCAAATCTATTAGTTTCATTGTATATTACATATATATATATATATATTTATGAAAAAGTGTTTGTATAGTTTTTATCCTTATTTTCTTATAATCGGTTAATATAATTAACAAACCCGGCTTCCTCATATAAAAATAAAAATTCCCGCTAAAACTAATCTAAATCCAAAATATTTCGCGCACGCTCGAGACGTGTAAAAAGGAAAATTACAAACTCCAGATCGCGTATATCTTCACCCGTCTCCTTGCCTCCCTGGCGCGTTCTCCTCTACTTCCCCAAAATCGATCTTGGCCATAGGCAGTTTCAGATCCACGGGGCAA